>JAQFVV010000348.1:0-600000 GCA_028023455.1 Epiperipatus broadwayi | reverse complement strand
AGGACCCTAAAAAGTATCACAAGTGAAGTCCAAAGTCGAAACAATGCTTGGCATAAATGACATTTCTCTCTCAGATTTAGTTCGTAATAGCCAGACATTTTATTTGCAAATTCTGAAACATTTACATGATGTGGTAAAATGTAAATATTCACAAAGTGTGATCTCTCAAAGCATTGAGTGTAAAGCACTTTTTAATTAAATTCAGAATAATCCAACTTATCTATCTCTCAGTCATGTTCGCTCGATCTCACTCTCTATGATTTTTTTTTAAAAATCTCTCCAATGTAAAAATGTCTCAATTTTTTTTATGGACTTGGAAAGTGGTGGAAAAAAATGACCAAGATATTAAAAGGTATCATTTTGCAAGTACTTCCAGACTGCTGATAAACATATTTAGACCATTGTATTGCATCAAATGAATATTCATTTGAAAAAAAATTAAATTTATAACATTTAAAAATAAATAAATGATTTTTAATTATAAAATTCTGGTAATTTGGGGGTACCCCTGTGTATAGTAAGAGAGAGTGATTAAGTTTTTTGAATTTATGCATAGTCATGGTTAAATTAAAAGATAATTATATTTGAAAAAATTAAAAATTGTAGTTTTTTTTTAATAAAAATTTTCTTAAATAAATAATTAACAATTAATCATGTATATATATATATTTTTCTACATGAATTTATCTATTATATATATATAAACAAGTGTGTATGTATATGTGTGTGTTAGTTAATTGAAATATTTAATATTGCCATTTTTAACTTTACCTGAAGATATAAATTAATAAACCATGTTAAGGAGTACTGATACATTGGTTCTATGTTAGCCAAATCGGAAATACAAAAAAATAAAATTGAGGAATAAACTGCGACTGGATGATAGCCATTACGAGTTTCATCAATTTCTTTTTCTGTAGCTGATGCAATTACCTAGAAAACAAATATTACCATAAAAAATTATAAAAGTTATATTTCAAAAATGATTCCCATTTAAAAAAATATTTAATTAATAAGAATTGGATATAATTTTAGCCCCCGCCCATTTCATGCTTAAATATTGTTTTATAAATAATAAAGTGTAACACATAACCATTTATATATAAATATAATAAACAAATACCAATCTCTGAATATATTAAATATATTGTAACAACATCAAATATTAAAAGTACTTTTTACATTATCTCATTTCTACAAAACATATGTTTTGGGTAAATTGCCCTTTCAACTGCCTTTACAACTCTTTATTATATTGATATAAAAATTGGTCATCTTTATAAGCAACCAAATAAGGACAGCTTGTATTAAACATCTGTTTTACAAGGATCGTTTTGATTCTTATGTTCACATAGTGACTGATGATAAAATAATGTAAACAGCACTTTGATGATTGAATATCATTTCATTTTATTTTATAATACATATAGTATACAAATTCACATAAAGTACATATTTATGTCTGATTTCCAGGTTTGACCGCAAACCTGGAAATCAATTTAAAGCAAAATTGAATCAAACAACTCATTATAACTAACAAAATTATTTAATATATCAGCCTGGCTTTTATTCCTTAATGGAATCTTTTCAAGTAGTTTTTTTTTACACAATCACATGATGTGATGCACTATGGCTTCTCCTTTCTCAGAATCAGGAATTTCCAGCCTCTATGCACAGAGAAACCTGTTAATCACATTACTTTCCCTTTCTATTCCCACCCCAAGTTTTTCCCATATTCTTCTCTATCCTGTTCCATCCCATTTCAACAACATTATCTTTGTCAATTCTATGGCCTTTATATCTAAATCCCCCTTAACTTTTCCCAAATACAGCATAAAAATCAATAAACCACCTTCTCTATAATCACTTTGTTTATATTTATTTTTCCACAACTTCATTACTTGTACCCTTTCTGCTAGTAGTCATTTACATTTAATTAACAGATGTTTAATATTTTCTATGTCTTCCTAACATAACTTGCAGACTAAATCACCCACATTTCCCCATTTATGTATATATTCACTTGTGGCTAATGATACTATTCAAGGCTTAAACAGTAAACTACTTCCCTTGCTATTATCATTAATTAACTTGCATCCAATATTCCATTTACTTCTATATATATTTAAACCCTTTTTACTCTCCACACTAGTTATCTATCTTGCCAACTCCCTATTTTTTTATTAATTCATCATTCTTCTATCCCATTCCTTGCCATTATAACACTCAACAATTCTCCTAACAGAATCATCCCACCTTTTGAATAAGTAAACTGATAACTATCCTACAGCAACTCCACACAATGGACATTATTTACATTATAATAAATATGATTAGTAAAATACATATATGTACTAAACTTATTACAATTCTTTTTTTTTCTTTTTTTATATATATTATACATATATATACAAAATAATTTAAAATAATAATAATAATCTTTTCTCTTTATTTTAAATTTGTGACTCTAAAGTTTTCAATAATCTAACAATGCCCATTTCACCCCTAATTGTACAGGACATTTCATTTGTTTAAATAACATTTTCTTTCCTTGTAATTTTTAACATATTTTATTATCTGAATATTTTTTTCACAATTCATTCTATGTTCAGTATTCAAAAAATGTATATATCAACCCTACCCTATTTTTAATATTACCTATCTTTTTTGAATTATATATCCATTCCCCTAAAGATATTTTCCATACTATTTTAATATCATCAGGTAACTTTTCTTTAATCAATGTCTTATATAAATGATTGTGTAAAAAGAAACATGTTGAAAAGGTACCATTAAGAAATTAAAGTTGGGTTGATATACTAAATAATTTTTTTTATTTCTAGTGAGTTGTCTGTTTCATTTTTGTTTTAAATTATTTTTAATTTTATATATAAAATGCAATATTTTAGAAAATTTTAACATTGAAATTTGATACTTTAAAGTATTAAGACTAAATATAAATTATTTGTCTAAAGATTTGTGATGATGGTATATTATTAGATGTGATATGTTGGATTATTTCCATCATCTATGAGTGAATTTTCTATACATTCAACATTCACTCATAGATGATGGAAATAGTTCAACATATCACATCTAAATATAAATTAAACAATGTTTTTTTTTTGTTTTCAATGTTCTTGCAACAACTTCTTGGTGACCTCTGCTAATTGCAACTTTGATGTTAACAAACAACTATATAGAGTGATAATCCTGAAAAATATGCTTATAAATTTTATCCATGAAAACTGTCACTTTAATATACATGTATAATGATATGAAATGGTACCCAACATGGTGCTTTATGTATGGCTAAACAAGATGAAAATGCATCAATCATTGGAACATGCATTCTGAGTTGATGAACAAGTGTCATGTAAAAGCATAAATTTAAGTCACTCTGAACAATGTTGTTTCTAAAATTTTAAATATCTACGAGGGATCATATGAAATTGTTAATCAGCAAGGCAAAATGCTAGGTTCTTGAAACTCTTTCTAAATAAAGTTTAAAGGAAAATGGTGTGGTTGCAGTGGAAACTATATGATCCATTGACAAATAGATATATGTTACGTCAATATGTGTTAATATATATTTCTGTTCAATATTATGTCGTTCTATTGTGTACATATTTATTGCACATTATATATGTGATTTATTTTTATGCTGAAGGAAAGAGAAAATTTTTATTTAAATATGGTTTCAGTAGAGATTGATTAAACAGGTCTTCATATTAGTTGAAGAATTTCAGGTGATTTTTAGATTTTCTCATTTTGGCTGCATGTATGGAAAAAGATCCAGTGTGCAGTTTTGATACACCAATATAATTCTGTATTTCTTCATAAATTATGTATCTGAATAAAAATTGACTTGTCACATTATTACCTAAAAAAAAAAAGTAAAACAGAATACTAACTTATAGGTCAAAAAAAAAAAAATCGGCTGAGCATGACAAATATTCCTCATGAAACATGAAAATATTAATATGAAAGTATAATCTTGTACAATGAGGGACTTATTTAAAGTCACAAGAATTCAGAAGTTACTCAGTGATGGTTGCACATGATTATATAGTTAATAAGTATTTGAGTTGAATATATTGAGTTCAAAATGAATAAAATGTTTGCAAAAGTAAAAATCCTATAAAATAATAAATACATGAATCATTATATATAAAGGTAGTAATATTTAATATGTACAGTTAATGTTTAAGATTTTAAGAAATCCCATATGGGATTACTTGATTTCTTAACCTGAAAATATGGTATATTATAAAAATTTTACATTTCTAGATAAAGTAGAGGATAAAACTATATTTTAAAGGTATGAAATTAGAAAAGTTATACACTCTAAATGGTCAATTTATATATTTTTAAAAAAAGTACTGGGAAAGTTATTGTTTAGGATAAGTACAAGTAAATAAAAAAAGAAAATATAGGCTAGATAAAAAATATATAATAATTATTTTAACTAAAGGGTTATAATTAAGAGATTACTTGCTTATATGCTTATAAATACATAGATTCTAAGAAATCAACTTATAATTAGTGGTAAAGAAAGTTTTTCATATTTTTTCCAGGCTTAAAACCTGTTATATCCGCACTTACGACTGTGCCAATGTTATAACTGCAAGTCATATGGTGTGGTCAGCAAATAACGTTCGCTACTGTTCAACTGCGTATGCTCTCCAATGAATGCTCTGAATATTCTCTGTATTCTTTGCAATGGATGCTCTCCAAATGAATGGTCTGCACTGAATACTCTCCAACGAATGGTCTGCACCGACTGCTCTCCAATGAATGGTCTGCAAGCGGATGCTCTCCAAACGAATGGTCTGCAACGATCTATTTCTACAGTTCGCTAAAGTTCAATTCCCACGATGTTCTTTCAGGCTGGCTGCTACAAAATGGTTCACAATGGGCCTACTTTAGCCCCAGTCCAGTGTAGCTGTACACGAACTCTTCATCATAAGCACTGCGACTGCCATCAGCTATCTCCTACTGGAATTGAACAGTAACTCTACTGTAGATGCACTCCATACTGTCTGCTACTCGCTTGTGCGTGACTGCTCTCTATTTCTCTCTATGTTACACTGCTAGATGTTACCCAGTCTTCTTATTGCTCTCTGACAACTGCAACAATCAATCAATGCACTGACCAATAAGGTAACGTCTCTTATCTAGAAACATTTGTAATTAGCAAATATTTCTAGGAATTGTCAATCGCCATTACGTCAATGCACTAATTAAATTCCTCAGCTATCAGAGCGTGATCTAAAAACAGCCTTACGAATAAATTCTAGTTTTTTCTGGAGTGCACAAACATGTCTGCCATTTTACAAAACACTACACACCTCCCTCCACTCCAGAAAAACCCTTGTTGCTAATGTTACTAATTGGGATTGACATTTTTACCCGGTTTCTCTGTCTATGGCTAAACTTGTAGTTCAATGTATTCGCTACTCCCAGGTTCCAAATGCGACTGTGCCAATGTTATATCCGCACTTATGACTGTGTCAATGTTATAATTGCAAGTCATACGGTGCGGTCAGCAAATAACATTCGCTACTGTTCAACTGTGTATGCTCTCCAACGAATGCTCTGAATATTCTCTGTATTCTCTGCAATGGATGCTCTCCAACCGAATGGTCTGCACTGAATGCTCTGCCACAGATGCTCTCCAATGAATGGTCTGCACCGACTGCTCTCCAATGAATGGTCTGCAAGTGGATGCTCCCCAAATGAATGGTCTGCAACGATCTATTTCTACAGTTCGATAAAGTTCAATTCCCACGATGTTCTTTCAGGCTGGCTGCTACAAAATGGTTCACAATGGGCCTACTTTAGCCCCAGTCCAGTGTAGCTATACACGAACTCTTTGTCGTAAGCACTGCGACTGCCGTCAGCTATCTCCAACTGGAATTGAACAGTAACTCTACTGTAGATGCACTTCATACTGTCTGCTACTCGCTACTGCATGACTGCTCTCTACTGCTCTTTATGTTACACTGCTAGATGTTACCCAGTCTTCTTATCGCTCTCTGACAACTGCAACAATCAATCAATGCACTGACCAATAAGGTAATGTCTCTTATCTAGAAACATTTGTAATTAGCAAATATTTCTAGGAATTGTCGATCGACATTACATCAATGCACTAATTAAATTCCTCAGCTATCAGAGCGTGATCTAAAAACAGCCTTATGAATAAATTCTAGTTTTTTCTGGAGTGCACAAACATGTCTGCCATTTTACAAAACACTACAAAATCAATATAATTCATTTATTTATTCCTAGATTTATTGACAGATTGAGGGGTTCATTGTCTGAGTGTGATCACAATGCAGCACAAAGCTTGAGTTAGAAAAGAAGAATAGTTCAAGTTACCTGAGCTCAGTAAAAATTACTATAAAAAAATCACATAGGTAGAAAGTACTTTTTAGTACTAATTTCGGTTTTATTCTAATTATGATGACAAACTTCTTTTGAAAATGATTTTCAACAGAATGTGTTAAGTGAAGGTAAAAGTGTAGTATCCATACTCTCAAAATGTATTTTTGCAACAGTGAAATGATTTCAAGCCATAACTTGTAGTTGATAATTCAAAGATGGCCATGATATAAAATATGGCGTATTACATGACCTGATATTCTGACAGAAGTTTTTTCTTAATGCTCAAAGGTTGCTCTAATTTGCTGATATAAAACAGTACACAATACAAACAATTAGAGGACTTCATGATGAAGGTTAATAACAAGAGGACACATGAAAACCGAAAGAAATGATATAAAGAAGTATTTAAAGATTATTATGCTAAAGATAAATCTATAGTTTTAGAAAGATATATGGACAGTAAGCATAAATTTGCAGTAAGATTATATATATAAAGCAAATATATTTAGATTTTTTTTTCTTTTTTAATATCTTTGTAAAATAATTTTTTGTCTTTTTATTTTTATTACTTAATAGATTATATATTGATTTAATTTATTGGAATATATATTTTTTCTCATTGTGATTAAAATATTATGACTATGTTTATTTAGGTGATTATGAGTAAGCCCTATTATTTTTTGAATTATTATAAAATATATATAATAGTAATGTTAATATATAAAGAATAGTCAGCAGTAGATGACAGATTAAATTGGTTAATAAAAATTAGATATAGCAATTATCCCCCCTCCCCTTTTATTTAAAAAGAGTATGCTAATAAAATATTTTTCTATTAGTGGTTTAATTAAAGCTATATTTTTATTATCTCTGAGTAAGCATATAATCATGAATAATTTTTAATTACTCAAACTGTTTTAATAAATAAATATTTTTCTACAATACAGGCTTTTTCATACCTGACTCCAATATGTAATATATAGGGGGTTTGAACTCAGATTTTCACACGACCCTCAACTATCCACGCTATCTCATACTGCTGACACACTTGATCACACATATGTCGAAAAGATAAATAATCACCAATATACATATTTTGTGCTAAACCAGCACTCGTCAGTTGGACCAGATTATCATATTCACACATACATACAATCAATGCTCAGTTTATATTAAGATAGCCAATCTTCATACTTTAATGGACAGGCTTCAATCCACTCCACCCCACAACTCTTCAGCCAACCATTTAATTGAAAATCTGATGATGGAATGCTCAAAGACCACATTGGTGCAAACCTTCTCATCTTACCCATGTTGACCATAAGTCACCCTGGCTCCTCATGTACAGGACATAATCCATTTGCATACATATATGAGGGATGGGCAGACCTTACAGAACTATATTTTAATATATGAATTTTTTCTACAGTACAGGCTTTTTCATACATGCATTCCAATATGTAATATATAGGGTGTTTGAACTCAAACTTTCACACAACCCTCAACTATCCATGCTATCTCATACTGCTGACACACTTGATCACACACCTGTCAAAAAGATAAATAATCACCAATATTCATAATTTGTGATAAACCAGCACTCATCACTTGGTCTAGATTATCATCTCCACACATATATACAATAATGCTCAGCTTATGTTAAGATAGTCAATCTTCATACTTTAATGGACATGCTTCAATCCACTTCACTCTCACAACTCTTCAACCATCCATTTCATTGAAAATCTGATGATGTAAGGCTCAAAGCCTACACTGATGCTGACATTCTCATCACACCCAGGTTGACCATAAGTCACTCTGACCCCACATTTACTAAAAACTGGGCAGACATTCAAGCTACTATTTAATATATAACATACAGGCTATATATATATATATATATATATATATATATATATATGTGTGTGTGTGTGTTATTAAAGAACCAAAGACACCAAAATGTATAGATATTGAATAGAATTCAGATCTGTATGAATACACAGGTGAATGAGCATGAATCAAAAACATTATTGTGTTTTCATTTTCACTCATAACCTTATAATTAACTAAAAAGTTAATAGAGACTGCAAGAGGGTTGCATTATATGGAAAGATCTAAGTGCAGTGATTTCAGATCTAGGGATCCTCACTGATGAAGTCCACAAGCTAGAAACTAGTTTGGGGATATTGGATGATAGGAACTAGATAGGGATTTTTTGCACAAACCTTCTAGCATGGCTTGCTTTGGATAGCACTACTGCATGAGATAGTTGCTACTGTTTACTTTTATATCTGTTAAGTCAATATACTATTAATTCTTAAAATGGGTTAATGTATTTATGTCTCTGCCTATCTGTATTTATATTTTTTATACTATCCATTTTCTCTTCATAACAATTATTTCTTATTAAATTCACTATGTACTCTTATTTTAAAAATTTAAGTTAATTGTTAAAAAAAAAGTTGATTGAAATTTGTTTTGTAATAATTAATCTTACTAAATGTCTATTAAGATAAGAAACATATATTATGATACAGACGGAAAGTGGAATATTTTCCTATTCAAATAAAAATAATAATTTATTTTTGTAATAAAACTGTAATTTTTTTTTTCAGAAAAAAAAAAAAAATTCAAAGACATTGGTATACTACAATCTTATTTTTATTTACATCAAATGATGTCCAAAAATAATTATTTTTTTATAAAAAATATGCTATTTTTGGCAATATATTGTAACATGAATGAGAAATATATATATGTTAAAGCTACATATATATAGCTCATGTTACATATTTTTTTCATTTAAAAATAAATAATCAGATTTATTAAAAAAGAAATAAAATCAAATAAACAAGAATAGTCCAAAAGTAATAATTAATTAAGAAGTGGTTTTAAAATGTAGTTTTAAAAATAAAATAAAAGGATTGCTTATATTTTGCTTTTAAGATATAATAAAACTATTTGTTAAAAAAACAGGTAGGGGAGAATCTAGAATTAGCAAAGGATTTAAAACTTTCTCTCTCTTTTGTAGAAAATGTTTACAAAGAATAAATAAGTAAATATGGAAACTTAAAATAAAATCAGTTTGTAAAGTGGAAACTTTCCAAAAAATGCAATTAATTTGGAATGCTAATAAGATTTCTGATTACTAATAATATTGAAATTGTATTTATTAAAAAAACTATACAAACCATGAATGAGATATTATATTAATCTAAGCAAAAGATTATATTAATGTGGAATGTAAAAAAAAAAACTTAAGATCAAAATTAAAAAACTATGATAAGAAATTAAAACAATGAGAGAGAAGGGTATATAAAGTCATTACCATCTATTGTTATTAATTCTGGCCTTCATTTTGTGATTGAATTCAGTCTGATCTTCATTTTGTGCATTACATTATTCATTGCTCCAGAGTTCTAGAAATCTAAGGACAGAATATAGTCATTCAGTACTGTCATGGAAAATACCATTGAAGAAGCTGCAGATCTAGCAAAAATGCATTGCTAGATCATCTTTAGAAGTATTTGACTGGGCCTCATGCCCCAAAGTCCTCTGCAAGTCAAGTGTCCCTGTCTGAACCCTCACTGGAAACTAGTGAAAAAAAATTGTAAAGTATACATTGCCACAAACTCTCCCCCCCCCCCAATTGTCAAGACAAAGAATGGGAAATAAGCCCTGAAACCATCAATGGAGACTAAAAAGCCAACTGGTTAGAACTCATAATCATGAAAACCTAAGTAAAGATACTTTTAAGTAATGGTCTATAGATACTTTATATTTATTTTAAATGAACTTTAATTAATGAAGGACTATCATAATTTAGCCTGAGTAATTACTTATATATGTAAATTTCAATATTATTATATTATATTAGCTTTGTGTGTACTTGAATAAATATTAATGTTTGCTTAAATACTATTTGTACTACTCTCTCTCTCTCTCTTGTCACTGCATCACTATTGATTTAAGAGTATTATTTTTGTTACTGCATCACTATTGATTTAAGAGTATTATTTTTATGTGTCAAATAAATGTGCTGGACCCTGAGACAGTGTGAACTAGTCATGGGATAAGCTGGATTGTGTGCTTGTTGTCTGAAGCATGCTGACTATGTAACCTATGGTTAGCTGACACCTGAGACTGATCCTCAAAACAAATAAAATACTTTGGATGGTAAGGGTTTGAATCCAGCCGTCAAGAAATGCTATAACATGGAAATATGATCGTAGGTTATGATTTGTATAGCCTCGATCTGGTTATAGATACCATTGATGGTTCATCTATTAATGGTATTCTACTTCTTTGCTTGAAGGGCCAGTCTGTTCCCATACTAAAGTTAAGATATTAAAACTTATAAAAGGTTTTTAAACCTAGTAAGAATAAACACCTCCTCCTGACTTGGTTCAATACATTTATATGAAAAATGTTTTTCTCTCATGAAAAATAAATATTGCACTCAGAAAAATCAAAATTTATACCAATCATAATAGCACGATGATTGAAAGTAATAAATTCTACAAAAAATATTTAAATTATAAATAGTGTTTGATTATTAGATTTGTTTGTTGTTCAAGTTGTTACATTTTAAAAATAAATTTAGTTGATGTTTTTGTAAACGTCTATGATCAATTATGCATTTTAATAATCTGATAATCATTAAAGTTTATGATACCACTCTAAAATTTGAGATGCTATAATAAATTATGTTAATAGAATGGCAAGAAATGCCAAAATAGCATTGATGATGATCAAGTATTTATCACTTTATTGTAATACTCTGTTTCAGTACTAACAAATAACACCAATACATTCTTCTATGCATTTAATATAATCCAAATACCAATATTTTATCATATTTAAACTTCCAAAGAACTAACAGTTTTGACTGACCAATATAATATAAAACAACAGTCTCTTTTAAAGCTATAAATACATAATATAAACTAGTCCTTAGATGAAGAGTATAACGTACCAACAAACACTAAAGATAAAAATCTGATGTTATAATGACTTGGAAGTACCTAGTCTAAGTGTACAAACTAGGCTATATGCATTAAGTATTAATGTAACCCAGTTTTTCCAATGAGTTTGATATGCCTGATCTATATATTAAAATTAATAGTTGTTTAATATCTATTTACTTTACAATTTGGATGTTATTAATATATGCTGAATATTTTTAATAAAGAAATAAAAGATGTATTTATTCATTTAGCCCAGAAAAAAACGTTAGTCCAGGAAAACTAGGAAACCGTAATATTGCACCTGTTCTTAAAAAATAAAAAGCAGAATTAAATAATTTTACCTGTTTTGCAAGTATTTCTTCTGAAAGAACCTTTGAAGATGAAAGAATTTTTATAGCTGTTTCGTCTTCTAATATATTTCCCTGAGAACCACTTAAAACTTCAAGAATTTTGTCTTCAATTTCTTTTAATTGTTTTTTATTTTGAGCACTTTCAATAATTAGCTTATTCTTCTTTTCTTCTAATTCAGGTTTTTCTTGTGCTGCCACAATTCCTAAAAGCTGATTCTCTAAACCTAAAGGTGTAATCATAAAATTCAGAAGTGTTACCTGTAAAGAAAAACAAAATGATCACAAGTTTCAGAAAAATAAAATTAAAAAAGGTATTGGTATTTCATATTTGTCCTGAATTGTAAACAACTTTTGCTTAGTTTAATGGGTGTTTTGATTATTTGTAAAATTAAACTGCCACTCTCTCAAACATTTAATTTAAATTTTACAATAAGCAATTTTCTAATTTGACCACATTACAAAAAAATTGAATACATAATAAAATGTATGTATTTGTTCAGTATGAATAAAATACATTTTATATAGTCTTAGCTCGATAAATTGTATTTTAAAAATGGCAGTTTATTACCAATGTCATCAAATGCAGGTCTCTGCATATATTGTAAAATTAAATTTTATTATATTTTAGACAAAAATAAATAAATAAATGGATATAAACAAATATATAAATATTATGACTATAATATATTTATAACAAAAAAAAATTAGATTAGAAATATCGTTTTTATTGCTATAAAAATAATTTCACAATTTTCTATAATTTGTAATATTGTAATTATTGTAAATAATTTGTAATGAATAAATAAAAATAATAAACTTTTTATGTTTTACAGTTAAAAAAATTTTTTTTTTCTCTCTACTGTTAATATTGTATAATTACAATTAACATTAGAATGAAAAAAAATAATCTCAATAAAACGAAAGTTAAAAGAATAATGGAAACATTAAAAATCTCATGCAATCTAACTAATCAACCATAAAATGAAAGAAGAATTTTGTAAAAAAAAAAAAAGAAGTAATGGATAGTAAAATAAAAAGTTCAAAACTGATGTGATGAGTGAATAAGTAAATAGCAAAAATATGTTAAACACATTAAAAAAAGAAAATTTAATGAATGAATGAAGGAAAGTTTACTTCCTCATTATTAATTGACTTAAATATTATGAAAAAAATTATAAGTGAACATAGGTTGCCAAATGTGAAAAATTGTCTATACTATTCAGTGTTTTTTCTACAATTTTAATTCTTCTGAAAAAGATCTTAATAGTTCTTTACTTCAGAAATTTATTCAAAAAATAATAATAATAACTCAAAAAATTATTTTTGAAAACAAAGTCAAATTGCTAATTCTGAAGATTTAAGTCACATGGTGGAAATAGAAAATAATCCTCCAGTTTTACCTTAGAAAATGTCAATGAACCATTTATCTATAAGTAAACCAGAACAAAAAAGACAAATTAAATCAGAAAATACAAATTTAAAACAATATATAAATGCAAGATGAGTGTACATTTAATATGTGATATTAGATTAAAATCTAATAACAAAGAAAAATGGTTTGCAATTAATTAATAAAAAGAATTACTACGGTGATGTAAATGGAAGAAAGACTTTAATTGATAATGAAATTACCTCATTCATATACAAAAAGGCATACCAACAAAAACAGCAGTTGCATACAAAAACTAAATGAGGTTTAACTAAAATATTAATGTCAAAAACACTTTTGGAAAAAAGTATTAATCATGTATTTGGAAACATTAATCATCATCTAATTAAAAGACTTGGTGGGAATTATAGATAGCATATTGTATCAAGTCCAAACTCAGCTTTCTATTCAGCACAATTAGATTCTTTGCCTTTTTAAATACAATTTATTATAACAGTACTTTCCCAGAAGAATAGTTTCAGTAGAACATTACACAAAGTCTAGTACAAAATGGCAAAAAAAAAAAAATAGTTAACTAAAAGGGGTGTTTTTCTACTAAATATTAGATACACTATTTTGTTCCCTGTAAAATTAATCTTAAAGTGCCTTTGTATATTTTCGAAAATTTCATTTACAAATCCTTCAAATGTTAAGGATATATAAAAGTATAAAAATAATATTATCCTGATATTTATTTTCAAAAAAAAACTCTTTGAAAAAAATTCATAATTGGAACATTCTTCCAAATAAAATAAACAACATATATATAAAACTAGGATTTCTGAAAAATTACTACTGAATCTTATATAGAGTATATGAGCACAGACTTTCACATGACCCACCATTCTCTACTCTATCTAATAACACTGATACACTTGAACACATATATGTCGAAAAGATAAACAATCACCAATATCCGTATTTCATGCTAAACCAGCAATCATCAGTTGGTCCAGACTATCATCTCTACACATATATGCAATAAGTGCTCAGATATATATTAAGATAGACAAACTTCATACTTTAATGGACAGGCTTCAATCCACTTTACACTCCAACTTTTCAACCATCTATCCAATTGAAAATCTGATGATGGAATGCTCAAAGGCCACCCTGAGGCCGAGATTCTCATCGCACCCATGTTGACCTAAAGTCAATCTGACTCCTCATGCACAGGACATAATCCATTTAATACATATATGAGGGATGAGCAGACATCTCTATTATATAACAACTAAAATACAGGCTTAATATATACCTGTATCAATATATGTAATATATAGAATATATGAGCACAGATTTTCACACGACCCACCACTCTCCACTCTATCTAATAACACTGATACACTTGAACACACATACATCAAAAAGATAAACAATCACCAATATATGTATTTCATGCTAAACCAACAATCATCAGTTGGTCCAGATTATTATCTCCAAACATATATGCAATAAGTGCTCAGATATATATTAAGATAGCCAAACTTTATACTTTAATGGACAGGCTTCAATCCACACCAACTTTTCAACCATCCATCCAATTTAAAATCTGATGATGAAACGCTCAAAGGCCACCCTGAGGCCGAGATTCTCATCACACCCATGCTGACCTAAAGTCAATCTGACCCCTCAAGTACAGAACATAATCCATTTAATACATACATGAGGGATGGGCAGACATCTATATTATGTAACAACTGAAATACAGGCGTATTATATACCTGTATCAATATATGTAATATGTATGGTATATGAGCACAGACTTTCACCTGACCTAACACTCTCCACTGTATCTAACAACACTGATACACTTGAACACATATATGTCGAAAAGATAAACAATCGCCAACATATGTATTTCATGCTAAACCAGCAATCATCAGTTGGTCCAGATTATCATCTCCACACATACATGCAATAAGTGCTCATATATATTAAGATAGCCAAACTTCATACTTTAATGAACAAAGTGGCCTTTGAGTGTTCCATCATCAGATTTTCAATTGGATGGATGATTAAAAAGTTGGAGTGTGGAATGATTTGAAGCCTGTCCATTAAAGTATGAAGTTTGGCTATCTTAATATATATCTGAGCACTTATTGCATATATGTGTGGAGATGATAATCTCGACCAACTGATGATTGCTGGTTTAGCATAAAATACGAAAATTGGTGATTTGTTTATCTTTTCAACATATGTGTTCAATTGTATCAGTGTTATTAGATAGAGTGGAAAGTAGTGGGTTGTGTGAAAGTTTGTGCTCATATACCCCATATATTACATATATTGATACAGTTATATAATAAGCCTGTATTTCAATTGTTACTGGAACTTAGTAAGGAGCAAATGTCTTCACACTATTCCAAAGCTATGTACTGAGGGTGAAATAATAATAAGTGAGAAGGTTGAAACTAATGTACCTAGATCCAATGCACTTCTCATTTGGAAGCTCCCTTTTAATATTTTTTTAAATTATCAAGCAATAATCCTAAACTTTAATAAGATTAATGCTAATTTGAAAAGGTTACATTTTATTAACTAATATATATATATATATATATGCGCTGTCTGCACGGATAATGAAGTTAGAACGTATATATTTAAATCAAAGAACTTAGCGCTTTTAAGAGACTACTTGCTCTCATACTCATAGACGTTGTAGTAACTGCGTGGTAGAAATGGAATTTATGCAAATGGATTATAATTGCCGTTTCCCAGACAGAGCAAAGCATTCTTCTCTAATAAGTTTTTATTGTTTTTATTTGATAACTAGTCAAAAAAAAAGTTGACTATTTTATGTATTTAAAGTTGACTATTTTTAATTTTTTATTCTCAATTTTATTGTTTAATAATATTGCTAATTAATTATTTACAAAAACTGAGTCATAATTTGCATTATTATTTCTGAAGTCCATTGGTATTTGTGTTCATTTGCTGCCTTTCACTGTAATGAATTGTACTATGTAATAGTACGGAAGTTATTTTTCACAATTTTTTTTATGGAAGAAATGTTTTTTCTAAGAGTACTATTTACGTGATTTAAAATAATAAAAAGATTGGTTCTAAATAATTCCATTTTTTAGAAGTTTATTAACAAAGATAAAGGTAAAACTATTAAACTATTGATTTTACTAAAAAGATGTTTCCGAAAAACTTTATATGTATCACATGATATCATGTTACCTTAACAGAGAAACCAAATGATAAAAATATTTTCTCTTTAATGATATTATTTTAACTTTGCTACGATTTTTGCTTTTGGATTTAAACAGTATATTAAGTTTTCTAATAAAATTTTTATTATATCTTATAAGTATTTACTAATATTCTAATATATAATAACACAGGAAAGGTACATCCACTTTTTCTTTTAAAATATATATGTTCTACAATAATATCAACAAATAAAAAATCCTTCTCCTTTTACTTTTCAAAAACTTTATTTTTTTTATCTCAATACTGAACATATATATACATTTATATAATACAAAACTCCAATGTTTCAACTGTTCAGATATTGAATATGAACATAAAATTAATATTATTAATAATAGGATAAACAGAGCAATTAATTTGTTTATAAAAGAAATTAGTAATATAAAAGAGGAAGGTATAAAAAATAATTATCCAGTTAAAATTATTGATAAATTATGTAATAAAAAGAATATTAAAAGAATAATAAAGAAGAGAAACAATGGAAAAGATGTAAATAATTTTATATATAATAGTTATAATTTTCTAGAGATACTTTTATGAAGATTAAAAAGATTATAAAAAGTATAAATAATAAATACAAAGGGGAAAGTAGGTTAATTATTAAACCAGTATATAAAACGAAATTGAATTTAGGAAATTTAATTAATGATACAAAAAATATAGAAACTGACAAAATGAATGGAATTTATTTAATTGAATGTTTAAATTGTAAGAGGGAGGGAGGAAAGGTTTCATATATTGGTACAACTAAGAATACATTAAAAACTAGACTTAAACAACATTTATATGACAAAAATTCAAATATTTACATTCATTGTAAAGGTTTAGGTCATAAAGAATTTAATATTAAAATGTTGGAAAGGGTTAAAAATTACAGGGAAAGGATGGTAAAAGAATTTTTTTATATAAAAAAATATAATCCTACTCTAAATAGAATTAATGGAGTAGATAAGGAATCTAAATTAATGTATAATTAAAATAAATGCTTAATGGGTTTAGGTAAATTGTTAGAAGTTTTTTTGTATAAAAGAGAGAGAGAGAGAAATGTTTATATTTGTTTTATATTCATTTAAAGATATAGTTTAGGAATGTAGTTTTAAGATGGGTTTTAGATAAAAAATAAAAAAGGGGGAGGTTTTTGGAAATTAGAATTGGTATTTAAATTTGTATAGAAAGTTTCTTGGATGATTTTAAGACAGATTTGTAACTAAATAATGTAAAAGAAAGAGTAATAAAATATAGCAGTGGGAGAGAGATGTAAGTAAAATATATTTATATATGTTTAATATGTTTGTTACTGTTTATGTTAATGTAAGAGGAAGTTTTTATGTAATTGAAGTTTATTTATTGATATGTATTTAATATTGTTGTTGCAGATCCTTGAAAATGACTGTATGAGATAAAAACAGTTGAAACGTTGGAGTTTTGTATTATATAAATGTATATATATATGTTCAGTATTGAGATAAAAAAAATAAAGTTTTTGAAAAGAAAAAGGAGAAGGATTTTTTATTTGTTGATATTAATATTCTAATATATCCAATATAGGTTAAAGGTTGTTTTTACTTCATCTGCTTTAACTGACATGAATGAAAATATGATGAATAGAATTATTTATCGCATAACTGAAAATTCCACTGAAAATTCTTAAGACTAAATAAAAGATAAGTATCTTATGATGCAGATATGATAGTATTTAATATAATCTAATTTATCCATCAATTATTAAACTCATCCTATGTGAAGAGTTTATTCTTTTATAATTTAGTTTAAATGGAAAAGTTCATTAGTTTGTGATGCAATTTAAAAGGAAATGCTTTAGAAAAGACAAAAAAAAAGATTATTATTATTGCAAAGTATATCCAATAATAATTAAGTTTATTGCTTAGCCATTGTATTCTATTGTTTAAATACTCGAATTTAATTACAGGCAAAAATTTAATATATATATATATAAAGATACTATAGGCTTAGCATATATTAGACATGGATTATTTCTAGTTTAATAAACCCCTAAATAAATTACAGATATTACATATAAAATCTGAATAAAGTACTACTGTACAACCATTCACAGGTCAGTTTCCAAAAAATAATTTTTTAACGCAAACAATAACTAATTTCCTGCATTGATGCCAATTTATTGGGCATACAAAAGATGGACATTTTTTTTTTTGATTGTCTAATAAAGAGACATTGATACAAAAAAGTGTATATTGTTTGAAAATTTGTTAAAAAATGATTCTTTGCAAATCTGACTTATGAATGATTGTAGCAATCTATTTGAATTTAGTTTTTTTTGTGAATAAGTTAGACACAGATATTTATATGATACTAATAATATTTATAAACAACTGTATACAATAATAAAATACAAAGATCATGTAAATCTAAAGATATAGATTTTTCCTATAGATAGAGATAGTTTAATGGGAAAAAATCTAATAAATTTATTAGAATGTAGTATATATAATATAAAAATATAAAAAAAACTTGCTTGTGAATTTTGATTTATTTTTAGCTAGTATTAATAATTTTAAATAGGTAATTTGTTTATATTTACATAAATTCAGTAAAAATATTTTAAACATAAATTTTATATTTATTGTATAACTTTATGCTGAATTGTTGTATATAGATATATTTTAAATACGACTATTATTTAAGAAAACACTTCAAATAAATTAACAAACCTTAACAGAAACTTCTGGAAGATAATGTGGATTTCTAATTTTTGTTGTGATATAGAATCGAAAATCACGATTGTATTCCAAAACATTTTCACCTAGGCGAATATACTATATTTAAAACAAAAAAAATTAAAACAATTATTACAATCATAAATATATTTTAATAAATTTATAGTGTCAATATATATAATATTAAACAGAAAACTATAATCTTTAAGAGTAATTAAAGTACGTAAGTTATATAAAAAAAATCCATATAATTTTAAAACATTTAATAATTGTTTTAATATTTTCAATATTAATGACTCAATACAATCTATAGACTAATTGATTAATATTGCTAAAATATCCATCAAATCCTTTTTTATGAATTATCAAATATTGGTCTAGTTAATTGAATAAATAATTTCTTGTCTATATCACAGAAACATTAAACACTAATAATGTTTGCCATTTAGGTAGATTAATTACACTTTTAGAAATAATTAGTGATATTTAATTTGTGATGGCTAGTTTGGGAAACCAATTAAAAGTTTATTATTATTCTTTCACTAATTTTTTTTTAGTGTTTGCTGTAAACAGTAACTTTTCAATATTATTTTTTGTTATTGTTGCAAATAAAATTACTCTTTTAAAATGGTAAAATGACTCATCTATAAAATAAAATATTATTTAATGTAGATTTTATAAAACTGATTAAAAATACTAGAAAAATTACCTCAATACCACCTTGCTTAAAAGTTTGTTGTAGAAGAATTGTCTCCAACATGGGATCTAGTTCTTCTCCAACATTTTCCAACAATACTGGTGTACCAAATTGAAGAGAATTTTCCAAAATTCTGACATAGTTTGCATCTGTAAATCTTACTGTTGATAAGTGGTTAGCTTTCTCCATATTTTTTATCCACTTATTAGCTTGTCCTAAATAAGATTATTAATACAAATTTACTTTGAATATATATTTATTTTCATTATAAATAATACTTCAGTTTTTTTAAAAAAATAGTTTTATTTCAAAAATTACATTAAAGTACAAAAAAAAAAAAACAGAAAAAAGTTGCCAAATAAAAAATACAGAGATCTTTTATGAATTTTGCAAAAAAATAATATGCATATATAACAGAATTAACAAATAAATATATAATAAAAGAGTATACTGTATATATAAAATAAAAAATCAATTCATATTTTTTATCTTTATAAATGTAAATGTAAAAATATGTCAAAGTTAAAAAAATAATAATTTTGAAACAATAGTGTGCAGTTATTTGTAATGGTATTAAAAACACTCCCTCCCTCCCCCCCCATATAAATTCTAGACAGCAATTCTCTGGCACATATCAACAGTAATAAAAATAAATGGGAAGTAGAGCCAAAGCACATATGGACTTAAACATAATAGTAAACCTTAAAACACTCCCAAAAGTTATTTTGTCAATAACATTTTAGATTATCAGTTCAAAATTTATCTTCAAAAGTGATTGTTCTTATAATTATGCATGATTTGGTACAATGGTAAACTCTAGTGTTCAAAGACAATGGATAATGAGTCAGCACTATCACTTTCAATACTTAAATGTGTTATGAATATACAACCAATAAATCCATTATTTTTTTACAGTTCTTATCAGAAAATTATAGTTAATATTCACATTAGAATAAGTTCTCAAAATCAAAGTGATTTTTTTTTTCTTCATTTTCTTTGAGATTTATTTCAAGATAAATTTACATATTTTCTAAAATTATCATCTCTTTGGTTGCTTTTCTCACTTTCATTCATCATAATATTTATTAGAAACTTATTATTTTTTCAATTGGAGCAGCCTGAGAAAAAGTGGGGCTTGGAGCAAAGTCTAGTACAAAATGGCAAATAAAAAGACATTAGTAAACTAAAAAGGGTATTTTTCTACTAAATATTAGATACTCTATTTTATTCTCTGTAAAATTAAATTTAACATGCTTTTGTTCATTTTCAAAAATTTCATTTACAAATCCTTCAAACGTCAAAGATATATAAAAATAATATTATCTTGATATTTATTCCCCCCCCCCAAAAAAAAAAATCTCTTTAAAAAAATTCATAATTGGAACATTCTTCCAAATAAAATATGCAACATATATATAAAACTAGGATTTTTGAAAAATTACTACTGAAACTTAGTAAGGAGCAAATGTCTTCACACTATTCCAAAGCTATGTATTGAAGGTGAAATAATAATAAGTGAGAAGAGGTTGAAAATAATGTACCCAGATCCAATGCACCTCTCATTTGGAAGCTCCCTTTTAATATTTTTTTAAATTATCAAGCAATAATCCTAAACATTAATAAGATTAATGCTAATTTGAAAAGAATAAATTTTACTGTATTTTATTAAGTTTTTATTTCTTGATATAACTAGTCAAAAAAAAAAGTTCAGAATTTTATGTATTTAAAGTTGACTATTTTTAATTTTTTATTCTCAATTTTATTGTTTGAATTAATAATATTTTTTGACATTTTTATGCTACATTAATTATTTACAAAAACTGAGTCATAATTTTAATTATTATTTTTGAAGTCCATTGGTATTTGTGTTCATTTGCTGCCTTTCACCGTAATGAATAAATGTACTATGTAGTAGTACTGAAATTATCTTCACAATTTTCCTTATGGAATAAATATTTTTTCTAAGAGTAATAATACAGATAAAGGTAAAACTATTAAACTATTGATTTTACTAAAAAAATGTTTCCGAAAATTTTTTATATGTATCACATGATATCATATTACCTTAATAGAGCAAACCAAATGATAAAAATATAAACTACTATATTTTCTCTTTAATGATATTATTTTAACTTTGCTGCCATTTTTGTTTTTGGATTTAAACTTTCTGATAGTGCTATATTTAATATTTTAAATAATAGGCACAATACATATGTATACTACCGGATTTCTGTTTATCAACAACTTTCATTCATCTGGGATTTTATATGTATGTAGATTTGCACTTATAAATCATATGTTTGTTAACAATAGATTTATTTTTCTAAGCTTATTTATATATGTATTGTAAGGGTCACTTACAATCACCAGGAATCTACTTGTCCCATCTAACCAATTACTAATTCAAGTCATAAGAAATTTAAACCCTATCAGAAAAAAAAATACCTTAATGATGACTGGACGCCTAGGTGTCAAATACAGTTTGATATTTTTTTAAAATAAATATATATAATATCAAAAATAAATAAATAAATAAAACCAAATTATTGCAATTAAAAGAGAAAATATAACAATAATTATAATTCAGTATAAACTGGCAGATCACTTATATGTATGTTAAAAAAAGTACATAAACCAAAAGTGATTGTTTTATATACTATTGACTGACTTTGATCACAACAGAAAAGAGCAATTGCACGAAGCAATGACCTCAAATCAAGCTATTTCTAGGTAATCAAACATGAAAATAAAATAAAAAATTTATTAGATGATTATTTCAGCCTGATAAATTAATAGTGTATGTGTAATAATAGGTTAGCATGGCGAGACACAAGCTGCATATGTTCATGCCCGGAAAGAACAATCAATTTCGATTTGGTTTGGGGAGAAGATAGATAAAAAAAAAAAGTGCTCCATCATCAGGAGATCTTTCTTTTCTATTTTTTTTTTAAAAATGAGCCTTCACTAATGAACATCAACATTGCTAATCAGAACTTTAGAACGCAAGCTGCAGAGCAATATATCTACTCAAACTAACAAAACCAAATCGATGATATTTGAAAGGCCAAGAGAAATTCAAATCGATGAAAAAAAACTGAACTATAATTGCATGATAGCAAATGAAATAATAATCAATAGTTCTACATTATCATTAAAATAACGGAAGTCGACATTTATTTTTTCTTCACTCGCTATAACTTTAAAAAAAGTATATATATTGATGATAATATTAATCTGTGAGGAGATTAAATCAAAAGTGACACAGAACTAAGGCATTAATATCTACCTCAAACTATGCCTATAATATTCTACTATGCATCAATGTTACAGCGCAATGTGTAGGGGCAAGCATTTTCTAATTATAAACATCCAGTTTTCACTTAAGATTAGCGGAAATCAATGCAGTCTACACATGCACTTTTGACACCTTCGTTTTCATCTTTCTTTTTAGTTTCAGAAAATGTAAGTTTTATTTGTCTACAATAAAAAATAAAAATTTTATGACAATTTTTGTGATTACTAAATTGATTTTTTTTCTTTTAGTTTTTTAAATCTTTATGGACTAATATTTATCGGGAAAAGTACATTGGAAAAAATACAACTTTTGACCGATGTATTTTGAAGACAACGTTATTAGGGACAGATGGTAAGTCTTTATATTTATATATTTTTTAATAATTTTTTTATTTTTATATATCTTTTAATTATTATTTGAATTTATATTTGATAAAAAATATAAGAAAAAATTACTATTGAAACTGATCAAAAAAAATAGCTCGTGATTGTGTAAATGTATATCGTAAATTCACAGTACATAAACTTAGGCTGATTATACCCTAATGCAATATAAATTTCAAAGCTGCATATCAAATGCAAAGAAAGGTAGCAATTGATAAAGCTATTACTAAATTTATGGTCATAGTAGCATGAAGCAATATGAGCCCTCAAAACCTATAAAGATAGAATAAATAATACTATATTGCACTGACTCTAAACTACTACCTTATGTACCTCAAGCTTAACTCTAATGAATTTAGTATTTCATTCACTTTTTATTTTATTTTATTATTTTATTTTGTAAAAAGAAATTATTTCACACTCAGCTGTTACGCTTACTCTTTGTTACCCATGATTATGAGAGCTAAGTTCTCTTGAAAGCGCTCGGGCATTATTTATTATGTATTATAATTTATATTAAGTTTATAATAAATTGTGATTTAATTTGAAGAAGCTCTGCTGTTATGCGCTGATTTGTGCATTAAAATTATTTTATTTTGTATATAGTGACTATTTTAGTAGTAACTATTAATAAATTACAAACTGTATTGAAGTTCTTTATTATAATATTGAAATTATTCTAATTATTTATCAATATTAACTACTTGCTATAACAGATGTTATTAGGGATGACATATTCATTGCAAACCCCTGTATGGAAATACATTTTGAAAGGCTACTAGGAAAAATGGAAGGTATTAATGTCTTTATTCTATGAAGTTTTCAAGTAATGGATTATCTTAGGTAAGTGCGATTATATACCAATTTTTTAGAAATTTTATGATGAATCCAACTAACCTACTAACAAAAATATAATTTTAACTTGTATGCATGATAATTTTGAATTTATAAAATAGTATGAAAATAATTATTAGAAATATTAACTTTTTTTCTTTTTTTTATTACTTTGAATATCAATGACTATATGTTTTTCAGCTTCATTAAATTCTTTGATGTTTCATCTTTCAAATAATATATATTATGTCAATTTTGAGTAATACAAACATATATTATGATAAAATTTGTGGGTTAACATAATTTTTTAAATATTCAATATGGCTGCTCTATCAGCCTAAAGGGGATTTTCTGAATAATGAATGTGATAATGTAATAATGAAAAGAAACAGAAATATATTAATTAATAACAAAAATATTTATGTACAGTACTGTATAAGATATTTAGACAATAAAATATTTATTTACAATAAGCATCATTTTTAATTTAATTTAATTATACTAACAAAATAGATATACTTGACAAATAAAATACTTCTTTCCATAAAACATTTCTAAAGAATTTACAATAACTTATCATCATCTAAAAGTTCTCACATTTATCTAATACACTGTTTTTCAACATTATGTACTCGGAGTAAAATAATATGTATATGTGTCTACATGCAAGCCACAAGTAGAATATTATATACTTTACAAAGTAAAACTATCTTCGAAAATCAATATGGAGACACTTATTATAGATTTTATAACAATAGCAAACAATTACACTTATATAATATTACAAACACCTATGATGGAGCAAGAAATTAATATGCTCAATACTCACAATATACTTTAAATTTATATTGTAAAAGAACTAATATATTATAAAGATGGACTTGCCTTAAAATATTCTAACATACCAAAATATATATTAATATTGAAATTCCAGGCAAAATGGATAATGAAAAACATGAATAAGCACCTGGTAACATGACCTGGCAGTGCTGAAATGAGAAAGCCACACTCTCTCATGGAGGGGCTGAGCAATACAATATCATGAAGAGGCATCTGGTAAGTATGTGCAGGCAGTTCTGACAAATAAGTAAGCCATGATCTTACACAAGAAGGGGGAAAATGCATACAAAGGAAATAAAATATCCACATAACATTGTCTAAATGGATATCACTAATCTTAAAAGTCATAAATTTAATAATAATGATAATAAATAAATAACTAATCACTTACACACATATTCAAAGGCCTAACAACATATCTTTTCAGAATAACTATATATGTACACCGACAAACCATAATTGAATAATAATATTAACAGTTATCTAAATTCACCAATACTGATTTATAAATACTTTCAGTCGTACATATTTATATCCAATATAAAAGGTTGTTTTCCATAGGGTATGAGAATTTACTTGATTAGATTGAAATATTAATCCAGAGAACTCTCAATATCAAGAATAATAACTCTTAAATAAATCCTTTACCAAAATACTTCTTATCCAATTTGCTTCATGTATGCGCACCATTATAAATATATTTATACTACCATAAATAATATTCATTATAATAATAAAATTAAATTATAAAAATTACATAATAACAATAATCAATTTAAATATATCAAACATATAAAATATTTTGTTTTACCATTACAAATTAAAATTCTTTTCATTTTACAATAAAAATAATCCCTTTTTATTTAAGTCTCTTTTGCTATCTTCTTTAAAATATGCCATCATGGTTATGAGCAGGAATTTCTTTACAACAGTATTCATAATTGAAGCATAAATTTGAAAAGAAATGAGGAGAGACAGAGAGAGAGAAGATATTAAACAATAACAGTTCTTTTGTAAAGTTCTCATATTATAATTAATGTTCACATATTTTTAATAGTATCAAAGCATAAAATAAGTTTAGATCATTTCTTTTTTGACAAGGTAATGTAATATATTTCAAACAAATAAGCAAAGTAGAAAACATAAATAACTAAATAGATGAATTCCTGATGAATAATTATACCAATCAAATATTAAAAATAATAATGTGAAAGGCTGAAACCTTTGACAGATGTGCCTTAAAAATGTTTAAATGACAGCCAATCAGATAGTAATAATGACTGCACAAGAAACTCCAATTAAAAACACAAGTCAGAGATTTTATGAGAAAAAGATAGAACCCCACCTTCTTCTCTACTTAAATTTATTTATAAATAATCCAGACTCAAGCATTTTGAATGAAGAGCATGAAGCTCTAAACACCTTCACATTTAATTCACTAAATATTATATATAAATAAACAATGTGAAATCTTTTGATTTACTACGCAGTAATTTTCAAATCTAATGAAATTGTAACAAATGTAAATATATTAAACTTATTAAGCACAAGCAGATGATACAATAATAATTGAATCTGGCTTATTTATATATAAATTTAAATAGAGAAGGTGGGATTCCATCTTTTTCTTGTAAAATCTCTGACTTGTGTTTTGAATTAGAATTCCTTGTGCAGTCATTATTACTATTTGATTGGCAGTCATTTAAGCATTTTTAAAGTGCATCTATCAAATGTTTCAGCCTTTTATGTTATTATTATATCATCTGCTTCCACTTAGTAAGATTAATATCATCATCAACCATTATCAATACACTACAGGATAAAGGTTTCTCCAAGTTCTGTCCATTTTCTCTGATCTTTAGCTTCTCCACATTACACCTGCACACTTTCTTATTTAATCCATCCATCTCACATGTGGTCTCTTTCTGGGTCTTTTACAATCTCTTGGAATCCAGTTTAAGATTTCAGTTGCTCATCTATTATCATCTCTTTTAGCAATATGTCCAGCCCAACTTCACTTCAATCTTTTATTTTTTTCGATGAGGTCAGTAACACCTGTTTGTTCTCTTGCCCATATATTGTTTTTGATCTCTTCTTGTTACTCCCAACCTGCATCTCTCTATACTTCTTTGAGTGATCTGAAGTCTCTGTAATGCCCTTCTATTAAGTGTCGAAGTCTCAGATCCATAAGTAAGAACTGGTAAAACACATTTATTAAAAACCTTCCTTTTCAAACACATAGGCATATTTCCTTTTAGTATAAAGTTATTTCTACAAACAGCACTCCAACCAAGTTTAATTCTATGATTAATTTCTTCCATTATGTTTCCATCTGTATTAATAATCTGACCAAGGTATTTGTAACTGTTAACTTCTTCCAACTCATCATAATCAATCTTTATTTTTATAGCTTGAGAAAACCCATTAAACATTACTTTAATCTTTTTAATATTTATCTTTAGTCCTACTTTCATCTGATAACTCCTGCAACATTTCCTGCAGCTCTAAAACATTATTTGCAAAAACAAGTACATCATAAGCAAAATCTAAATAACTTAAATAATCTCCATTTACTTTCACTCCTAAAATCTAAATGACTTAAATAATCTCCATTTACTTTCACTCCTTTAGCTTCCTATTTTAAGCCACAAAATACTGCTTGCAGCACTGCTGTAAAAGGTTTTAGAGATATGGAGTCACCCCATCTTATACCCTTCTTAATGTTGACTTTCCCCAGTATCATTATGTAATCTAATTGTTGCTGTTGCAATTTTATAAATATTCTTTAAAATATGACAATATCCTGGATCTATACCTTGATGATCCAATGCTTTAATCACTGAGGAAATGTTTATATAATCAAATGCCTTTTCATAATCTAAAAATCCAAAGCATAATGGCAACTCATATTCATTTGCCCTTTCTATAATTTCTCTCAATGCCTGGATATGATCTACTGTACCAAATCCACTTTTAAATCCAGCTTGTTCTTTTGGTTAGTCGAAATCCAATGTTCTCTGTAGACAAGTTGTAATTATCTTGGTAAAAATTTTGTGCAAAACTGATAAAAGACTGATAGGTCTGTAATTTCTAATATCTTCTTTATCACCTTTTAAAAATATTAATATTAATACTGCATTCTTCCAGTCATTTGGTATATCTTTATTATTTAGACATTTGGTATATAACTTTACTAAAAAAAATTCTATTTCTTCACCTGCTTCTTTTAATATATCAATTATAATTCCATCATTACCTGGAGCCTTTCCTTTCTTCATACATTTAATTGCATGTTTCACTTCTTCATTTAAAATTCTGGGCAATTCCAAAGACATAATAGATATAGAAGGTACTTGTTCTTTATTACTATATAATTCTTGATAAAATCTTCTATCCATTTCATGATGTCATCTCTCTTTTTAGTAATAATTCCATCTTTTTTTCTTATTGCAGATATAAATTTTCTACCAATACCAAAATATTGTTTTACTCTCTTGAGATTTTTATTCTCTTCTACAACTTTCCTTGCTAGTTCACAGTTATACTTTCTTATATCATTTTCAACTTTTTTTTGCATTTTACAAAATTCGAGATATTCAATCCTTTTTAAGAAATCATTTTTGTATATCTTTATATTCCTTCTTTTCTTCATAAATTCTCTAGTCTCAGTAGAAATTTTATTGGTCAATTGCTGCTTTTTTCTATCAACTATCTTTGTTGCAGTTTTTAAAAGTGTATCAGTTATTTTGATATTTAATTTCATTCAAATCTGAATCATGTTCAAAATCTACTAATACTTGAAACCGATTTGTAAGTTCTAATTTAAATGCATTAGAATGTTTCTGAAGATTAGGAATATCAACTGTAAATATTGTTTTTCTTAATAATTTTTGTCTCTCTAGTTTTGCATTAACACGCATCTTACATCTTACTAATTGATGATCACTTCCTGTGTTAAATTTATTAAGAACATTACAATCTTGAAATATGTATTTTCTGTTAGTCAAAATATAATCCAATTCTGCTGTACCTCCATTTGGATGCTTTTGTGTCCATTTCCTTTTAACATTTTGCTAAAAAAAAAAAATTCATAATATAAAGTTTTTCTTTTTCTACAAACTCCACAAGTCTATGTCCTCTCTCATTTCTATTACTATAATCAAAATTACCTACAGCACTTTCATCTTTCATTTGTTTACCAATTCTATCATTAAAGTCTCCCATAACAATTTTAAAATGTTGTTTACTCTGATCAAAAGCCTTTTGTACATCCATATAAAAATCTTCTACTACTTCATCACTATGAGAATTTGTTGGGGCATAAACCTGAATTATCTGCATTTGGTATCTGCTATTAAGTTGTATAACTAATCTTGCCACTCTGTCCAATACACCATCAATCTCCACAATGTTGTTCTTTCACTTTTTATTTAGAATGAATACTACTCCACTTGTATTTCCAATATTTGTGCCTTTATAATAAAGTACATGTCCACTTTTTAAATCAATCATCTCTTCACCTTTACTTTTAACTTCACAAAGTCCAATAATGTCCCGTTTAATATAAGACAATTCTTCTTCTACTTCTTGCAATTTTCTTTCACTTGAAAGTGATCTGCAGTTGTAAGTACCTAAATAAAAAGTCATCATCAAATGGCAGCCTGGGTCTGCAATCAGGGGATTCTCAGCACCCCCTGCCTTCGGCCACCAACTGTTGCATTGGTTGATGACTTTACAGCCTCCTGGGAATAAGGGCCATGATTTATTTTTGTCATAATTGTATATATCTATTGGAAAAATATTTATCATTTACACAAACATTCATTCTGCCTTATCAGGCAGCTGAGAAGAAAGACCATGGTATTTCTTGATCTTAAACTCAGAGATAAAAAGCCAATAAACTCACCATGCTGGCTAATGCATGTTGGTGAGTAGCCCATCCATGTTTGTATACTATATGAATAATCACATAGTAATAATAGCTGCAATGACAAGAATGTATGGAATGGACATTAGGAATTTGCCCTGCTCATTTCCTTTAAGGCCTCCTTTCTGCAGCCAAGTTTAATATATTTACAATCAAATATGAGTTTATCTGCATTAATAGAAAAACAGATAAGTGTTTTCCTTAATGTATTGAAAAAGAAACTGATCTTTATGACTTATTCCTTCCATAAAATTGTAAGACTCAATTTTAAATTATCAGTTCACTTTGTTCTTAATACAGTCAATGCTTTTAAGATAATTCATCATTATGATTCTTTTGATTTGGCATGAATATAATAATTTTCATACTTATTTCCAAATTAAATTATGCATAATTGTCTTTCATAAATTATTATTCACATATTATTTAGTTTTAGGTCAGAGATTTATTAAAACATAATAAATAATTCTTTTATAATAACTAGGATTAATGTCAATAATGAATTAAATAATATTTTAAAGTGTTGAAATGGTGCATATCTGCATGCAGATATGCTTGCTTCATGTTTACTTGAATTAACCTATCTCTTATCATATATATATATAATTTATTTACTACTATCCACACACATTAGTAATATGTGCATGTGTGTATGTACAATTTTACATTTTTAAATTTAAAGACTTTAAGTCATGTGATTTTCTTAAGAAAAAAAGAATATCTTGTCAAAAGTAGAATCAATTAAGAAAAAATGTTAAAATATTTTATACAATGGGAGAAAGATATATAGTGATTAAGGAAGGGAGTGTAAGTTCCGTATTTCCCTACCTACACATTCAATCGACTGTAATAGTTACAGTTGAACACCTTTAGATTCTGTATATGCTTTAAGGTGTTAAATAAAAGTAAAAGACAAAAGTCTCCATGCCTGTTTGAAGATGATGAATCCATCTATGCAAAAGAAGTACCAAAGTCATCATCTTATTGCCAGTAAAAAATGCTTTCATTTTATTCAAAGTTTTAACTGTAACTCAATTTTCTTTAATATATTTCATTAGCTAGTCTTGACCTTGTAAATTATCTATGTATAATATTCATTATTAATGTTAAATCTGCTGATTTAATTAATTTTGCATTTTTATTTATGTATATTACCTTGAATGATAGATAGAATTTAATTTCAATTCATTAAATGTGCTTCGGCTGCATCTTCAAAATCCCAAGGGATGGAGCAAGTTAGAAGATGCTAAATTTAAAACTATTAAATGAAAGTAATCATAATGTGTATATAAATTGTTTTTCTTAGTTTCTTTTCTTATCCTTCCATCATGTCAAGGAAAGTTATGTGTCAATTCTTAGAATTATGTATAGAATTAATGAAGGATGGTGAGCGTATTTCTATTCAATTAATTTCTAAATTATTTTTGTTTGTCTATCATGTTGTTCTATATATGCAATCTAACCCATATGTTAGAAAACTGATTTATTAAAGGTATTCTAAAAAAATAATATATTAATTCGGTTTAATTCTCTTTTGATAAAATGATTCTATGTAATGAAGATTCATTTCTGTAAATGCAGCAATTTTTATAATTCAAGATTTTATTATGTGGAAGTAATATTAATAAAGTTGTCTAAATATATATAAATTAAAAACAGCTATCCACATATAAACTATATAAGAAATAATGGATCACACCATCAGTCTATTTTAGGGGTAATTAATCTCCCTAATACATAAATGTTATTTCATTAGATTTTTCAAATTTAAGATTATTAAAATAGTTATTATGAACAGGTTTTAATTATAAAATAATCATACGTGGTTAACCAGGAATGCTTATGTGTATATCTAAAATAAGTTAATATTATTCACATAAATGGAAGGCTTCATAATTTGTTTATATCTCTATATAGATTTGCATTCCTGCCTTCTTATAAGTGTGGCAATGGTTGTTGTAGTAGTAGTAGTAGTAGTAGTAGTAGTAGTATTATTATTATTATTATTATTATTATTATTATTATTATTATTATTATTATTATTATTATTATTATTATTATTATTATTATTATTATTATTATTATTATTATTATTATTATTCAACTTCATCATGTATTCTCTGTAGGATTTATGTATCATATGGTCAAAATGTGTAAAGGCAGACCAGACACTGCATGTCTGGGTTCCTAATCCATAGATTAGTGCCAGTCTAGGCCCTACAGGATCCAGAGACTCCATGTGACTCCAAATCTTAGATTTAGCACACCACTCTCTTTCCACTGGAATAGACTCTTAGTTAGAAGCAGATCACTTCTATGGCCAGGGACTTCCACTCTTTAGTGGTGAACCATACTATTTGACTGCCAAGTCAATCCTCCTTGTATTCAGTTACTATTGACCCCACTCACATAGATAGTATTGCATTTTCTAAATTATATTTACTGTTAGTCTCTACCTGCACTCATCAGTGACCCTGGGTGACCTTAAATCGAACCGTCCACAATTTGTCCCATTAAACAAATATGTAATAAATTGTTATATTCAAAGCTAGAATAAGTCGATAGATTATCATACTTCCAATCAAATAATCAAATTAAATAGGGTACACATCATTGTTGTAAGCTGCCACTACCTTCTGTAATGCAATGTAAAGGCCAGTAGATCATCTTAATCCAATATTTTGTAAACTACTCTCTCTATTATTTTAATTTTATAGTAAAACTTATATCATTCTTGTTAACTAAACATGCATCATTATTGAGTCAGAACTATTAATTAGTTATTATATATGTCACTTAGTAAGTTATTCAATAGAGCAACACAAGCACATCTATGATTTTGTATCTTATAGATATAATATTAGCTTTATAGCATTATAGAAATGATTAAGCTCCCAAATCATATCAACAATGGTAAGATAAAATAAATTAATGTAAGGCTGTAAGTTATGAGGAACCAGTCTATATTCAAACCCTGAGCTATATCACACTATATGAAGAAGGGAAGATGAGTGACATCAAGGATGTTAATTAGGTCATTGAGGCTAGGAAACTTAGGTAGGGGGTTAAACTATGAGCATGGGAGTAACCCTGTGTCTGTTGGTTGAGAGTGCCTTGGTCCTTTGGTCTTGTTGACTGATTATACAATCTTGACTATTACAGTTTTTTTATATAACATGACTTTTAATGCTCCCAAAAAATTATGGGTTTATTTCCCTATCTGAACCTATTGTATGGGTGATGATTAGGCAATTCCAAAGCTCATGTTGGTAGCACCATGTTGTATAAAAACATATGTATATATATAACATTATTCCCCCAAAAAAATTTTCAAACCCCTCTTTTGGATTGATCCAAGAGTGCTTCCACATTTCAAAGTTTCATGTTGTATAAAAAACTCTGTAATGGTCAAGATTGTATAATCAGTCAACAAGGCTGACAGACCAAGCAGGAACTCTCAGCCAGCAGACACAGTGCTACCCCCATTTTCCTAATTTAAACCCCTACCTAGGCTTCCTAGCCTCAACAATCTAATTAACATCCTTGATGCCACATGGCTTTCTTTCTTCATACAGTGCAATACAGCTCAGGGTTCAAACATGGATCTCAACCTCATGGTTCTTATAACTCATGACATTACACCACACTACCACTTTTAGCCTTACATTAATTTATTTATCTTACCATTGTTGTTATGATTTGGGAGTTTAATCATTTCTGTAATGCTATGAAGCTAATATTATATCTATAAGTACAATATCATGGAGGTGCTTGTTTGCTATTGAATGACTTACAAAGTGACATTTATAATAACTAATTACTATTTCTGCCTCTCAATAATGATGCACATTTAGTTAACAAGAATGATATGTTTTATTACAAAATTTAAAATAAAAGAGAGAGTAGCTTACAAAATATTGGATTAAGATGATTTATTAGCCTTTACATCATATAACAGAAGGTGATGGTGGCTTACAACAATGATGTGTGTCCTATTTATTTTGATCGGAAGTATGATAATCCATCAGCCCATCTAGGTTTGAATATAACAATTTATTACATATTTGTTTAATGGGATAAATTATGGACAAGTTTGATGTAAGGTCACCCAGGGTTGCTGATGAATGCATGTGGAGACTAAAGTATCCATTACTTAGAAATTGTGGTACTACCTATATGACTAAAATAAATAGTAACTAAATATATGAGGAGGATCAGCTTGGTAATCAAATGATATGGTTCACCATTGAAAAGTGAATGTCTCTGGCCACAGAGGTGCATCTACTTCTAACCAAAGGTGCATTCCAGTAGAAAGAACTGTTAAATATAGGATTTGGGATCACACAAAGTCTCTGGCTCCTGTGGGACCTAGACCCATGCTATGGATTAGGAACTCAAGCATGCAGCATCTGGTCTGCCCTCACACAGTTTGTCCATGTGACACATGAACCATACAGAGAATACATGATGAAGTTGAATAATAATACAACCCTTGCCACACATATAAGAAGGTAGGAACATAAATCTATATAGAGGTATAAACAATAAATTATGAATAAACATTATGAAACTTATTTTAGATATACACACAAGCATCTCCAGTTAACGATGTATGATTATTTTATAATTAAAACCCACTCACAATAACCATTTTAATAATCTTAAATTTGAGAAGTTTAATGAAATAACATTTAAGAATAAAGGAGATTAATTACCCCTAAAATAGACTGGTAGAATGATACATTATTTCTTATATAGATTATATGTGGATTGTGGTTTTTAATTTATAGATATTATATTGCATCGATAAGCAATACAATATGTACATTTACACAAGTTTATTAATATTATTTTCATGTAATAAAATCTTGAATTATAAATATTGGCACATTTACAGGAGTTTTCATTACATAGAATCAGTTTATCAAAAGAGAATTATTAATTTAGCAGCATGTGAAGTAACAATTTAAACAGAATACATTATTTTATTACAAATATCTTTAATAAATTAGTTTTTTAACATATGGGTTAGGTTGCATATACAGAGCAACATAATAGACAAACAAAAATAATTTAAAAATTAATTGAACAGAAATATACTCGCCATCCTTTATTAATTCTATACATAACTCTAAGAATTGACACATAACTTTCCTTGACATGATAGGGGGATAAGAAAAAAACTAAGAAAAACAATTTATATACACATTATTACTTTTCCCATTTAATAGTTTTAAATTTAGCATCTTCTTGGCTCATTCCATTCTTTGGGATTTTGAGGGCAAAGAAGCAGAAACACATTTAATGAATTGAAATTTAACTCCCTCCATCATTCAAGGTAATATACATAAATAAAAATGTAAAATAGATTTCTAATTTATTAAATAATTAAGCCAGCTGATTTAATTTTCTTTAATATATTTCATTAGCTAGTATTAACCTTGTAATCTATCTATATATAATATTCATTATTCTTTATGAAGTATAATAACTACTATTTCCTATAGCATTGTCAAATGTATGCCATATAATAATCAATTGATGAAACACTTTATTGTAAAATGTTTTGTCAATTGATTATTATATGGTATACATTTGACAATGCAATAGGAAATAGTATTTATTATACTTTGTGAAGAATAATGAATATTATATATAGATAGTTTACAAAGTTAAGACTAGCTAATGAAATATATTAAAGAAAATTGAGTTACAATTAAGTGAAAGCATTTTTTACTGGCAATAAGATGATGACCGGTTCTTCAGCGCAGAGGGATAGATAGATTCATGACCTTCAGACTGGCATGGAGATGGTAGAATGTGGATGGACCTTCTACATTTTTTGATGAAACTTCTGTGGATGCCCACTTCAGTGATCACCATGAAAAAGCCAATGCCTGACAACTCACTCATAGTGCCAGGTACTTTTAACATTTTCATTTTCTTCTTCGGAAATAACCAAGCACTAAGTAGAATTTTAAGTAGGACCATGAATATGTCTTTTATATTATATATATTTTTGATAATACTTCTCTTGATAATAAAATAGTCAAAGAATAATACAATGCCCCTTTCCATGCTTATATATATTATTTTTATACCTGGGGTCCACTTTGATTTTTAATGGATTTCATACTGCCATTACTTCTAATTGATGTTCTATTAACTCTTTGTTTCCTCATGCCTTATGTGCAGCTGAATTAGTTTCCTTTTGTCTTTTATTTTTATTTAACACTTTAAAGCATGTACAGACTCTAAAGGTGTTCAACTGTAACTATTATTGCCAATTGTATGTATACATAGGGAAATATGGCTCTTACACTCTCTTTCCTAATGGCTACCTACCTTTCTCCCATTATATAAAATATTTTAACAATTTTTCTTAAATGATTCTATTTTTAACAAGATATTTTTTTTTTCTTAAAATAAAATCACATGACTTAAAGTCTTTAAATTTAAAAATGTAAAATTGTACATACACACATGAACATATTACTAATGTGTGTCGATAGTAATAAATAAATTATATATATATGATAGGAGATAGGTTAATTGCACTGCTCCAGTGTTAAGGCAATTGTTTCTAGCCAAAAGTTTGAATTAAATAATGTTTTATAATAAGGACAAAACAAAACATATGCGTCCCAAGGTGTTGTCAGTTTCCATTACCTTTTCCATTTAAGAACAGTTTATAATCTTCTTTAAAGAATAATTTAATTCCTTGCATCTTCCTATAATTTATTGTTTGATAGATAGTTGAACACACACTTTAGAATAGTATTGCTGGGATAACTTTTAACTTTTCTACCCAGTCATTTAAAAAATTAACTTAAAACTTTTTAAAGTGATAAAATAAAAATTAAAAGAATGTGAAAATAATACTAAAACAAAAACCAATTAAAGCAATCAATTATTTTATTTCTAGTTTTCTTTTTATACCAAAACATCTGTGTGTAAAGATTTTAACTGCACTATTTATCATGACACAATACAGCCAATCCCATTTAAGTATTTGAGTGGGAGGTTTAAATTACTAGTGTAATTTAAAGCTTCCTAATTGTCTAGGATAATTATTTATAGTTTTTTTGACCTTGGATCTTACTTAATTATATTGACAGTCTAAGCATGTGATGTCTAGACTGACAATTAAAAACATCACTTTAATAAAAAAAAAGGTTGTCATCGATGAGCAGCTATATCTCACTGGATGGTGCTGTTTTCGCACTAAAACATATAAAAATGCCGTTTCCGCAGCTGACACCTTCGAACCTGCATTTTCTATAATACAACTTTTTTGTTGTGCTACAGATTGCAGGCTGCTATGTTGCATCGTGGTACAGCATGTACATTTTACGCAGCAAATACATTTTCCGAATTTCCAGTTTATAAAATGATTACGGCTTGGGGAGAGGGTGTGTTTTTTCAAATTGGATGGAAATGTTGTTTTCATTGGATTTTTTTCTATTTTAAAGTATTGAAATGTTCAGATTTTGTAAAATAATAATTAACAGACTTTTTACACCGTAGTGTATTGAAGTTTTAAGTAGTAAATGTTGATGAGATATATGTATAAAGTTATTTGGAATTAGGTAATGAGTCAAGTAACGTACTGTTCGTAACATTCCACGAGACATTTTAAGATTGTACCGTGTGTATATTTTTGAAATAAAAAAAAAGCGTTAACACAAAAATATCCAGTAAGAAAAGTACAATTGTACACTGTTTTTTTAAATGTCATAAAAAGCATATATTATAAACATTTTATATATATATATATTTGTCGTTGTTTAAAAAAGTTTTAGTTTCTTTCTTTTTCTCCAACTACTGTTATTCTTTGTCGAATATAGTTTACGTTTATTGTTATCATTTATTTTATAGATGTTAGTACAAAAAAATTTTACAAAAATACGATTTTGATATTTTTTATTTAAACCGTAAACCTAACCCTAAAGCTAACCCTAAACTAACCCTAAAACTAACCCTAATCCTAACCCTAAAGCTAACCCTAATCCTAATCCTAAACGTAAGCGTAACAAGTTTTACTTTTAGTTATTCTATTTGAAATAAAAACTAGCGGTAAACAACAACAAAAAAAAAAGCCATAACCCCAGTAAAAAAATCTCCGATAGAAAATTGATTTTTTTTAATAAAAAGAAAACTAAAAAAGACAAATCAAATTGTAATTTGTTTATTTTATTTTACATTTATTATTATCATTTAATTTGTATACGTTAATAAAAAATAATATTTAAAATTAAGTAATATTTAAAAAAGATGATTTTCTTTTGTTTTTATTTTCGCATTACAAAAAACACATCACAATGATTATAATTAACGGCCCGTGAATGATCATATTTTATAGTTTTAGCATGATAACTGCGCCATCAAGTGGAATATAGCAGCTATTCTACGACAACCAAAAAAAATTCCTATTAAAACTTATTTAAATTAAAACTTATCCCAATAAGTTATAGTTAAGCTTAGTATCTTTAAATTCTAACTTTAAACAACTCTTATATGAACTAGTATATTGTGAGTTATTATTTTAAAGTTATTTATTTTTAAAAACCAGTAAATAAAGATTCTAATGCAAATAAAATAATTATATTTCATAAATAATAGGGATAACTTTATTTACTGCATATACTTAAAACATAGCAGGCTTTAAATGAACTCTTATTCAGATTTAAATTATTAACTTAGAATTTTTAAACAAATATTAAACAATTCAATTAATATTTCTTAAGCAACTAATAGTTAATATACTGAGTAATTTGCTTTAATCAATAAATTAAAACATTTATCTAAGATTTTATACTTTAATAGTAATAAGGAAATTGATTATTACAATCCAAAAAATTTGTTTTAAATATATTACAGGATATATTTAACTCACATGATTACAATATATATATATATTTATTTATTTATTTACAATTATTAAATGAATAATTATATTTATTTAAACTTGAATTCATTTAAGAAGCATCACTATTGCACAATGCCATGCAGGCTTTAATAGACTTGTAAGATGTTGGACTCTGGAGCTCTTCAGATCACAACTCCATTTTTGTCATCTGATATTCAACCCTATTATAAAGTCCCAGGCAATAAATCATTCCATTATTGTTATTACTACTGTATAATCATAACTCTCTTACCTGAACATAATGCTCACATTAATTAGAACAAAAAATGTTTCACATTTATTAGAACCTTAATATTTAATTACAATTATAATGAAAGAATCATTGTTGGGATATTAAAACAGAGGATAGATACAAGATTTCCCTTAAAATCATGTCTTTAGATTTTACTATATTCAATTCTGATGTCACAAAAAAGTCCATTTTAAAACATTTTGATTTATCAGTAATTAAATGCTTTATCACCTGGGAATTCATAAGAAGTCTGTTACCCAGAAGTGACAAGATTTGGCTGCAATCTATAAACACTATGAGCTTGAGAATCTACCTATTATTGCACCAAACCATATTTATCAATGAAAAAAAGTTCACCTATCAAGATGCATTTCACAAATGGTAAATGCTGATCTCTTTCAATTTTGCAACAAGTGAATAATTTTTAATTAACTATTCATAAGAAATAAATATATAGCACTATACAGTGGTTTATGCATACATAAATTCATAGTACAAGTGATACCTTGAGGATCAATCATAAGAGGCCATCTTCTAGATTGATGTACTATTATACCATTATCAATAGAAAATGAATCTATAGGTAAACCTGCAATTTGCCATGCCCTAATTGTTACAGGATTTCCTAAGGTATTAATAAGGGAAAAATGTTCTGAACAAGGCAATCCTTTCTTTTTACAGAGAGTGTGCCAGTCTCGAATACATTCCTAAAAGTAAAACAAAATATTATTGTTAATATTTATTTGAAACAAAATTTTAAAATAGTTAACTAGAATCAATATTTATTTCTGATAAATTTCTATTTACAATCAAGCTAATGCAAGACTTTATTCTCACAATTCAACGTTTTTCTCAATAAAAAGAATGAATTCTAGCTGAATATGAAAATAAACTATATACTAAAATACCATTAATCCAAAATCCACAGATCTAAAATTCTTTTGGATTGTGAATTTTTTGAATTTCAAATATTAATCTTTTTTACCCCTCATTGTACCATGAACCCAAAACTCTGCTAAGATTTAAAAAAACAATGAACACTTCACACTAACAAAGCATCACATTTTGGAGTCTATTGGTTACTCAGGCTTAATTAAACAAGATGGTAAAACTGAAAAAAGACAAATAAATTTTCTATTTAATTTAGAGATATTTGCTGAATGTTTATATATATAATTTTATTTGTAAATATGAGTTTAGACTAATTTATTTATAATAAAAGATTTAAAATCACCTTTAAAAGTTTGTTTGGATAATGGAAGTTTTTGAATAACAGATGTTGGGATTAATATTATTCTACCTGGAAAAATATTCTGTTGTAATCCCAGGATATTATTTATAATACCAGCTTGATAGCATTGACACACATCAAACATAAAAAACACTTAATGGCAAGATTATTCACTTGTAACAAATTAATATATATATATAAGTAGATGAAAATTAAAGTATTTAATATTTTTAGAAAGATCTCTAATTGTACACTTGTCTTCAAGCGGTGTGACAAATAATTCTTTATGCATGAGTTATGTGTGTAAACTTTATTACACTTTTTGCACACATGAACACACTCACAGCCTTACTAGATTATCATCAATTTATACATCAATCCAGTTTCTGCATTAATCTGAATATTTTAGCATACATTAATTTTATTAATTTACAGAATATACTAAACGTCATTCTCAAATGAAACTTAAACATATGTAAATAAGCATTTATCTTACATAGCGCATGTTTATAAATTGTAATACATTAAAGATCAGCCTGTCAAGCTATTGTGCATGCGCTTTTTACGAGTGTTAATAATAAATGAATACTTTGACTCCCAACACAAGATATAGTATTTATGAAAGAATAAAATGAATCCACTTATTCTTTCCAACCCAAATGCTTATATATGGGCAAACTTAAGTACTGGAAATGAAAGCGTGAGGATAGACCAGTCACTTTAAATTACTGTTTACGATGTGATTGAATGACGTCGAGGAAATTATCTAGAATTTACTAAACATCACTCTCAAATGAAACTTAAACATATGTAAATAAGCATTTATTTTATAGTGCTATGTATTGTAAATTGTAATACATTAAAGATCAGCCTTTTTAAGCTATTGTGCATGCACTTTTTATGAGTGTTAATAATAAATGAATACTTTCATTCCCAACACAAGATATAGTATTTATGAAAGAATAAAATGAATCCACTTATTCTTTCCAACCCAAATGCTTATATATGGGCAAATCTTAAGTACTGGAAATGAAAGCGTGAGAATAGACCACTCACTTTAAATTACTGTTTATGATGTTTGAATGAATGACTTTGACTAAATTATCTAGAATTTACTAAACGACACTCTCAAATGAAACTTAAACATATGTAAATAAGCATTTATTTTATAGTGCTATGTTTTATAAATTATAATACATTAAAGATCAGCCTTTTCAAGCTATTGTGCATGCGCTTTTTATGAGTGTTAATAACTTATTCATTTATTATTAACACTTGTAAAAAGCGCATGCACAATAGCATGAAAAGGCTAATCTTTAATGTATTACAATTTATAAAACATAGCGCTATAAAATAAATGCTTATTTAGAATATACTTAATGTTTTGAATGCCATACATAAAAACTTTGATTTAATAATTAATGTTTAAAAAGTCAATTTATTTATCAGCCAGTGATGAAAGAAAGATACTTAACAGCTTTTAGTTAGATAGTAATCAACTTGAGAAGTAAATCAATTAAAATATTTTGGTAGTTTTTCAATCAGAAAGATGGAGTTAGATGTTGCGGTGCAGTGCAGTGCCCAGTGTTCAGTAGCTATCTTGAACATATTAAAAGATAGGATAATTTATAGTAAGGAAATTTAATTTGTTATATGGAAATGAGAATGTGAGATATGAATACTCTATTAACACAATATAAAAGCATTAGAAAAATTTCATTTAAGGATGGTCCCTAAATTTTTAAAAATACAATGACAATATCATAAAAACAATCAATGTTTTTCAACTTGCTGGTGTGATACTATAGTCTACTATTGCAAAAGCATGCCTTCATTTGATTGGATACGTAAAGCAAATGAACAATGTAGAATTCTTAAAAGGCTGTTTTATGGTGAACTTTAGCATAGTTTTCATCTCAAAGACATTCTAAAGACAAAAATATTGTTTTTATTGGGAAGATATGATAGAGAATAGGATACATTGGAGAATTACAATTAGATATATATAATCTTAAAATATTTCAAAAAGAAGTTTTCTATTGAAGAAATTAAAAGACATCATTGCAGGATATCATATAATAAGCAAAAAAATGAACCAGCATGTTATATATGTAGAAATATTTGTGATTTACAGATTGGCTTGTACAGTCATTGCAAAATTCATTTCTAAAATACTTATTTCATTTTCTTTCCTTGTAGCTGGAATGACCACACTTAAATAAAAAAAAACATTTTTATTCAGAATATTAAAATGGAAACAAATTATTTTTTTAAATAATAAATTAATGATTAGATAAAGTTATTTTAAAAAAGTAAATTTATTTAATCATTATAATCAATATTAATTCAGATTTTTTAAAGTATAAGTAATTACTGTGTTATTAAATTTAATATATATATATATGTAGGCATAAAGATTTCCCAAATAATAGTGAATAATATTTTGAATGATAATATTTTAGTACAAGAATTCTGTTTTATTGTTTATATCTATCTATTGTTTATTTTCTCTGATCTCTTAAAAATTATGATTTGATAGTTCATCAAATAGATATATTATCATTTTCAAAAGTTAAATGTTTTATTAGAAAGATTGGGATCAATTTAAAACTAGGCTAATGCTAGATATAACAAAGTGATCAAGTGATCTGATTATGCACAAAGTGACAGCCTTGAATTAAAATGACAGTATACTCCATTGGAGTTCTATATTATTTTATTAGACAGATAACACATGAGATATGGAAATGGTTACATACAAAAAACATATGCATATATGAATGAAGTTTGATAAAATATAAAGCAACCCCAGGGCTTATATAATTAAAGTAAAATTAATATGAACTACCTAGTTAATTTAAATGTGAGGATTATCAGATGAGCTAGACTTGCCCAGGATTTCCAATGATACTGCCTACTGTCTTCTCTTCTTTTTAATAATGTCCTTGCATTTGGAGTTTTTTATTACCTCCATTTCCACTTTTGGCTTTTAAAGACATGGTAATCTTAGTAAACTAAATGCTAGTTATGCTGGAGAAATATTTTTTCATCTGCCTTTGCAATCAAAATGGAATAGTTTTATTTTCTTCATTTCTATTTTTGGTTAGTTATAATCACTCACCTTAGTATTGTTATAATTACTTGGCATTTTACTATTTAAAAAATGGAATGAATAAACTATTTTAATATTATGACATACGATAATATCTTTACCATAATTTTTTCCACAAATAGTTTTCATTAATCAGCTTCAACAGATTTTTTTGATAGTTTTTTTTTTTTTTTTTTTTAAAGTAAAGAAAAGGAAATATAGTGGTCTAAGTCTGACATTCTCAATTATGGTTATTTTGCTCAAATAAAGGTACAGGACAACTTGCATTACTTACAATTTTAGATATTATTGTTTACAGACTACAGGTAAATATCTTTTCCAAATATCATCTTCTAGTTAGTTACAGTTTTTCCAATCATTTTTAAAACCTTCAGTAATATTTCTCTGTTATATGCATATAAATTTCATCTGTTATTATATTGATACAATAAATAATCTTAATTTAAAAAAAAAAATCGTCATGTCCTCAATTAAATCTTGTGGCCATTTTTATAGTAATTAAAAAAACGCAACTCATAAATTTAATTTACAAAAAAATGATTTAAAAAATTAGAGAAAAGAAAAGCATTTTTAAATCACTAGAAATTAATAAATACTAGATGTCAATGTATATATTATTTAAATAATACATACATTGACATTCAGTATTTATTACTTTTCAGATTTCAAATATTTGCTTTTACTTAATTTTAAAAATAAAATAAAATTAACCTTCAAAATGTTCTCTTTGTATCAATGAAATATGACAAACCTATGTAAAAAATGGGAATTAAAACAAACAAAAAAAAAAGGTATTATATATTAATAATTATTTTCTGACTTCAGAATTTACTTATAAATGCTCAAAAAAATCTTACCTGTCTGAAATCAAGTGTAAAAGCACCCAGATAAGCAACTACTCCTGCAGCTAATAATACATCTCCTGAAATATTGTAGATGCGTTTTCCTAGGTTTTCGGCAGTTGTACTCCAGCGATCTTTTTCACCTCCTAATCCTCCAATAAGTTTTTCAGCTCTGATTAGCTTAAGTGAACAAAGTTCAATATTGTCCTCTAATTCTTTTTTCTTCCTAGTCATTTCAGTGAACTTATCATTAAGGGCTTGCAATTTATCTGTTACCTAATAAATGATATAGTTAAGGCTTTACTTCATTAGTGTTTGAAATCAATTAATATATATATATGCTCTGCGCACAGATAATGAAGCTATTCAATGTACGTAAAATTATCAAAAGTTACCGCCAAGCGTTTTCGGGACAGTTTATAGTCCCATATTCATGGCGACTTGTATTTGGTTAATAAATGATAATAAAAGGTTTACAAAAATTTGTTCAAAAATATATAAATTCTTTTATAAGTAAATAATATAAAAAAGAATATCTATTTCTTTTTGCAATAAAATTCTGAAATAGATATCCCACAAAACACATTTAAATCTCTACATCAGTTTCAATTAAATAAAACTGGCGAAATAGTTAGAGATTTTTGTTGTTGTTGTTAATTTGATTTTAAAATTTCTTATAAAATCTCTGAATTATATTTTCACTTAATATTATTATTTCAAACGTATGGACATACATAATCCTACCCTTATGTCTAACACAACAATGACATCATTTGACTTAATTTGATAAGCTTGTAATTATAAAGTAAAATAAAGAGCGAGCTAATAGTTCCAGCAAGCTTTATCAATAAATGCTGCAAGAGAAATTCTAGCACCTCATTGAGGAAAGCCAATAACTAGAAACGATCTGGGGATAATTTCTAAACAGAGATGATTAAAGATGTGTATATATATGGTTTAACAAGAAATAAAGTTTTTTTTTAAAAAAAAAAAGGAGAATATGTTTTATTGGATTTATATGAAGAGAATATTATAATCCCAATATATTTTATAATACATAGTTTCTACTAATTATGTGTTTATTTTGTTCAAGTTACAAACACATAATTTAGTATTCAGATACAATTCTTTTACTTTAGTTACATGTATATATATATATATATAAAATATTGGAAAATACTTTGTCTTTATGTTCAATGAACTGTAATACATACATATGGAATTAAAGATGGTGCTGGATTCATATCTATATTTTTTCTAAACTGTGAATCCCAAGCTGCATTGATATAGATACAAACTAGTCTGAGAAAGTAGATTTAAATATTAAGAACAGGAATTTTACATGTATCCAGTAATCATTGATTATTCACACTATATGGCACTAAAATGGAGAGCTGCACTTATATTATTTAAGCTGGGGAATTTAAAGATTTGTTTTTATTATTGTCATAACTTACAATTTGGATATTGTATAGAATATCATATCTTATTTTTCCAATGATCTCATTGATAATATGTTGTAATCATAGTAGCCAGTAATCTAACAAGACTCAAACAAAGAACGCATGTGTTTGCACTTATGCACATGTATATATGATATACATTAATAAAATGTGTGATAAATAAATAAAAACGATATTTGGAAATTGTTATTTAGACTTGTTCCCAAATTGTAACGAAAAAGAAAAAATAAGAAATCTGATGAACAAAATAAAGAAGGGAATTTGCATAATGCTATGTGTTGTGCATAATTAAACAGTCTACAGTTAACTACAATCCAAGGAGAATCAACTGTTTTATATCCTGAAGAATATAGGATAAAGAAACTCAAGTGTGCAGTCTAAAGAACTTGTCTTCCTGCCAATTATAATTACACATTGATAAAATAAGTTATGCATATGTCTTATTATATTGGAAAACTTTTTATTATGCTAAGCTAAGTAAAACAAGTAGTATGTCAGTTGAAATCCTAACCACACCACCTGATCTCGTAATGAAGTTTATAAAGAGTTATAATTCCAACTGTTATAATCTGCAAAGAAAATAAAAGACTGAACTATGCTGTTGAATTACCATAACTATATCTATCAGAAGAGTAACATACTAATACAAATAATATATTTGGATAAGGTTCATTTGCAATAGATCTGCTGAGAGGTAAGATGCTAGAAGAATAATCTATTTCTTGACAGAAAACGAAAAGGACTTTAAACCTAGAAAGACACAAAAATAATTATAATTAAATATTCCACAAGAGTGTATTTTATTTTTGCTTGTAAGTGAACTTATAAACTTGAATGAAAATAATTCTAAAGAATGTTTTATATTTCATTTTATATTTTTCTATATAGGTGAAATTAATAAGAAGATATTGTAAAAAGTTGAACTGTTATGGAAGAAAAATATATATATAATTGATTTTTTTAAATAATTGATATGTGAGATAAAGAAATGGAGAGAAAATAAATATATATGAACTCTTTACTTTCATTCATCACTTTAATAATTTTATGCAAGGTATAAATTTGCATTAAAATTTACATAGTTTAATGATAAACCTCCCTATTTATACTTTGTTGCATTAATAAATTACTTTTGTTATTGATTAATCTAGTTGCTTATTTGTTTTATATATGTGATAAAATAATAACTTTAGCATACACATGCTAGCTAAGAAAAAATATCCACAGCTTTAAGAACATGCAAACCATTGAATGGTATACTGAAGTGTTATTATAAAATAAAAAAAAGAGTACTTGATGAGAGTCATTATCTGAACTAACTCCATATAATCATTCTCTTCTGAAGAAATTTGGCACCTGGTTAAAAAATAAATAAAGTACTTGAGGGTGAAAGTCCTGATAGGACCTATCATCATCATCATTCCTGTGGTGGAAAAAATTACTGTTGATTAAGTCAAATAGTATTTATAAGCATATTTACTCTTTATCAAATATTTATTCTGATGTTAGGCCATGTTTACTATTATACTGATATATAAAAGATACCACAACATGAGATAAATGGTGTGACCTCATTTTACTGTTACTAAATAATACTTGTAACCAATCAAATCTCAGCCTCAAATTGCTCTCATTAATTGCAAACTATCATAACATAAACTATCTCTCAACGTAAAAATATTCAGAATGATATTTCTCACTATGTGCAGTATCATTACATCCACACATCAAAAATCACACAATTCAGTCACCCATTAAGCAAACCATTAGAAGCATGTTAATGTACTAGTTTATTTCGATAATAGCATTACACTTTTGAAATGTAATTTACAATTTATATTAAGATATCAACTTAATTGTAGTGTGTTGCACAATAAAAACATCTAACTAAAAAACATAAAGTATGTACATGAACTTTTCTGATTAAAAATATATTGGTAAAATATTGATTCAATGAAATACTCAATCATCACAAATGAAATTTTCCCATTTCTTTCCAATAACATGACATAATTTATTCTAGTATCTCAGTCTTGGAATTAGATCATAAATTTTAGCAAGTCCTTACATCAATACTATAAGAAAATTATATGTAGTTGACGATTTATATGTAGTTATAATAATTTATATATAATACTAAGAATTAGAAAATAAGCATATAAAATTATTATGTGCAATCAATGTTATCATTTAAATAAACTATTGATTATATAATGGGAGAAGAAGCAAACCTAATAAAGTTTTTACAAAGATTTTCTGTAATATATAACCTTAAGACTACGCGCCTAAAATGCGACAGTAGGGACCTCTACAAATCTAAACACAAGATTAATGACTTTAAAAGACAAGAGCATGTAAATTATTTTTTAGCAATCATATATTTAAAAATTGTTATTTAGAAAAAAATACAAACATTTAAATAAATAGAAAAATTAAGCTCACAGAAATTATTTTTAAGATATGTTAACCCTAACTGCTTTGCTTTTACACTAGAATTGATTGCTGATCTTCATAAAATAAAACTTGAGTTTGAATTATATCCCTATATTCCATGGAAGATAATTTAAATAATTTAAAATTAACATGAATATATAAAGATTTCTTCTATATAAGCATGGTCTAAAAATGAATAAATTATAAATGCACATCTCAGAGTATTCTATACTATTTTAAGTTAAATGAACACTATCATATACTACTGTATATTAAAAGGTGCCAAAATAAAGGATTTAAAAAAAATAATTTTATATGTTTATTTAATGTACGGATTTTTTAAGATAATTTAATCATTAACAAAACATTATAAAGAACCTGGAAATAATCCAATCAGGAAATAAATTCACTAATGGCTTTACTATATATTTTAATTCTTTCATTATAGCATAAATTTAACAATCTTTAGTTATGTTGTTCATGATTTGGGTTTGACCAGATCTATATATCAGTTGATGGTTAAATTATATATATGAAACAGATGAGTGAAGTGACCCATGGAATATTCAAATCTGGTAATAAAACTTCAGTTATAATTTGGAAAATCAAATCTAAATGGCTTTATTGTTGGATATGTAGGAAAGAAATTTGTTTGGAATTTCATAAGAATTCCATTTATTTATGCCACAATTCTTCAGTTATATATTTGTGGTTAAACATTCAAAATGAGGATCTTGATTTGAGATAAGGCTTATGTGGTGAAATTATATCTTTAGAAGTATTAGCAATAACCTTTTTATACATTTTCTGTGAGGCACTTACTCTTCTAATATGTGGTAGAATTTTATGTGAAACAAAAGGAAGCATTTATTAAAAAATATAGACTTGAATATACCTATAAAATTTCTATGATAATATTTAATTTAGTATCCAAAAATTTAGTGTAATGACATTAATTGAGAGATCACGTGATGCTTGAGTTCCAAAGTGAGATAGAACAAATTAGGTCTATTTAATTGACCAAACTATTTTTTTTAATTTTCTTTATAGAAAATTAATCCACAATCTTCAATTAGAGACTACTGATCTATCCCCGAACTACATTGCATAGAAGTGTAGCGAGAAACTCTAGTACTTCCATTACAGATACATACCAAAAATTCCATTTCAAGTCATATATTAGATATAACATTTGCAGCCATTTAATGATCTGGAAACATAATAGATACATCATTTCAATGATGCAATTTAAATAGCTTAAATAGTCATATAATTAAAAAGATATTTTGTAAGTTTATTTTCTAAATAACCAAATAAATGTTTAGAAAAACTGATTGTACTCATTTCTGTTGTCCTAAATTACTGATGAATAAATCCACTAAACAAAAAAGATTTTCATATTATAACATATCCATAAACAAAAACTATCATTAAAGATAAAGTTAAGTAATAGCTAATGTTGAGAAATATTATATTTCCAATGTTATTAAATATTAAATTAAAAAATAAATATATTTATACCCACAGTCACTGGGATCAAAAAATTATATCTATTTCTTTTCAGATCTGTAACTGACTACCATTTATAGTCAATCAGTGATGATGTTCACATTGTGTTTGAATGCAAAATAGGTTACTAAGTTCTTAAACATATTAGTAATACCATAACATGCTTACCATGCATAGGTTACTGAGTTTGTAATAATATTAGATTTTATGGCAACTCTAATAATCTTCTGATCTATTTTGGTTTAACTTAGCAGTGCTTTTTTAAGCCAATAAACATCACATGACTACCACCTCTTATGCTTGTGTATAACTGTTGGTTAAAACAGGCAAAACTCACTATATATATTGCCACACACAGCAAGCTAGAGTAATCAATGGATGCCAGAAAACCTGTGCATAAAATCCCCATCTAGTGCCTATTCATCCAATATACCCAGACTAGTTTCTTGGCTTATGGCCTTTGTCAGTGAGGAGCCTTGGATCTGAGAGCACTACATCTAGATCTTAGGATCTAATGCAACAACCCTCCAGCAACCACCTTTTATCTCCATTTAACTACAAAACTATGAGTCTTAAACTGAAAACACCTTAATGTTTTCAATCCAAGCCCATTAGCTTATATAGTCACATGGGTCTGAACCCAGTTCAGTACTCATACATTTTGGTGTCTTTGGTTCTTTAATAACCATAGCCACCACTATCCTATTAGGCAGGATTGGTTTTAAACCAATAAGCATCACATGACTACCACCTCTTATGCTTATGTATAACTGTTGGTTAAAACAGGCAAAACTCACTATATATATTACCACACACAGCAAGCTAAAGTAATTTATGGATGCCAGAAGGCCTGTGCATAAAATCCCCATCTAGTGCCTACTCATCCAATATCCCCAGACTAGTTTCTGGCTTATGGCCAATTTTTATAGAAACATGATTCCATTGTTAAAAGAGGCAGTTTTCACACCCCTATTCATTTCAATTACTACAGAAGATCCATTACTAAATAAGTTTTAAAAGTTCATTGATCAAACAAGATTAATAGCAATGCTACATACACACACATAATTAAAAAACTCTTTTACATTTTAAACACACAGCTGCAAATAGTGGAGAAAACAATGCAAATGTTTTAAAAATACATTTGTGTAATTCTAGTGTCTTGTGTGTGTATATATATATGAAAAAAAACCCAATAACACATACCTTATTTAATGCTGATCTTTTTTCATTTAACATTGCCATTTGTTCATCTAGCTTCTCTTCAGCAATTTGTAATTTTACTTTTTTGGGAGCTACAACCTGTTTATATAAATAATACACAATATACAAACATATATAAATTCATAAATATAAATAATATCAAATACCATAATATATAATAAAACAAAACATTGGAATTAATTCTACAATTTTCAATATATCATCACATAAATAAATAACAGCTATAGCTAGTTAATATGCTGTTGAAGATGAAAGTTGTTCTATAAGCTATATAAAACTGATATGGTATACTGATAATTAGACTTAATTACAGGGTTTTGTTTATATATACAAACATATATATGTCTTGGATATATTATTTATATCTGAGTATATATATTGTGCCCTTATATATATATATATATATATATATATATATATATGTGTGTGTGTGTGTGTGTGTATGTATGAGTGTAGTAATTAAAAATGTGAATTATCCAGAATTAAGACTAATAAAATACTAATCTAATTCTGGGTAATTAAAAAATATAATTAATACATATAGTTTATGTTTTGCATTATATGTATATATATATTGAAAAAAATTATTTCTTGTTAGGTTCAGGACAGCCTAGTTTTTAAATAGGAATTTTAGCTAGGTTAAAATTATTAAATATAGTAAAAGATTTACATTCATTAAGTGATCATGTGACAAATATTTTAATAGGAATATAAATATATAATTTTATTAAGTTTGGTTTCAAAGAAGCAAAAGTGAGAAAATAATAATTTATGTGTGTATAGGTGTATATTTTCATCTGTTAATTTTTTCTTCTTTCGGAAAAAAGGCTATTTATCAATTAATTATATAAAAAAAGATATTAAGATTTTTTAGGAAATAATGTTAATCAGTTAATTAAAAAGGATTAGGACTTTCTCTGTGAAGAAATGAAGTGTGTTTTCCCAATTAATGTATAAATAAAAATGATGTGTATTTTTTAAAGTAATTAATAAAAAAACATCAAGAGATGTTTCAAATAATTTAGGTATTTTTATGAAAAAAAAACTTTTTTATAAAAAAAAAATCAGTTACAGTATTAATGCTGTCATTTCTGAGATAATTCTGTGATTGGATAGATATTAAGATTATTGTTTAACAAATAAGATAGTATGGCATAAAAATGTAATAGACTTTAGTATCAAATCAGTATCAATTCAACTGTGGTGAGGTGAAGAGTGAAAACTTAAGCCTGATAATCTAAAGTTAAATGACTTTTCTACAAGGTAAAATAATTTTTGAATCTCAGTATAATAGAATGGAGCTTGGAAAAACCATGTATTAAGTTTTAGTTAAAATCTGCACATTATCAATCCAACTATATAACCAATTTCACCAGGTATATAGAAGGAACATATTCCTGAAAGAAACTTTCAACAAGCCTTATGTATGAATCCATCCAACGTCATAACTGCCTCAACTTATGTTAACTTTTCATGAAAATTATTAAAGTTAGAAACTTAGAGCTACAAAAAACAAGAAAAAACAAGTAATTTCAAATGAAATAATTATTAAACTGAAACTTGAATTAATCTGAAATTAAAATACTTGCTAAACAGGAATATGGAGCTACAAAAGAAAAAAAGTTATACAAAAGAATTATAATGAAAGTAATTATTAAAATAAAACCTGTGTTAACCTCAAATGAAAATACTTATTAATCTAAAATGTGGTGCTACAAGAAAAAAAGTTAATGGAAAAACTTTTAATGAAAAGGATTATTAAACTGGAAATTTATGTTAATCTGCAGTGAAATAATTATTAAATTGGAAACTTGGAGCTATAAAAAGGAAAAGCTAACCTGAAAGAAAATAATAGTTAAACTGAAACCTGTAACTATAAAAAGACTAAAAGAAAAAAATCCAGGGTAAAAACAAAAATGAGAGATTGTAATGTGTAAACATTTACAGTTATAAATCTTATTTTATAGGAAAAGTGTTAATTATAAACATTGTATAATTTTTTAATTGTTTTGATGAAATATTTTTTATTTCCTTTCTTTTATTAGATAAGTGTGTGAGTCAGTCTTATTTTCAAAAGAAAAAGAGGAGAGACGTTTAACTTAAAGTTAATTTTTTTATTATGAAATATTTTTTTAGTTGATTATTAATAAAAAAACAACTCATTTAGATTAAATGAATTATCATTTAAAAAATTATGTGATGTGTTATGTATAGCATTGTTCAATAAATTTTTAGGCTTGTCACATTATTGTTTTCTAAGTTTGCAATCTTTTATTTATTGATTAATTTTATTAAATAATTATTTTAAAAAATAATAGTTTCTGAAATTATTTTTTGTTTGATGACTTTATTTTATATTTTATTTGTGCTGATTTTATCATAGAATTTTGTGCTTTAAGGGATTTGTAATATTCCAGTAAAATTATTTAATATAAAATAGATTAAGTTTCGACATTTGAATTTTCTCTTCTTCATAGTCACAATCCTTAGAATTCTTGCAATTCCAAACTAGTTTCAAACATAGTGTTTTGTATAATATATAAGTATGTGGATATCCAGAGAATTCTCTAGATGGCACAAAGATACAAATCACTTTTAGCATCAACATAGTTTATAGAGTTGATAATGAATTTATTAATGGCCAGTACACTCAAAGACTACATGACTACCTACATTAATGATCAGCATGGTATTATAATCCCAACATTTTTTAATGTTTATTATGATAGATATTTTAGCACTCATGTGTGTTTTCATGAATGTTTGATTATTGTTTTTATAATATGTCCTAGATTTGGAATTGTCCAAATAATTAGCCTAGATTTTATAGAGTATCTGTTTTGATTCTAGTCATAGGGAATGACTATTGATTTTTAATTCTTAATGATGGAGTTGCTATATTATAATGTTTATTATCACTTATCATTAATCAGATTTTTTTTTTCACTGCTGATTCTTTGATCATGCGAATGATAATGATACTAGGGGTGATGATTTCCATTTACCCATATATATTGTGCCCTTTTCTATAGGTCAATGATAGTTATAAATGGTCAATTACTAAAAAATTTTAAAATTAATATTATATAGTATTTAAAATTATAGATTATATTAAGCAGTAAAAGATTAATATGATATATTTAATAATAAATATTGTGATGGTGAGAATTGTATCTAATTCTATATTTTTCTAAATTGTTTTTCAAAATTTTATATAATTATTTTATATAATATAAGTAGCAAATTTATTAAGACAGATAAAAATAGACTAAACACCGGAAATGACTACGTGACTGTCTGAAATATTCTATGTATAAGCACCGGTTTAAATTAATACTAATAATTAAAATATTTAAATAGTATATTATAGAAGTGGATGGAATTGTCACACATCATAATAAAAATAAGTAGTATACATCTTTATTAATTATTATTTCAAAATTGTTTTAAAGGTAGTTAAATTGTAATAGATAATAATTGATTTAAAAATAATAATGAGCAATATAACCGATGGTTATGTGATATTTTCTGTTAATTTTCCGATTGGGATATTTAAATGTTATTTTAACAAAATGTAGATGTTGAACCTACAGTGTAATAAAGCAAGACAAATTGTTCTTATGGAATAGGGAAATGTTTTATATTAGCGAATTTTGTTTATTGTTTAAAAAAGTAATTAGTATTTTATTGATGTTGGATACAGTAAAAATCTCGAGAGATAGTTTGGGTAGTGACTTGGTAGTACATGGTGATTTGGAAACCAAGAGGATGTATTAAAAACTAGGATGCTACAGGGAGTGAAATAATAAGTAGTTTTAGATGTTAATCAGCATAGTTAACAAAGCCCTATGACTGGTACACATGTTGTCTTGGACAGTGGTATTTTATATATTTCTTGTGAGTCGTACTAGATGTTTGGTAAAGCTGAGTAAATAGCTGCCACATCATGCTTATCGCCAAGGTTATTAGACAATGAATGTCGGACCTATTCACACTGTTCCATACATTTTTGAAGTATATTGCGGATAAGTTATCTATCTATCTTCCCGATATCCTATACATCTTTTGCTATCTTTATCTGTATTTCTTGCAACTACATCGTTATATGATAAGTCTATTAAAAGGGAAACAATAGATATTTTAGAATGTATGTCATGCTATTATTTGGAATAAGAATAGTTAAGTGTTAATGAAGAGTAGATTATGATTATTGAAAGAAAGATGCAAATATCCTAAGAAGGGAAGGAGTTAGAGAATTATTTTAATTCCTTTTTTAGAAATGAACTATAATTTTATAAAAGTATATCCAAATAGAAATATACAAAAATATTAAATATAATTTCACGTTTTCTTATTGTTAATTATATTTTAAAAAAATATAAGTATTGCATATTTAAAAAATACAATAACATTCGATAATTATAGTATATGTGAAACTGTAACAGGTGATAATTAAACCCGTGTTATAGTATTATACATGAGTATGGCTTATGGAATAAATGTATTATAGTTTACGAGCATTGGAGAACAAACGTTAAAAGTAATAATAATATTTGAATAATATGCGGAGTGACTTATATAAAGTTACAAGAAAATGTAATTTTCTTTTAAAAACCATATTGATTATAAAATTATGATGTTATAAATGATGTTTATCCACATAGATAATTTATAATACAGTAACTTTAATATTAAAAGGTAAAGAATGGTGTTACCCATAAAATAGTTAAAATAAGTGATATGATAAACCTAATGAGAAATAAATAAATAACTTTTAAAAGGCATAATAAGTTTAATTAACGATAAAAGAAATATAAAGGTGTATAATTCAGCTATTGTAGTGTAAAGAAAAATGAGGATATCCCTTGTAAATAGATGTAGATGGATTTGTTTGTTTTATTTATTTTTTATTGATGTTAATAAAATTTTAAAATTTGTTTATTAAACCTTGTGTCTGAGTTTTGTTTTCTCTACATCATTGCATTAATTCACAGGGTATGCTCACAACCATTAAACTAAGTATATGATTGTTTGCACAAAAGATAAATAGAGAAGTATGTTTAATCTTAAATATTTATTGATGTTCTTATAATTAAATAATTATAAAAATTGCATTGCGTTACTGGTCATCAATCCATTATCCTAATATTTTGCTAAATTATATGCTATTAGTTGCCACTTGCTTTATTTGTCAGATTATCTAAACACTGCCACTTATTAATTTATTTTACTACTTAAAGATAAAAAAGGGGATATTAGATTATTCACTAATTTATTACGGTTATAAATTTGCGATGAAAGAAAAGCTGTACTAGTTGGATTAAGCAATGAAGATTGTGATTATTATTGTTTTATTATTAATCTAATTGCAGAGTAGTAGATTATGACATAAAATCCCTTATCATACTTTGCTACCATATGTTTATTAACATATGAATAAATTTAAGAACCTGAGATTATTTCATTTGAGCTAGATGATTACTATTATTATTATTAGAGATAAAAGATTAATACTTTAATTGTTAAATGAGTCTTAGTGATTAGAAGTTGCGGAAGTCATAAGAATCCTATGTAGTTATTATGTGTAATAGTAGTATAAGGGGGGATAGTGTTCTTATGCCATTGAGGTGGTACCCTGTGGGATATTGTCTCAATGTAATCTACCTTGTCACCCATATTTCCACTTCTAGTCTCATGAATTCCTGAATATTTATTTGAGTTAGTTTAAAACAGAACCTAAGTTAATTTTAAGAAACTTGAGCTATTAAAGCATTTAATTGAATATTTCATTAATTATTAGAACTAGAACCCGGTTAGGTGATTTTCACTATATTATATTTATTTTGGGGGAAGTGGAGATGCGGGAACGGGGCAGTTAGATTATGGCCCTCAACGTGATTGGCCTGATGTGTAGTGGAGCTACACAAGATGACAAGGGCAGAATATATATATATATATATATTTATTATATATATATATATATATATATATATATTTATAATCTTGTAATTAACAGTAATATAAATATATATAAAATACAACTTTAAAAACTTTTACTCATCTAGAAGTTTCATAGTTTTTATCAACTCTTTCAAACACACTTTCAAAGTCTAACCGATATTTGTTGATTAGACACACATGCGGTGTGATTGAGAGATTTATGTGTTAAAGCACATAAAAAGGCCATTTATGTGGCTAAATGTATTTTTGGGGCCATGTGTTACATGTATACAACAGTTCTGTTGTACTACACATTGCAGGCCATGTTGTCGCATTACAGTAAATTATTTAAGCGAATTCACACACTTCACCCTTTTTTACAGTGTCATGTGAGAGTGTGTGTCTTACAATTATGTATAAATCGTTAATTGTAAATAAAGTTTAATTTTTTTATATTGAAATCACATGATTTGACTAAGCAATAATTATCGGAGGGTTTACACACTTCTGTAGTCAAGTTTTAAGGTGCAAAACCTTGTCAAAGTATGTCTAAACAATACTTTGAAGTAGGTAATGCATCAAATAATGTATTCTCGATAACCTCAATGAGACAAAGAACATGGAACAGGGAAACTTAGACATTGTTTGATTCTCGCAATTAATGACCAGTTTGTTCAAGCTGTATGTCTGATATATTACTGTAGCCATTAACAGCTGGTTTTTAAATTAATTTATTTTTATACCAAAAAAAAAAACTGTAAGAAGTGTTAAATTTGTTGATGCATACATTAATAATTAATGCTAGTATTAAGGAATTTAACTAAAATTTGGAATGGATTACAATGATACACAACACATTGATTATAATTTAATATATTTTAATTCTTAAATACAGATTAAATAAACATAAGTGCATCGAACGACACACACAAATGGGTTATAAAGTAAACATATATAAAACAAATATTAGCAAATAATAGAATAATGGTAATAGTTGATTAGACACACATGCCATGTGATGGCATTGTTGCTATACAAAAACTATAAAATATTAACATTCCTGGCCCATATTTTTTGGGGATTTTCTTTTTTCGGTAATAGTATGAATACTGAACCCTACCATCTGATGACACTCTTTTTTGCCCAATTCACATTAATATACTGATTCACAAGCCATCTGTTTGTTTACATAATATTATGGTAAAAGATTTATTTTCAACCAGTTTTTATTATTTTTTCATCGGCAATGATAAAGCACCAAAGTTCTGTTTATTGCATAATATTATGATAAAAGATTTTTTTTTCCCAACTGGTTTTTAATTTTTTTCATAGGTGATGGTAAACCACCAAAGTTTTTTTTTTATTCCACCCAGGTTTTTTTTTTTTTTTTTAATAAAATACTTTGTTTTTAGATGGTATAGGGTGTTGGTTTATTTGTAAATTAATGACTAACTGTCCATACATAATATTACTTACGGTAAACCAAATTTTTTTTTCACACATTTTTTTTGGTTCTTTTTTTAAAAAAAACACACTTTGTTTTTAGGTGGTGTAGGGATGTTAGTTTGCTTTTAAATTATCGACTAATGCTCCATTGGTTTGTTTACACAAAAATATGGTAGCAAACAATTTGTTGTTTTTAGATGGTGGAGGGGGGTTGGTTGTTTGCTTTTAACTTATCTTTTTTTTTTGGTTGATATTTTGATTTGCTGAAAGACTTCAACAATTTGGTACTTTTGAATAAACCAACACTTGGTTTTTTAGAAGGTGGAGGGGTGAGGGGTTGTTTTGATTTTGAATTGTCATCTTTTTTTTTTTTGTTGTTAATTTATTACAAAGCTTTTTTTTTGTTTCAAATCTTTACACTACAGAAAGCTTTATATGATAGCGAAAAGTTCTTCCTTAATTTTTGGGCCTTTAATTTAAAAAAAAAGACATAAACAGTTTGGTTTTAAAGAACACTTTTTTTTAAACCAGGAGAGGTGGGGTGCGGGGAAGGTTTGTCTTGATTTTTAATTATCAACTTCTTTTGGGATTTTCTTTTTGAACATTTTATTATGTTACCGCACAGTTCTTTATTATTACTTTATTTTTATTTTTTTTTGGTGGAGCCTTTTGAATAAACTCTTAAACACTTCTTTTTTTTTTTTTTGGTATAATACAATATTAACTACTTTAACTGTTAATGAAACTTATCAAATATTACGTACCTACTTTATAATCATGTGAACAATAAAAACAACAACAGGTTTCCCCATAAAATAATTTATTGAATCAAAAAGAAACGAAACTTTGGACAAGTTGTGAAGCAAAACAAGTAAAAAAAACCACCACCATTTACGGGGCAGCATCCAAAAGTAACACACAAATAAAATAACAGGAAAGCCTCAAAGTTGTAAGTAATGGGATTTTGGAGCCTTCAAACCAACTTCCCTTATGCAGACCTACATAGGTACACTTGCAGGAGTTTCTCTTTCTGGCAAAACACAATATTGTGCATCCCCTTGTGTGGTCAACCAGCAATTCACTTAGCTTCGACCAATTCAGACAACTTGCAGATGACATTTAACAGTTCTCGCATGGATTCGCACATAAATGGACATTTGCTTACAAAATCAGAAAAAAATATGCTGAAAAGAAGAACCTTTTTAAGTTGTGTGGAGTTCAAAAGCATAGGGAAGCATATGTGATGACATGACAATTTTTAATATGGAATACTAATTCCACTACACTTTCTAAAAAATTTCCGACAATAAATTTTTGCAGAGTTTTGTCTCTTTCAAATATGGCCACCATCAAATCAGACCATAGTGAGAGTTCAAGGCTTAGTATTTTGTTATGTAATCATAGAATACATCACCCTCAGGCAGCCTGTTACAGCTCAAAAAACCTCTTGTACTGTCAGCCATAAGTTAGGGCCACTAAAATGGTATATTGATGTGCATTTTGTAAAAAACAGTACCATCAGACAGTAGGGTTCAGTATTCATACAACTACCTTTTTTTTTTATTATAAAATAAAAAAAAACAAAAACACAGAATTTATACTTTTTCAATATTTTTTTTATTAACTTCAACAAATTTTGAACAAAAAAAAAATCAAACATAGAATTTGTAGTTTTTAAAGGACTTTTTTTATTAACATTGACAAATGTACAATTTATTATGGGTTTTTTGGGGTTTCTTTTTTTTTTTAATGTAAAACTTAGTACGCTTTTCTTATTATCATCAACAAATTTTCAACTTATTACGGTTGTATTTTTGGTTTTCTATTTTTGTTTAAAAAATAAATCCTAAAATTAGTAAGCTTTTTTTTTTTGGCTTCCCTTTTTTTTTTAAATAACATAAATAAATTTAAAACTTATTACGCTTTTTTTTTGGTTCCACTTAAAACAGTATTATTTAGCCATCATCTCATTTCACTTACTATGTTCCATCATAGTTAATATCTTTTCCACTTGTTTGAACCCTCACAGTCCACGTATATAATCAAAATAATTTATTTTGATATGTAATAGGGTATATTTACATGTATGTGTGGATCTGTGTGCACATTTAATATATTAATGTCTGTATGCATATAATGTATATGCAATCATAAATTTAAAATTAATAAAATGATATAATTTAAAAAAAATTAAATTAAGTTGTGTGAAGATTATTATATGTGTGTAACCACTTACATATATATGCGAGAGAAGCCATAATGCAATAGATTTAAAGAAGCATTACAACTCTTTTAAATTAATATAAATTTGAAATATTCTCAATTAAAAACTATTTAAATGCATTGGTATATAAATTTTAATTCCTGGGGTAGTCTCACACACATATATAATAAAATGTTTAATAACTAAAACACAGACTTATTATATATACACCTGTGTCTATATATGTAATAAATAGGGCATATGAGCACAGACTTTCACACAACCCACCATTTTTCAGCATATATATGCTTGAGTGTATCAGTGTTATTAGATGGACTGGAGAGTGGTGGGTTGTGTGAAAGTCTGTGCTCATATAACCTATTTATTAAATAAAATGTTTACAAACTTAAACTCTTTTTTTTAAAAAAAGTTATCTGTTTTTATAAAAAAAAAAGTTGTAAATTGTTGGAAAACCATCTGTAAGCAATCAGCAACAACAGAAATCAACCTATCATTATCAACAAAATGTAAGAATAGCAACAATAATTGAAATCCATTTAGTTCTTATAAATGATTGCCAAAATGTATAATAAAAACTATTTTTATTACATTTGTGCTCTATTATTAATAACAAACATGAATCCATATGTAGTTAAAAAATATTTCATCTCTAATATATCTTTTAATTACCATCATGAGAGTTTACTTGATTATCACAAAGATCCACTTTTTGAAATTACTTAAAAGACATATTAATTGTTTTGACCAACTAACATAATAGAAAAATCTTCAGAGAGAGAAAGAAAAAAAACAACTGTATCAAAATTTGCACAATCAATTTTTAATCCAGAATTTTTGTTAGAAACTAAAATTAGGTAAATTTCTTTTGTCTCAATCAACATATCCTGTTCATCATATTTCTCTACAACACTACCATGTAAGATATTTACTAAAGCAGTAGTTGGAGTCTGAAATAAAAATTCTTGTTAAAGTCAGACTACATGATAATTCTTATTAGTATGTAAGTACATAGTTGTTTATTTGTTGATTATTAGGCTCACTTTACATTAGACTTTTGATGTATGTAAATGCATATTGTAATGAATATATTGTTTTGGTGATTTATATATATTTTTTGCATATTTTTTCTTGAAAAATTATGGGTTTTAAGAGAAATTCATTAATTAAGAACTCAAACATTATGCTAATTTGAGAGATTCAAATTTAGAATGAGAGGATATTGTGAGTAATTTTTAGATGAAGATTATATTTCTATCGTTCTCTGAATAATCAGATGTATAGTTAGATGAAAGTGTAAATAAATTCACATTGGTACTTCTGGAAATGAGAATAATTAAAATACTGCTTTAGTAAATATCTTATGTGGTAGTGTTGTAGGGAACTATGATGAAGAGGATATATTGATTGAAACAAAACAAATTCACCTAATTTTACTTTTAACAAAAATTCTGGATTAAAAATTGATTGTACAAATTTTAATACATTAATCATAGAATTAAACTTTATTGGAGTGCTTTTGGTAGAAATAACTTGACACTAAAAGGAAATATGCCTATATGTTTGAAAAGGAAGTTTTTTAATAAAAGTGTTTATACTTATGAATCTGAGACTTGGTGCTTAATAGAAAAGCAATATAGAGACTTCAGACCACTCAAATAAGTATGGAGAGATGCATGTTAGAAGTAACAAGAAGAGATCGAAAACCCAATATATGGGTAAGAGAACAAACAGTTGTTACTGACCTCATTGAACAAATTAATAAAAGATTGAAGTGGAGTTGGGCTGGACATATTTCTAGAAGAGATGATAATAGATGGACAATTGAAATCTTAAACTGGATTCCAAGAGATTGTAAAAGATCCAGAAAGAGACCGCATGTGAGTTGGATGGATGAAATAAGAAAGTGTGCAGGGGTGATGTGAAGAAGAGAAGCTAAAGATCGGAGAAGAAGGATTAAACTTGGAGAGACCTTCATCCTGCAGTGGATTGATAATGGTTGATGATGAGGGTGATATATATATATATATATAATTTTCCATTCATTTACATTTGATCAGTTGTTAATTAAATTTATTGAAGTTTTGTAAATACTGATACAATTATTTAAGTTATTTTTAATGTAATTTAAAGACTTAATATTTTTTTGCAGCATCTATTTTATGTACATATTTTAAGTATGAAATGTATAAAACGGATTTATCATCTCATCTATTAATTGCATTGTCATGTTCTTTAGCTCTTACCTCTGTTTCACTGTATAACTGTAGTAAATCATATTCCAAAAGTCATAATTAATTTTACATACAATTCATTTTTTGTATTTTATATCATTTCTTAATTTATAATTACGTATTAATTTATCTAGACTTTTGCTATTCAACCATACAATATTTATATGCTTATAAATATAATTTTTGTTTTTTTTATCAATGTATTATAAATTTTGGGGTAATATAAATGTTTGATTTATTGCTTATTTGAATTATTGCTACCATAATCATTTTGCATAGATATGTTATCACTTCCCATGGATTTCTTAGAATTAAAATCCATAATCTTCATATAAATTAATAAAGGAGCTACATTTTTATCTGTATTATATTTATCATTTGTATATTTAAAATTTTTAATAACTGCTACCTTTTGTACCCATGCATGTTGTGAATCTGTATGAATATTTTTTCTTAATTTGTCTTCTTTTAATAAAATGTTTTAATATCATATTATTATCATTATCTATCTAAATATCTATATCCAAATATTTTATTTTATCTTCAAATTCTATTTTTGTACATTTAATATTACATATATTGTCATTAAAATCTTTATAAATATTATTCATAGCTTTATTAAAGTGTCTTCAACATATTTAAAATAATGTATTATTTTTTGACTAATTAATCTTTTTTTTTTAATTATAATGGTTTCTAATTAATTTATAAATATAATAATGAATTTTCGAATATAATGCCATTAATGTTTGTAAATGAATTAGAAACCATTATAATTAAAAAAAAAAAAATTAATGAAAAACCAATACATTATTCTAGATATGTTGATATTTTAATTATTGGTAATAAAAGAGCTATGAATAATATTTATAAAGATGATGACAATGTACTTAATATTAAATTTACGAAAATAGAATTTGAAGATAAAATTTTATTGACCGCACTTATGTTAATGGGTTTACTCCCTATTTTTGTGCTCTGTAAATAATATTAATAATACTGTTTATTACTCTATGTAATAAAGAGATGTGTTATTTTGACACCCAGATACCATAAAAATATGGCATCATAATCTTGATATATTTAGTTAAATAGTTATTGTGATATTAAGAACTATACTTAGTCACCCTTAAAAAAACTTTATTATTTGGATTTACTGAACAGAAAATTACTATCATCGGATAAGGTAAACAATAAATCAATGGAAATAATAATTGAATTAAGATATTTTTCTCAATGGTTCCTTCTCTTACTTTTTTAGAAGAAATCTGTTTGTCACTTGGTTTTTTTATCTGTGGATATAGTTATTTAGAAACTTAAGAAACTATATGCAGTTTAAAAAGAAATGCTTCCATTCTCATTATCTTCCACATTTATGAATGTGTTGTGGATGAACTCCATAATTATTGTGAGGTTTATCCTTTATTTATTTATTTATTTATGTTATTATTATATAATAAAACACTTAAAACAATGATTTAGGGTTCTTTCATTATATATAACAATTTGCTGGCAATGAGAATAAAATGTGTCCAAATAACACCACATGTTGATGATAAATTCTGGTGAAGCAAAATAGCAAACACTTGTTAAGATATGGTCTTGGAGTTTTTGTAAATAAAAGTTTCTTGATGAATTCAATGTAATTTGTCCAGGATCCTGGCTGGCATACTTGGCTGGATTGATTATGCTTGGGAGTGTTTGAGGATCAGCTACATATTAGATTTTCATACCTAAGCAGCATTGCTACACCTTTCTAAATTAATGTTTGGTAATTCCAAGTGCTTATTTTATACCAAAGCCTCTGGTAATAATGCAGATATAAATTCAATTTATGAAATCAGGTAGCAGGTGAAAATACCATTATTGGAACATTTCTCAAGGAACCATTTAGATATTGATTAAAGATCATGTATTAAGAGTTAGATTGCTGATGGTCTCAATACTACATTGATTACTGTAGTAGATGACTTAAGAGAAAATATGCTTAATCAGTCTGCATTTTTACTGAATACAAATGCAAAAATAAAAATGATCTGACAAAAGAACAGTCAAAGCAAAGGTCAATGAACAACACAGTAATTATTTTTTCAGATAAGAGAACAAGCAATTATAAAAGAAACAAAATTGCCACCATTTGCACAAAAAAATGATTTAGCCAGTCAGTATCGATATATTAATTGTAATTGTTATTTGTCAATGTATTGAAGATATTAAAGTGACCTATCTTACAAAAAAGAAACAGAATATTGATAGTAATTCATCTAATACTCAAAACAATCATGTTGTAAAAAACAGCAACCTAGTTTGGATGCCAAGCTAATACAAAAAAGTTCATTATTTTACTGATACGGTCAAAGCATGTAGCTTAATCAATTAATAAGTTTGTGGCAATTACTGAAATTAATTAAAGATTTATTTCTTAAATTTGACATTTATACAATATATCAACTATATTATGTATAGAATTAAATTAAAACCATATACTGATTGTAAGTTAGGATATACTTTTGTTATCTCTAACAATTATATGCCCCTCTTGCAATGCATAATTGATTATTCTGAACTTGCACAAAAATTACACTTAAAGATAGAGAGTTTATTCAATAAAATAACATGGCATTAAGAAATTACATTGCTTTTACCTATATCTCGCTTTAAAAAGTGATTAAAACAATTAATTTTGTCACACATATAAATATAAAATATTAAAATTGGAAAGGAATAATATAATTGTATAAAAATAAAAAAAATGCATGTAATATTGTTTAACACATTGTTATGATGTAATAAATTGTTTTGTAATTATTGAATTTATAAATGAGGGTTTTGATTTGTTTTAATTATTTATATTATTATTGTTTGTTTTAATTCCATTATTGGACACTGGATGGTTTTATGTCAGGTGATTCGTTAATGTTATGTAGATTAGTAACATTTGAAAAGGGCACCAAAGCAGGTGCTGAAAAAAGCTTTTTATGTATAAAATTATTATTTGATTATATAGCTGTTGTAAAGAATTAATAATATTTTTATTGATTATTATATTAAATATTATACTCACTTTGTTAACTTTGTCATAAACTTCCATAGCCTTGACCCATTTGCATAAACCTTCAGCTGCAGTAGATGCATTTTTAACCAGCACAGGAGAAAAATCAGGATTGTTAATATATCTAAAAATTATACACAATCATTTATTTATTCATGAAACTATGAATAAAGTTCCAATGATAAAATAATAAAGTGAATTTTTACATGCTAAGATTAAAAAAATAATACCATAATTAGATTATTATTATTTATGCAAACATTAATGATTACACTGCAATAACCTAATAACTTAGTTATTTAGTTATAGTTTAGCAAAATATCTCAGATATGGCTAAAGTTTATATGAAAAATTGCATGAGCAATTATTTTAAGATTTAAACTTCTATTATAAGAAACATGTTATTTCAGGCCAAAATAATATATATATATAAACATAAAGTATTAATGCAATTTATCCACTGCTTTAAATACTTTTTAGCAAAAACCTTTTATTGTATTTATATGTATACACAATCTTATGTTTTGATTGTCCTGCAGTCCTCTTCAGAGCTATGCTGTAATGAACATAAAATACATAACTATATACATAATATTATAAAAAATGTAAACAATAAAATTAATATAAAAAAACAACATAAAATATAACAAAACATAATAAAATTGGAATAAATATAATCTAGCCCAAATAAAATAATCCATAAAATAAAATATACATTATAAATACAAAATAAATATAAATTATACATATGTATTCATGACTGTATATATACATATTCATGAACAACTATTAATTGAAATATATTATTCATTTTTATTATTTTTTTAATAATCAAATTATTTCTATTTCTTAGTTTTATTAGCTCCATCTTAAAAAAAATACTTAATTTTATTTCCATATAATTCTCAGTTCAACCTTAATTCATTTATTAATATTCTTTTTAGTTTTTAAATCATATAATATCTATTATTTTTTTATTCATTCTTCTGTTATTAATAAGATTTTATCTTTTTTTAATTTTTATATTAATTTTGTTTACATTTTTTATAATATTTTGTATATAGTTATGTATTTTATTTTATGTTGTCCATTATATTATAGTTCTGAAGAAGACTGCAGACAGTCAAAACATAAGATTGTGTATGCATATAGATATAATAAAAGATTTTTGCTAAAAAGTGTTCACATTAGTGGATAAATTGCATTTATATAAGATATTACAGCAAAATAAAGGAAGTAGTGAATTTGATAACATAAAGTAACAATCAGTCATATATACTATGTATTATTTTATTTTAATTTCTAACATTTCAATGAAATAACATTCATTTATTTTCAATGTTAAAATCTTAATTATTATGGCTTAAGTAATAATGAGATTGAGCATGAAAAAAAGATCAATCATTCTTATATATATATTTGAAGGTTGCTGTCATTCAGCATAGATAGATTAACAAAAATGTAATATAGAGAGCATACCAGTAGCTCAAAAAAGCTCTTAATTGATAAGTGCAGTAAAAGAAAGTATTTAAAATCTCTATTTGGAACATTCCCATCCCCAGACCAATTGGTTTTGAGCCAATGACATATATGCTTATATATTATTACAATTTATAGTGAAACATCCAAATTTATTGCACATACACCAATGATACATCTCCTATGTATAAATATCTTAAAGATTATTCAAATTTGTAAATGTTTGTTCATCTGCTTAGCATTAGGTTATAAAGAAGAGAGAAATAATTTCATTATGCGGATGAACAAAAAAACGTTTGCAAATTTGAATTTTAATTGCACTTTTAGTGAACTTCACCAAAAATTCATCTAGCATTAGATTATAAAGAAAAAAAAACCATTTCATTATGCAAATGAACAAATGTTTTTACAAATTTGAATTACAAATACAAATGAAAGGAAAAATGAATATTGCTTAATGATTATTACAAATTAATTTTAGACTAAAATTATTATACCATTTTTAGCACAGATTAACAGTTTAAATTTTAATTAAAGATGCATATATCTAATATTAATCAAAACCACATAAAGTAAGTTCCATTTCATTTCTTTTCCATATGTAATAATATACTTATAACTTCCATTTATGTGTATGTATATATACATATAACCAGTATAAAATTAGTTATAATAAATTTAATTCTTACTTCTCTCTAATTCTTTTAATAACTGCAGGTGGAATATTATCTTTGTCATAGGTTTTCAAGCTCTCTAAAAATTTCATATCACTTAACATTTTTTGAGATGGATTCCAATAATCATCAATCATTCTTCCAGAACCTGAAGGATCGGGTCTTCTTTCTGGCTTGATATTTTTCATAATACACACTGATTCAACGACCATTTTAACAGTAGCTGGAGGACTCTAGAAATATCATTAATATTATTTCTCAAACAAATTCCAGATAACACAAAATTACTTAATAAAATTTAATATTAAATCAATGCTATTTTTGGTAGTAATGATATATTTTCACTCTTATTATAAAAATTTATTATTAATATAATTCATGTAGTATTTTACTGTTATTTCTGTGACTAGAACTAATATTTCTAGTGCTTTCATATTATGATTAGTATATGATCTATTATTATTATTATTATACCTTTTTATATTAATAACCTTACTATTGTTTATCAAAATCCGATCTTAATAATACAACTACTATCATTTTCAGCAGGAAATAGTAAACGAGCATATTGCTCTCAAACTATTTTCTAAATATTGATGTTAAAGACAATATAATAAATGATAGTTTTAATAAAATACCATGCCCATGTAATATATATATATATATATATATATATATATATAATTTATATATATACATATATATATATATATATATATATATATATATTGTAACTATTTCAAATTAATATAAGATTTGTAACTATTTAAATTAACATAGAAATACACCTCTCTCAGGTGTGTGGCATATTTCAATCCCTATTTGGCATGCCATTTGTAACTATAATTTGTAACTATTTTAATATGTCACATTTGTAACCATAATAAATATTTAGATAGGGGAAATTATTAATTATTAGATATATGCCTATCCAATCTGTACCATTTGTAACTATATTAATTCATCATAGCATAGATAAAGAAATTATAGAATCACTGTGCCACTTGAAAATATCAGCATTAAAGATTCTTGGTATTTATTTATATATTGGGGCAGTCATTTGAACAATAAAACATACTGGCCATTGTCATCAAATAAAAATAATATTAAATATAGCAACTGAATAAAAGTACCCACTGTGAAATTCCTGGAGTGCCTTATGCTTATCTCCAATACTAGGTTCTTCTAACAAAGAATCCTTCCTATTCTTCTTTCCAAATATATAAGACCATTCATGGTCATATGCACACACTGGTGCTATTCATGACAACTTATAAAAATATATATATATTCTATAAAACTAATATTATGAAGTTGGAAAGGGATGATATCACTCTTTATTCAGTTTAGCTAAGTACATGTGTTTTCCCATGAGCGCCACTAGATTGTTTTCAATCTAGATAAGTATCTGTTTATAGTGTACTTGAGTTCAAACTCATTCAGTACATTTTTATTACACATGACTTGGATGACTAATGAAAAAAAATGACATTCTTACATTTTATCTATATTGATAAAATTACAAGATCCCAATATTACCAAAGTTTATACTATAGATCAAAGATTCTTATAGACATTGCTAGCTCATTTACGTATATTGATGAACAGACATGTATAATCCTATTAATGGCTTCCAAACAAGCATGTGAAGACCATTATTGATATTGATGGCCATTTAACTAGATTATTTATCACAATAAAGGTAATAATGATGATGATGATAATAATATCATAATAATAATGATAATAATAGTGATATCATAATAATGATTATAATAGTGATGATGATACCAGCCATGGCTTATTAATAAACTCACAACAATAAATTCATCTTTATAAACTTATAGGCATCTATTAAAATTATCCTATTTCATACTGGGATTTAATAATACTAATGGTGATGATTGATCATCATGAATCTCTTTGCATAATATTCAATTTTCTATAAACCCCTATTTACTAAAATATATTCATTACGCTAAACATTAAATTTAATGATTATAATTTATTAATGATGATTGATGGCGATCATAACTTTTATATAGTATTATTTGAAACATTTTTAACCAATAACATGATATCCATCTTTGATGAGGATGATCTAAACTCATGGACACAACACAATTTTAGCTTTCTATTGTTGAACTATAATTATCAAAATTTGGTTATTCTCAAGCATAATCCTTAAATACTTAAATATCAACATTCTAGTTTACCTATTATTTTGCGGACGCTTAATATTTGCAAGTGATTGCTCAATATATACGAATGGTAATACTTAATAACTGCGAGCAATGATGATGAATTAAAATGATAGAATTAAGACAAGAAAAAACACAATATTCTTAATAATAACTCGGAAACCAATTAAGATATATAATTATATTTTATTAACACTACTACTCTTTCTTTCCTTCTTTAAAGTCAAATCAACAATTAAATAAATGGCTTATTACCATATTAATTCAATACAAAAATTAATATAAAAAATTTATATAAGTATAAGCAAATAAATCTAACATATAGGTTTGTCATTTTTCTTGATATCTCAAAATAAGCTGACTTAAATCAATATTAGAAAAAAAATACATATTCTATAAATGCTTATTTAAGACTTTTCTTACTTATCATATCATAAAATAAATTTCAGGTGTAACTTGTATATGTTATTTCACTTCCATTCAAATGTAATGCCCTACTTTTCAATTTACCATTTTAAACTAATCATATATAACCTATTCTTTGATGTGTTTGGATAAGCAGTTACACATGCACGCATTCGGTAATGTTAACATATATGTTTAAAATGTATACCCATAAATTACATATATAAAAATATCTTTTTCTTTTGCAACCTTATAGCGAAAGAAAATAAAATACATGATATTAATTTTTTAATATGCAACAAGATAAAATAAAAATAAAAAAACATTATAAATGCATATATCTATAGGTTGCTCATTATCATTAACAACTGAAGAACAATTAAAAAAAAACATTTCAACATTACAATATATAATAAAAAAATAATAAAAAAAATAATGAAAAATTTAAGTTTAAAGATTTAAACTATGTTTGTGCTATGTTGTGAGATATTGCAAATAACTATAGATAAACAAGTCTTTAATGTTTCTGTATCAAAAAAAAAAAAAATTGCTTTGACCAGTAAATCAAGGTTTACTTTTAATAAGCAAGAATAAAATCGGTTAAAGAAAGTTCATATTTACCCGTTTACTTTTTACTTCTTATTAATGTCCTGAGTTTGAATTTTCAGACTGCTTTTCTTTGCTCAACAACAACAAAAAAAAAAGAAAGTTATTGCAGATACTTTTAAGATAATGCTGAATCAATTGACTTGCTTGTTTCTTCAATTCTATTATTATTCATTGTTGATTGGCTTCCTTCTACCATTTTAAAAAAAAGTTATTATAAGTACTTTTGAATAAGTAGGTACCGGTGGATTTGCTTGTCTCTCTCCTTTTAAAAAAATAATTGCTGTTGACACTTTAGATGATTGAGGTAAACTAACAAAAATTTGATTCATGGCTTCAAACTTGGTTCTACATGGCTTTTATAAATTTTCTTTTCCTCCTATTTCCTCTTCTCCATTCATTCGAAGGTAATGAGCTTTTAATAAGCCAGGAACTAGAAAAGAAGCATTCCATATAGCTTGTGTGGTTGGCTTCAAACTCTATCATTTTGTTGGTTATTACTTGATATATGACTTCATAGACAGATCAGCGATTTTAACTCATTCTGTATTAACCAGGAAGCAGAAAAAAATGGTTTAGCAATGCAGAGGCATAGTATTATGCATAGCCAAATATGTTAATATCATATTTATATAATTGTTAATAACTTCTATTAAATTCAATCTTGTTCCAATGTTTTCCTCTCTTCTTTAATATTGCTGGAAATTGTTTATATAGACGCACATCTTCGTCTATATTGACTTTATACCAGAGTCTTTTACTTCATTTCCTTTCTCAATTTTTAAAGAGTGAATAAAAAAAATCAAATCGCTTACTTTTCTCCTTTTTTTTTTTAACATTAATAACAAGGAAGGACCGACTGAGTTGAGTCTCAAAATAATAATCACTGAGTTACATCTCACTTTAATAATAATAATCTGAGTGACTGTCTCTCCAAAATATTCATATTGAGTCTCTAAAAATAAAATCATACTGACTGATCAAAAAATAAAATCATACTGCCTGATCATCTCTCTAAAAAAAAAAATTAATGACTAAGTGATCATCTCTCTAAAAAAATTAATGACTAAGTGATTAAAAAATTGTTTCAATCATTTATATCGTGAATTTCAACCAAAGAAAAAAAAACATCTGGAAACCTTATCTTAAAAAAAAAATCAAAGCTTCACAAGTTTGACATCGGTCACAATCAATAAAGACTTAAAATTGATCGCTATCGTTATCTACATCAAAGCACCTCTTTTGTAAAAATAATCTTAAGACACAGACAACAACAAACCTGGAATCTATAGCCATCAGAAATAGGTGTAAAAGCATCTTTGTGTTTGTACAGATGTATTCATTCTTTCACACGTGTACATTTTTTTTATCTCCTAATCTAATAATCTCCATCGCCTTATTTTACACTTTTCTGATCTACTCTATTTTAATAAAACCAAAGTTAAATAATATGACACCTTATTTAATAAAAATATATATAATAAATCATTACCAAATATTATTACCCTCTACATAATGGTTTATTCATTAACTATCTATAAATTTATAATAATAAATACACATATATAAATCCTCATATATATAAAAGAAATTTTTTTTTAATTAAATAATATATATGTGTTTGAAATGAGTCATATACATACATTTGCCTCACTCCCAAACAAAAAAAAAATTTCCGATAGTCTCTTATGAAACTACCTCCCTAAACCATAAACCAAATGCTTAATATATGCATGTTTTTTCTTTTTCAATACAAATTTGACTATGGTCTATTATTGATGACTATCCTCATGTACTATTAAAAAAATGTTCTTCATGTATCATTACTTACTGATTCAGAACAATTTGCTATTGGATTTTCCTTGATCATGGGCCTACAATTGTCACTTAGATCATTGAAGTTATTCCCAGGCCAACTTATATTCGGTTTGCTAGGTTTTGTGGGATAAGGTCGGCCTAACTGATTATTCATAATCCTAATGGTGGAGATCTTATAACTATATCTCTCCTCCCTTCTAGAATAACCTTCGGCTTTACTTTCTATAACTCCCAGGGCATCCAACAGGTCTGCCACTCTTATTGGGGAGTACACATCATCTGCTATCATATATATATTCCCAGGCATTCCTATGTTTGGTTTGCCAGGTTTTGTGGGAAATTGTCATCCTAACTGGTTCCTTCCCATTCTCATACTGGAGACTTTATAACCATAATTATCCTCCCTTCTATGATAACTTTCAGCTATCCTTTTGGTAGCTCCCAATGTCTCAAACTTGTCTGCTACATTTACTGGGGCATATACATCAGCAGCTATCTTTAATTCTAAGAAACTAGCTTTACTGACTACATCTTTCCTGAGGTCAATTTGTTCCTGTACAGTGGCTACCTTTATTTCTAGGTTATGGATCTCACTGTATATATCCTCTTTGGGATTACACTGTTCTTGAACAGCAGCTACCTCATCATTTTCATATGGCTTGATTATAGTCACACAACTCTTGACTTCTATCATACATATCTTTACATCCCATTTCTCTTGACTGGCTGTCCATGCATTACATATATTTCTTCCTAGGTTTTCTATTTTTTGAGTTTGTTGATCTATATCTAGCTTCATTTCCTGAGCTTGTTGGTCTAGTTTATTATCTAACCTTTGAGATTGTTCATCAAATTTCTGATTTATCTCTTGTTTTATTTCCTTCATCTCTTGTGATTGTTGATCTAGTTTAGTATCAAATCTTTGAGATTGTAGATCAAATTTCTGATTTATTTCTTGTGATTGTTGATCAAATTTATTATTTATCTGACTAAGTATAACTTGCAACCACTCTGGAGGGCCTTGCTTCTCTACTTCCATTCCCTCAATAGTTAATTCCTTTTCTTGCTCCATCATAAATTTATAAAAATATTTATATTACTTATTTTCTGTTCTGATTTATTATGTTCTGCTCCCTGATTTCCTATACATCCAGAGTCAAACACCTTTATCTATCCCCATATACTTTAAAATTTCCAACCATTCTTTCTCAGCCATAATTCTCCCCATCAATCTATCTATATCCTAAGTGCTTTTATTTAGCTTAACCTCTATCATCACTCTTTTTCCTTTACCTATATATGATTGATAAAGTATGAGGTCATAGTTCTATTTAAAACATTTATTTAAGAAAAAGCTATCTCTGCATATGTGTGTCCTTTTTATGCCATCATTTATCTAGTTCTTAATGCTTTTATAAAACTTAACTCTCTCTATGCCCTATTTTAATACACTAAGCAAAAAAAATTTACTTATATAACATATGTGCCGAGATTTATAATAGAGTTCACATCTCAAGTTATTCATATACTCATCTATCCTTCTAGAGATCTGACAGATATTGACAGCCAAAAGAATGATTAGCAATTCACAATCATGAGATAGACAAAAGAATTCAATCACTGCACTTAAAGCATACAATGTTCCATGAACACTCAGATGATCACCCCAATTCAATCACTCTAAGCTACTACAACCCATAATAGTTTATTGCAAACACTGTTGCATTTCCCTGCTTACTTCCAAGTCTTAGGGGCTTTAATTCATAAAATACTGCCTTGCTTATCTTTAAAGTCTTAGAGGCAACAATTATATATCAGTAAAACAAAATACTGCCTTGCTCTCTCTGGAGTCTTAGAGGCGAAATATTATGTATCAGAAAAATTATGCCTTGCTCTCTCTGGAGTCTTAGAGGCGAAATCATGGCAGGCCTACTGTTAACTGCTTCATGATAAAACAACTGATATTATAATCTGGGTTGGAGCAGTGAATGAGATAAATCAATCACCAGTGGCATGAATACATCACATTCTCAAGGCAATGACAAAAATTCTCCATCCATCATCAAAACCGTAACACAACCAACCAAACTCCAACAATCAAATATCCAATCCAACCTCCAAAATCATAAATTTTCTATAACACAAACTTTTCAAATATGAACAAAATTATTATTCTACACTTCAAGGCTATTAATATTTCTATGCTTATTTAACTGATAAGCAAAATATATAAAAAAAAAACAGTGTTATTAACTTTAACACATTATAAGTTGTGATATCATTATATTTTAAAAAATTGAAACTAAGCTCTATAATGACTGTATTCATTTATCATCATCAAAAATGCAATAACAGTAATCATCATCATCTAAACATCAGGCCAAAATATTTGTATACACTAATAATAAAAAAAATTGCACACAAAAAAAAATATTCTTTTTTTTTTTTTTTAAACTATACATCTGTCATCATTATATACTACCCATCTCTCATGTATGTGGGGTATTTCAAGCCATTATTTGGCTTATTTCGAGCCCTAGTTGGTGCGCCATTTGTAACTATTTCAAATTAATATAAGATTTGTAACTATTTAAATTAACATAGAAATACACCTCTCTCAGGTGTGTGGCATATTTCAATCCCTATTTGGCATGCCATTTGTAACTATAATTTGTAACTATTTTAATATGTCACATTTGTAACCATAATAAATATTTAGATAGGGGAAATTATTAATTATTAGATATATGCCTATCCAATCTGTACCATTTGTAACTATATTAATTCATCATAGCATAGATAAAGAAATTATAGAATCACTGTGCCACTTGAAAATATCAGCATTAAAGATTCTTGGTATTTATTTATATATTGGGGCAGTCATTTGAACAATAAAACATACTGGCCATTGTCATCAAATAAAAATAATATTAAATATAGCAACTGAATAAAAGTACCCACTGTGAAATTCCTGGAGTGCCTTATGCTTATCTCCAATACTAGGTTCTTCTAACAAAGAATCCTTCCTATTCTTCTTTCCAAATATATAAGACCATTCATGGTCATATGCACACACTGGTGCTATTCATGACAACTTATAAAAAATATATATATTCTATAAAACTAATATTATGAAGTTGGAAAGGGATGATATCACTCTTTATTCAGTTTAGCTAAGTACATGTGTTTTCCCATGAGCGCCACTAGATTGTTTTCAATCTAGATAAGTATCTGTTTATAGTGTACTTGAGTTCAAACTCATTCAGTACATTTTTATTACACATGACTTGGATGACTAATGAAAAAAAATGACATTCTTACATTTTATCTATATTGATAAAATTACAAGATCCCAATATTACCAAAGTTTATACTATAGATCAAAGATTCTTATAGACATTGCTAGCTCATTTACGTATATTGATGAACAGACATGTATAATCCTATTAATGGCTTCCAAACAAGCATGTGAAGACCATTATTGATATTGATGGCCATTTAACTAGATTATTTATCACAATAAAGGTAATAATGATGATGATGATAATAATATCATAATAATAATGATAATAATAGTGATATCATAATAATGATTATAATAGTGATGATGATACCAGCCATGGCTTATTAATAAACTCACAACAATAAATTCATCTTTATAAACTTATAGGCATCTATTAAAATTATCCTATTTCATACTGGGATTTAATAATACTAGTGGTGATGATTGATCATCATGAATCTCTTTGCATAATATTCAATTTTCTATAAACCCCTATTTACTAAAATATATTCATTACGCTAAACATTAAATTTAATGATTATAATTTATTAATGATGATTGATGGCGATCATAACTTTTATATAGTATTATTTGAAACATTTTTAACCAATAACATGATATCCATCTTTGATGAGGATGATCTAAACTCATGGACACAACACAATTTTAGCTTTCTATTGTTGAACTATAATTATCAAAATTTGGTTATTCTCAAGCATAATCCTTAAATACTTAAATATCAACATTCTAGTTTACCTATTATTTTGCGGACGCTTAATATTTGCAAGTGATTGCTCAATATATACGAATGGTAATACTTAATAACTGCGAGCAATGATGATGAATTAAAATGATAGAATTAAGACAAGAAAAAAACACAATATTCTTAATAATAACTCGGAAACCAATTAAGATATATAATTATATTTTATTAACACTACTACTCTTTCTTTCCTTCTTTAAAGTCAAATCAACAATTAAATAAATGGCTTATTACCATATTAATTCAATACAAAAATTAATATAAAAAATTTATATAAGTATAAGCAAATAAATCTAACATATAGGTTTGTCATTTTTCTTGATATCTCAAAATAAGCTGACTTAAATCAATATTAGAAAAAAAAATACATATTCTATAAATGCTTATTTAAGACTTTTCTTACTTATCATATCATAAAATAAATTTCAGGTGTAACTTGTATATGTTATTTCACTTCCATTCAAATGTAATGCCCTACTTTTCAATTTACCATTTTAAACTAATCATATATAACCTATTCTTTGATGTGTTTGGATAAGCAGTTACACATGCACGCATTCGGTAATGTTAACATATATGTTTAAAATGTATACCCATAAATTACATATATAAAAATATCTTTTTCTTTTGCAACCTTATAGCGAAAGAAAATAAAATACATGATATTAATTTTTTAATATGCAACAAGATAAAATAAAAATAAAAAAACATTATAAATGCATATATCTATAGGTTGCTCATTATCATTAACAACTGAAGAACAATTAAAAAAAAAAACATTTCAACATTACAATATATAATAAAAAAATAATAATAAAAAAATAATGAAAAATTTAAGTTTAAAGATTTAAACTATGTTTGTGCTATGTTGTGAGATATTGCAAATAACTATAGATAAACAAGTCTTTAATGTTTCTGTATCAAAAAAAAAAATTGCTTTGACCAGTAAATTAAGGTTTACTTTTAATAAGCAAGAATAAAATCGGTTAAAGAAAGTTCATATTTACCCGTTTACTTTTTACTTCTTATTAATGTCCTGAGTTTGAATTTTCAGACTGCTTTTCTTTGCTCAACAACAACAAAAAAAGAAAGTTATTGCAGATACTTTTAAGATAATGCTGAATCAATTGACTTGCTTGTTTCTTCAATTCTATTATTATTCATTGTTGATTGGCTTCCTTCTACCATTTTAAAAAAAAGTTATTATAAGTACTTTTGAATAAGTAGGTACCGGTGGATTTGCTTGTCTCTCTCCTTTTAAAAAAATAATTGCTGTTGACACTTTAGATGATTGAGGTAAACTAACAAAAATTTGATTCATGGCTTCAAACTTGGTTCTACATGGCTTTTATAAATTTTCTTTTCCTCCTATTTCCTCTTCTCCATTCATTCGAAGGTAATGAGCTTTTAATAAGCCAGGAACTAGAAAAGAAGCATTCCATATAGCTTGTGTGGTTGGCTTCAAACTCTATCATTTTGTTGGTTATTACTTGATATATGACTTCATAGACAGATCAGCGATTTTAACTCATTCTGTATTAACCAGGAAGCAGAAAAAAATGGTTTAGCAATGCAGAGGCATAGTATTATGCATAGCCAAATATGTTAATATCATATTTATATAATTGTTAATAACTTCTATTAAATTCAATCTTGTTCCAATGTTTTCCTCTCTTCTTTAATATTGCTGGAAATTGTTTATATAGACGCACATCTTCGTCTATATTGACTTTATACCAGAGTCTTTTACTTCATTTCCTTTCTCAATTTTTAAAGAGTGAATAAAAAAAATCAAATCGCTTACTTTTCTCCTTTTTTTTTTTAACATTAATAACAAGGAAGGACCGACTGAGTTGAGTCTCAAAATAATAATCACTGAGTTACATCTCACTTTAATAATAATAATCTGAGTGACTGTCTCTCCAAAATATTCATATTGAGTCTCTAAAAATAAAATCATACTGACTGATCAAAAAATAAAATCATACTGCCTGATCATCTCTCTAAAAAAAAAATTAATGACTGAGTGATCATCTCTCTAAAAAAATTAATGACTAAGTGATTAAAAAATTGTTTCAATCATTTATATCGCGAATTTCAACCAAAGAAAAAAAAACATCTGGAAACCTTATCTTAAAAAAAAAATCAAAGCTTCACAAGTTTGACATCGGTCACAATCAATAAAGACTTAAAATTGATCGCTATCGTTATCTACATCAAAGCACCTCTTTTGTAAAAATAATCTTAAGACACAGACAACAACAAACCTGGAATCTATAGCCATCAGAAATAGGTGTAAAAGCATCTTTGTGTTTGTACAGATGTATTCATTCTTTCACACGTGTACATTTTTTTTATCTCCTAATCTAATAATCTCCATCGCCTTATTTTACACTTTTCTGATCTACTCTATTTTAATAAAACCAAAGTTAAATAATATGACACCTTATTTAATAAAAATATATATAATAAATCATTACCAAATATTATTACCCTCTACATAATGGTTTATTCATTAACTATCTATAAATTTATAATAATAAATACACATATATAAATCCTCATATATATAAAAGAAATTTTTTTTTAATTAAATAATATGTATGTATGTGAAATGAGTCATATATCTACATATATATATATATATATATATATATATATATATATATATATATATATATATATATATATATATATATATATATATATATATATATATATATATATATATAAAAAAGTAATAGAATCAAAAAAAGATACAATTACATATAAAGAAGCATGTATTGTCTAAAAATAGTGTTCAAAATAACTAAGAAATATAAATATGCTCTACAATAAATACAAATAATTATGCAATAATTTTAAATATAGGAGTTTGAACCCAGACTTTCAAGTTCTCCCCTGTTATCCATCTCATCTCACACAACTGCCACACATGACCACACACAGACATATTTCATGCTGAACCAGCACTCATCAGCTGGTCCAGGTCATCATCTCCCACACATAATCAGTGCTTGGTTTATGTTAAGATAGCAAATCTTCAAACTTTAATGATCAGGCTTCAATATTCTCCACTCTCCAACTCTTCAGCCATCCATATCATTAAAAATTTGATGATGGCATATTTAAAGCCTTTGTTTGCCAATTTTGTAGTCATGTCCATGTTGACCATAAATCACCCTGACCTCTCATGAGTATGATAACAAAATTGGCAAACAAGGGCTTTGATTATGCCATCATCACATTTTCAATGATATGGATGTCTGAAAAGTTGGAGACTGAAGAATATTGAAGCCTATACATTAAAGTTTGAAGATTTTTTTATCTTAATATAAACCAAGCACTGATTATATATGTGTGTGGGAGGTGATGATCTAGATCAGCTGATGAGTGTTGGTTCAGTGCAAAATGAGGCATATTGGAGATTTTTTTTTCACATGTGTGTGATCGTGTGTATCAGTTGTGGTTGTGTGTATCGGTTGCGTGAGATGAAGTGGATGATGGGGGAGCTTGAAAGTCTGGATTCGAATCACTATAATTGGATCTAACTTGGGGGTATATATAATATACATGTATTTGAGTGTTAAAAGTATACACAATATGTATATATGTGTAATAAATATAATGTACTTTAAAGTATACTTAGTGAAGTTAAAAAAAGCAGTTTCAAAACTGTTACATTAACATTATAATAATAATGATAAAGTAATAAAAATGCAAAGAAAGATCAAAAATCTAATACATTAGCTGGTTTTTATTATTAGCAGAAATAATGACTAAATCAATATATACATCTTTTTATATATTTTTTTCTTGAAAAAAAAAAGTTAAAAGAGAAATGTCTCAAATAATTAAGATATAATGTTTAAAAATAAATAAAAAAAAAACAAGTCGATCAGACTGATTAAGTCTACGATGGATTTTTAAATTTACTTCAGAAAATTTGCAAATAACTATAATAATTCCACCAATGAATTATACAAATTAAAGGCAATACCATACATTCAATAAAAATATTGAAAACATTAAATATAATTATAAAATATTTACAATGCTGGGAACGATTGTTAAAGATTATATTTAATATTTTAATGTTTTCTCCAAAATATGTTATTAGTATTGCCATCAACTTGTTACATTCTAGAAAATTCTATAGAAAAGTGATAGAAGAGATTTGTAGTACAGAAAATAATTTTGAATAATTCATAACAATTATTAAAAGTCGCCTGCTCACATACTCAAATATCGACAACATATTGCATCAAGTCTAAAAAGAAGACATTACAAAACATCTGTAAGGTTTTGCGAGAAAGGAATTTACATACTTTTCTATGTAGTCTACACAGTGCAATTACAATATTTTTCAATTCAAAATGTCCAAAAATAGTTAACAGTGTCAACTGTCTAACAATTATTCTCAAAGCTGTAACACAATATATATAAGTATCCTACCATAAATCAGTTCCAATATTAATCAGTTTAAAACAAAATGAACAAAGATTATAATGGCTTGAACTCATACAATGCATCCAATGAATTTATAGAATTAATAATTTCTGCTGTATTACATTAGCAAGAATTGATAAACTAAGGAAATTTATGTTAACACTAAAGTTTTCAAAAAGCAAATCAATATATGGCAAATTTAAATTGAATTAAATTAATAATGGATAATAAAAATAAACACTGACCTCCCCAGCTTAAATATATGGCATGTGATGTAATATGGCTACTCCTTTATCTCTGTCAGAAATCTCTCAGCCACTAAGCCCAAAAAAACCAGTTAGCTACCTTACTTTCCCTTTCCATTCCTTTTCCTAAGTTTTTCCATATTCTTCTGTATCCTGCTCTATCCCATTTACCCATCATCATCTCTGTTCACTCTATGGCCTTTATATCTAGATTAACCTTATCTTTTTCCAAACCCAACATAAAAACCAAGAATGCATTTTCTGAATAATCACTTTGTTTATATTTATTCTCCCACAATTTTATTACTTGTACACTTTCTGCTTTTAAACATTTACATTCAATTAGCAGATGCCTAATATTTTCCATGCCTTCCTTATATAACTTGCAGACTAAATCACCCATATTTTTCCATTTATATGTATAAATATTACCTTATTGCTAAAGATCCTGTTTGAGCCTTAAACAGTAAACTACTTTCCTTGCTATTATCATAACAAGTCACACCCAATATTCTGTTTACTTCTATATATATTTAAACTCTTTTTACTCCCCATATTTGTTCTCCATCTCTTCTGTGCCCTATTTTTATTAATGCATCTACTCTTCTATCCCATTTGTTGCCACTATAACACTCAGCAATACTCCTAACACAATCATTTCACCTTTTGTACAAGTATATCTGCATAAAGTCTTTATCCAAATCTTTTGCATACTGTACTACCTTGTTGCCTGTCCTTTATCTGTAACCCAATTAAATACTATTTTGGCTATTCTCTTATTATCCATAAATTGCAATCTACCAAACATTTTCATTTTGCATCTTTTATATAAGAACTTGACCTTCCCATTTCTCCTTGAATTGCCTCCTTTGCTGTTTACACATCTGCATTTTAAGCCTTTCTTTCTAGTTTTCTTCATACTTTTTCTAAGTAATCTAATGCCCTTTACTAACACATAAAGCTTCATTACCATAAGTTAACCCTGCTACTGCTACTCTCATACAAGTCTTGCTAAATCATATTTATACACTGTTAATTTCTTTATCAGTCTTTTCCTTTCTTTGCTTCATTTACCAACTTTTTTCCCCATTCATCCAAGCAATTCCTCTGATTACTTAAGACGATTCCCAAATAGTTATACCTATTTACTACATTTATAAAAAATATTTTTTCTTCTCTTTCCCCAGCATTTATCATCATTACTTTTGATTTTTCTTCACTAAATTTAGCCCCATCTCTTTACCCACCTTTGCACAAGCCTTCGGCATAACTTCCATATTTTCCCTATTTTCTGTATACATGAAGATATCATCAGCAAATAGAAGATTTGATCATATATACACTATCCTTACCATCAATTAATGGTTTCTTTACCCCTCTTCCCAGTCTTTCTATTGCTCTCTCTTTCTCTCAAATGTAACAAAACAAAATAGATGACACAGTGCATTCTTTCTTTGATCCCATAACTCTAATTAATTCTATATTTTCTAATTAATATATAAACTATGTATTTTCATACAATCTCTTAATAGGATCCATTAAAGCTCCATTCATTTCCAAATTTACTAAACTTACCCACAATATATTTCTATTTACTCTATCATATGCATTCTCTATAAAGACCATATATAACTGCCTACCTATATTCCTACTCATATCTATAAGTGACAAGAGCAACTCTTTATTAGAGGGTCATATAGCATAAACTTGAATAATCAGTGATTGTCAGATGCATATAAAATCCCTAATCTTTGTATTTAAATCCTCATTTTTGGAACAGTATCTCATTGATAAAAGCAAATCTGGAGAGCAGTCTGAGAATAGATATTTAATTACTAAGAATAGGGATTTCATATGCATCTGGTAATTATTGATTATTCAGCTTATGCTAGATGACACTAGAGAAGAAAGCTGCTTTTCATTAAATGAGATTATTTGTGAAATATGTATATACATAATAAAAAAAAAAGCAAATTCAGTAAATAAAAATAATAAACTAATCTTGCCTATTGTATAATTTTAGGGCATTTCATTATTCATACCATCCTTGATTATAAAAAAGAATTGGCTACTATCATTATTTAAATAACATAAACAACAATAATTTAATTTTTGGCTTAAAGCAACTAGGTTATTGGGACAAATATGATTTTGCTTATTGCCTTTGACAATAAATCTCTGGGTAGAAAAAATATTATTATATATCAAAATTTATTCTATTTTTTACAACTATAAAAGTGAAATTTAAAATAAAATAAAAATAGGATAGCAATTTTAACAAGCAATGAGATAGTTTTTCTTAAAATTCTTTACAATAGTTTAAAATGTTCAGCAATTAGGAAATATAGAGGCAAAACTCTCCATATAATAGTGTCACTCAGTGTAATCCAGAGCAATCAATGGATGTAGGACAGTTTGTGTATAAAATCTCTAACTAGTGCCCATCCTGCTTGCACTCGTGGAGCTACTATATGGAGAGTTTTGATTCTGTGTTAACAGCTTGTGTAAGCATAAAGAATGGTGATCATGTGATGTTTAGTCACTCAATTAGGAAATAATCAGTAAATAAACAAGTTATAAAAAGTTCTGATTTTATGGAGCTCATGAATTCTTAACAATATTAAACTTATTCAGAATCACTGATTGAGTCAGTTATCTGGCATTAGAAAAATCTCTTAATCAACAATTACTGTTAAAAGATATAGATATTAAATTATTTGTACGGACAAAAATTTTATTAAAGATATTTATTACTATCATTTACATTTAGAAATAACTCTACAGAATTAGAAATATTATATAAAGATGAAAATTTAAACCTTTAATTTCCATTTATCAGTGAAGATTGGGATTCAAGGCTGAAACTAATCTATTTATGCATCTAGAAGTCACCTTTTAGATCTTAATACTATTCAAGTTAACAATCTGAAATTTTAAAAAAATCTTAATATTTCTTATCAAGCTTAATTCAATTGCATAACTACAATATTGTATTACCAGATCAATTTCCACATATTTTACAGATTTCACTTCTATAACAACTTCCTTTGATTAGTAAAAATACTAACAACAACATTACACAATACTTACATGCTTACTCATATATTTCCAAGAGCACTTACTTTCACCCTATTTAATCTTACAACAGATGGATCTGGAATAGAGTGAAAATAACTGGTTTCGGAATTATATGAGAGATCACATGATATTATTGGTTATATTAATTATTGCATGTCCATTTTAAAATTTAAATTATTGAAGATAAAAATGTTTATGCTAAGAATGCTTAGATTATCAATATACTATCTAATCCCTTTAGCTAATTTAATAGTAATACATGCAAAAATAAACTATAAAAATACTCCCAAGTTCTCACTCAGATTTAAATCATAAATCACAGACTAAACAGAAAATTTTTTATTATAACATGATCATAAAATTTTGTCTTTGTATTTTTGATCAGTAGAGCATGTACCGTATTCAAGTAAGGATCATGTGTTACATCTAAAGAAGATTATTGAATAGAATGATACTTGACAGTTATTTATGAAATTATAAATATATTTTATAAATACAAATATCAGAAATAGGAATCAGTAAATATTGTAGTGGAAGCTAATTACAATATCTAAAAGTTAGATCCAATGAAAGAAAAAAGTTTTAGAAGTCTGTTATGAAAATAAATTAAATTCCCAGTTTAAGCAATATGGTAAAATATTCTAATGCAATATAATATAAACATGAATAATTAGTGATTACCAGTTGCACATAATCCACCCCACCCCCCCAAATGTCCATCCTCAGATCAGTTTTTGATTTATGTTTTTATTAATGAGGTTTGGATCTCAAAATTAGAAGGCTGCATCCAACATCCATTTTTACTATCATTTTGTCTGACAACCTAAAAACTTTAAATTCAAATTAATGGATTAACTTGATTCTAAATCTGAGGCTGACTTGAATTTGAAGTTTTTGGCTTGATAGATAAAATGAAGTTAAAGGTAATTGCTGAATGCATGTTTACATTTCTTCTAGATTTTGAAATCAAAGTATCACTGATAAAGTTAAAAACCAGATAATGATGTAAGAATGAGGATATGAATAAGAATAAGGGTTTTAAATGTTTCTGGTAATCAGTGATTATTCAAATTTGCATTAAATGCCATTAGAGTGCATAGATGTTTTTGTCTGATCTGAATATATTCAAAAATAAAAATAAGTTTCATTGGAAGAATTTGTGCTAAAAAATAATTGTATAATATAAGTAAGCAGTTTGTCTAATAGCATTTTACTTGTCATTATATGTTCCACCATTTAGATTGTATTATTAAATAATTTTTAGCAAAATTCAAACTTAATTTCTACTTTGCCAAATACACTCAACTATTAGCAATATATCAACTTGCATGTTATATATTATAACAACAGTAGTATGTATTTGGAAAAGTATAAATACAGTTTAAATTTTTCTAAAAATTTCTAAGAATTAAATCTAGATAGAAGTAGGCAAACATATAATTGTACATAAACAATATTAATAAAATAAAAGTAAAAAAAAACATCTATTTAAAAAAAGAGTACTTTATTTGTACAATCACTAGTATAGAAAAAAATGTGAAAATACCATACCAACTTTGTACAAAAAAAATAAAAGTTCCACTTAAACTGAAATAAGAATAAAAATTACATTATAGTCATTTTTTTAAGTGAACGAATTAGGCTTTAACAATCATCTTTATTTCAATTACAAGTATTAGTAAAAAAATATTTATCTTTAAAAAAATCCCCTTTCTCCATTTACCACAATGTTTTTTTTTTTAAATTTCCTATGACAGTTTCAACAGCATAATAGTCTTCTTCAGATCTCATAACAAACTTTCTTTCAAATTTGAAAGGTTTGAAAAGTTGTTTTAAAATCTAAAGACTGCTATGTAGTCAAAACTGTTATAGAAAATAAAATGAATAATTATGAAATGTGTGCTAAGAGTGTGTTTTTTTAAAAAAAGATTTAATATAAGTAATGCAATAAGAATGAAGAAGTTTTGAAAAATTATCTATAATTGTATAGTTTCCATTAATTACTTTATTTAATAATCATATGGTGCAACCCACCCACCCCCATTTGAATATAAAACTATATGAGTAAACATTGCTTTTTTTCTTAATTATCTGAAATAAAAAATCATTAAATGTATTTAATAATTACTGGACAGATGATTTTTTTACATTTAAAATATGTTGGTTTTTTTATATATATACGGCACAAATTTTTCATCTTTAAAATAATCTCGTTCTGATGATAATGAAGTAGCAGTTCAAATTGCAATAATTAAGTCATTGCAAAAAAAACTACCTATACTATACAATATTATATGTTAATAATCATGAAAAAAATTTTAAATGCATATATTTATACAAACAATACTTTATTCTTAATATTAGTGTAATAATGTGAAAAATATAAAAATTTAATTACCTTCATAGATTTCATCAGCGTAATATCATTAGGCTTGAGAGTATTTAAAGCAGAAATAGCATTCTCTAACATTGGAATGGCTTCAGCTAAATCACTCTCGCATTCATCTTTGATTGCCTGAGCAGCTGCAGCGGCCTCATTTGCTATAGCCTCATCTGCACCAACAAGCTAACAAAAATAATGGCACATACATATAACTGCATTAAAGCAATTATGTAATTAAAAAACCATGATAGTACTAAAATATTAATATAAAATGGTTTTATAATTTAAAATAAAAATATTTTGTATATATTTTATGATATATATATATATCTTATTTGTTTATTAAATTTGAAAAAAATAAATGTTGATGCAAAACTTTTACACTAAATATAGTACTCTCCATGGTTTAGAGCAATAGCAGAGTAGTAGATTTAAAGTTCAAAATCCAAAGATCACAACCCAATTCTATTACTTTCAATGCTCAAATTTCTTATGAATACTAATAAATAAACCATTGGATTATATTTTGCCCTGCATAGTTTTAGTTTATTGGTGGAGTTGTGGATTCTGAAATTTGGATTATGGTTTCAACTGTTATTTCTAATGCTTAAACTTTTGATTTTAGTAAAATATAGTGAATTATACTGAAATATATATATATATGTGTGTGTGTGTGTAAATATACATATAAAATGGAAATTTCACATAGATGTAATTGAAGGCATATATTGATAGAAGACAGTCAACAAAAAAAGAATTTTTTATTAACTTTTATTTGTGTCAGTTCTTTTAAATGTAGATAAGTATTTAGATAAACTGCCAAAACTTATGCTTATACAACCCCCTAAAAAAACTGGTGTATAATATATATATATATAAAACTGGCATATTATTTTTATTGCTCATTCAGCATTTACTTATTATAGATAGACAGGAATGTAATTAGCTATTAGATTGCAATTAGATATTCCACAAATAATTTTCATTTCTCTTAATAATTGCTCAAAATTATTTGTTACTATATACAAAATATCTATAAATTATTTCTTACTATGCAGCACATAGCAACAAATATTGCTTCATAAACACACTTGTTTGAATTCATTGGAAAATATGGCTAAAATAAAATATAATAGAGAACTACAGCCTTGATATTGATTTTTTTTTTATAGAAATAACAGTTTGTAATTCTAAGGTAGTACGTAATTTTGCTTATACTGAAAGTTTCTTATATATGTAAATAAGGGGATTTGAACTCAGGATTTTTTAGTCTATTCATTCTCTATTCTCTTAAATAACATACCCATGACCACATACATATGAAAAAGATAAGTATAGATATGCAAGGTCCAATAACATGAGGGGTTAGATTAACATAATGTCTATATGAGTATGACCATAACATCAAATTCAACAAGGGTTTTGAGCATTCAATCATTGGATTTTTAATGAAATGAATGAATGATAGTTGGAAGGATGGGATGATTAAAGCCTGTCTATTAAAGTTTGAAGAATTGCTATCTTAATATAAACTGAGCACTGATTGTATGTGTGTGTGGAAGATTATGATTTGGCCTAACTGATGAATGCTGGTTCTGCACAAAATATGTATATTGGGAATCATGTATCATTTTTGCATGTATGTGGTCAAGTGTATCAGTTATTTGGGATAGAATGGAAGATGAATAGATTGAAAAATCCTAAATTTAAATCTCTCTATTTACGTACAAAACAGTTTGTTGTAGAAATTAAAAAACAGCATTTCAAAATTTAAAATAAACAGACTGAAGAACCAGAATGTGAAATATATATGGACACATTGATTAAAACATTTATTTTTTCGTTCAACTTTGCTCTATTCAACTTTGTTCTATTATTTTTCTATCAGATATAGAATGGTCATTTTTTACTAACAGCTAACAATAATGATGACGATATATATAATTGAAAGTAAGCATTTTATAAAAAAATAACTTGGTGGAAATGTTGGGAAGGGGAACGCAATTGGCATAATTTTTTTTTCATTATCTAAACTTAAATGCTTAACAATTAAAAACTTAAAATATTGTTTTAAAAAAAAAAAATTTTCGGTATTAAAATATATTAATGGTCGTCATCGATGAGCCACCATATCCCACTGGATGGTGCTGTTTTCACGCTAAAACACATAAAAATGCCATTTCCGCGGTCGACACATTCGAACCCGAGTTTTCTATAATACAACTTTTTTGTTGTACTACAGATTGCAGGCCACTATGTCGTGTCGCAGTACAGCATGTATGTTTACGCAGCAAATACATTTTCCCAATTCGCACAGTTTATAAAATTGTTACGGCTTGGGGAGAGGATGTGTTTTTTTGAATTGGATGGAAATGTTATTTTCATTGTTTTTTATTTTTATTTTAAAGTATTGAAATGTTCAGATTTTGTAAAGTAATAATTAACAGACTTTTTACACCGTAGTGTATTGAAGTTTTAAGTAGTAAATGTTGACGAGATATATGTATAAAGTGAATTGGAATTAGGTAATGCATCAAGTAACATACTGTTCGTAACATTTCTACAAGACATTTTAAGATTGTACCGTGTGTATATTTTTGAAATAAAAAAGTGCGTTAACACAAAAATATCCAGAAAGAATATTACAATTGTACACTGTTTTTTTAAATGTCATAAAAAGCATATATTATAAACATTATATATATATATATTATAACGATCCAAACGAAGTGGGAGATCGCATCGCACCGCACCGCACTACCAAAGGGCGCCATCTAGGCATTTGAGCCTAGAAAAATTTATAAAGTAGGCAGATACGCACTGTTAGGATTCCACTTTATTTACATATTTAGATCGTTAGCCCATTGTCACTAGCTCAGTGGAGACGCAGAGATAATAAAATATATAACCTTGGATATAAATAAAAAAAAACAATAAAGCCACTGCCAGAAATTAACACATAAAAATATTTATTTATGCACATATAAAATATTTAAATCCGAGGAATAAGTTTAACATTTAGATTTTTATCTTAATTTTTAATTTTACATTTAAAATACTTGCTATAATGTTTAATATTTTATTTAGAGGGTCGAGTATGAATGGACTACATAGGTCTGCATTTGAAAGGAAAATATTCTTCCCTGATTTAACCTTAGGCAACAAATTTCGCAATCAACTGGCGCCAATCCATCTGATACGTTCATGTATTCAATGTAGCATGATACGACAACACAAAATACTATATTGTCAGGAATGTCAATCTGAACAATAAGTAGAAATAGAGAAGACATTGACTCTCCACCGACAGAATGGACATCTGTGGGCAAGTAGATCAATAAACTAAAAACTCCATAGGAATGGACTGCGTCTTCTGCCGACTTACAAACCCATCCATAGGCAAACAAAGGGTGTGTGGTATATCTATAATCCTGCCCATAGCGGATCTCATACTACATTTACTAATTACACAAATATATCCAATCCATTGAACCAATTCAACTACGAAATGAATAACCTAGATTACCCTCCCTTAATACAACTTTACAAAACTATATGCCATTGCCCCGACTTAATTTTAACATTTATATAGTTCACAGATTTATTTAAAAATGTTTATAGATCGATACACAGATTCCACTCAAAACATTTCAAAATAAACATAAACGACAAAATACAAAATTATTGATACCGACAATCGCAGAGGGAAACTTATAATAACCCACTAGTATTCACCATAAGATACTTGCGTTTCACCAATAACTTAAAAGACATCCGAATAAATACATTTTAGATACTCACCGTAAGGTATCATTATTTATCGAATGTCTATATATTTTGATCAAATATGAAACCCAAAATCTAATTAACCTAAACGAATCCATGCAGGTCTATAGACAACTTAAATTAAGATTTAATAATTTCTACAATAAAATATTACTACACATAAAAATATTAAAGGAAATGATTCTTTTCACAACGGAAAGATATAAAATTAACCATTATTATTTGATTTAAACTTACAAAAGTCAGATAAGAGCCATTTTAAATAAGTCGGCTTGTTTATTAATTTGTTCAACTTGACGAAAGTTCTTGATTGATTTAAGAATTGTTCCTTTCTATAGCTCGGTGCAGAACTCCTTCCTGGTGCAAGTCCCGAGTCTTTAATTGAAAGATCGATCTAATGTTCAGGAGGGGCATTTGTGGTTCTGGTAGTCATTTCTTTCAGAGAAGTGGGAGAGAACGAAAGCTTTTCGTCTCCCCAACCAAGTGGAAAAAGCTCCTTGAACTCAATATTTCTTTCTTTTTATATCATCCACAAGGATTCACGAACAAACGTCACTAATCTGTTTTTTCGTTATGTCCGGCCAAGGCTTAGTGCTTCCATTTGTCAGCTAAAATCTCTTTCTTCTCTATCTAACTTTCCATCTGACTTTTTAATTAAACAGCTTTTGATAATTAAAAACAACCATTTCCCTTTGATACGGAATTAATTAATACCTGTTTTTATTTAACTCGTTATTTTTTTATTAAAATATTTTTTTTCAACTTGATTTTTTTTTAAAAAAATCAAATACCTTTTTTTTTTGTTTATAAAAAAATTTAAGTTTACATCTGTGCAAACGAACAAGTTTTAATTTTGCGTTGTTTTACTTTTTTTGAACTTTAGTTTTTTTTATAATATATATATATATATATATTTGTCATTGTTTAAAAAAGTTTTAGTTTCTTTCTTTTCTCCGACTACTGTTATACTTTGTTGAATATAGTTTACGCTTATTGTTATCATTTATTTTATAGATGTTAGTAAAAAAAAATATTTACAAAAATATGATTTTGATATTTTTTATTTTAGCATTACGAACAACAGAACACTAACCGTAAACATAACCATAAAACTAACCCTAAAGCTAACCCTAAAACTAACCCTAAACTAACCCTAAAACTAGCTCTAAAGCTAACCCTAAACCTAACCCTAAACTAACCCTAAAACTAACCCTAAACCTAACCGTAACAACTTTTACTTTTAGTTGTCATTCGATTTGAAATAAAAAATACGGTAAACAACAACAACAAAAAAAGCCGTAACCCCAATAAAAAAATCTCCGATAGAAAATTGATTTTTCTAATAAAAAGCAAACTAAAAAAGACAAATCAAATTGTAATTTGTTTCCTAAAACTAACCCTAAACCTACCATAACAACTTTTACTTTTAGTTGTCATTCGATTTGAAATAAAAAATAGTGGTAAACAACAATAACAAAAAAAAAAGCCGTAACCCCAGTAAAAAAAATCTCCGATAGAAAATTGATTTTTCTAATAAAAAGCAAACTAAATAAGATGAATCAAATTGTAATTTTCTTATTTTATTTTACATTTATTATTATCATTTAATTTGTATACATTAATAAAAGAATAATATTTGAAATTAAATAATATTTAAAAAAGACAATTTTCTTTTGTTTTTATTTTCACATTACAAAAAACACATCAAAATGATTATAATTAACGGCCTGGGAATGATCATATTTTATAGTTTAAGCGTGAAAAGTGCACCATCAAGTGGGATATAGTAGCTATTCGATGACAACCATATTAATTTTTGAATTAGAGAGGTATTAGAGCTGCAACATGAAGAATTATAATCGTTTAATCATTAAATTAATTAGGTTATTAAATCAAAAACATTTTAAAATCTACATTAAAAAAAAAAAATTTAACAAAAAAAAAAATATGAAAAGCATTAATGTGAAGAATAGTTAAAATGCGTGTTTAAATCAAATTGAGTGTGTGTTTGCATGTGCATATTCTGCATAATCTATTTTAATACATTCTACAGGTTTACATCTGCATTTATATATATAATATATGCAGAATTCGAACTCAAACTTTCAAACGACCTACAACTCTCAGTGCCATCTTATATTGCTGACTCACCTGATCACACACATGTTGAAAAGATAAATAATCACCAATATATGTATTTCGTGCTAAACCAGCACTCATCAGTTGGTTCAGATTATCATCTCCACACATATATACAATTAGTACTCAGATTTATATTAAGAAAACCAATCTTCATACTTTAATGAGTGCTGGTTTAGCATGAAATACGTACATTGGTGATTATTTATCTTTTCAACATGTCTGTGATCAGGTGAGTTAGCAATATAAGATGGCACTGAGAGTTGTAGGTCGTGTGAAAGTCTGAGTTCGAATTCCGCATATATTACATATATAAATGCAGGTGTAAGGCTGTACAATGTATTAAAATAGATTATGCAGAATATGCATGTGCAAATACACACTCAATTTGATTTAAACACGCATTTTAACTATTCTTCACATTACTGCTTTTCGTATTTTTTTTTGTTAAATTGTTTTTTTTTAATGCAGATTTTAAAATATGTTTTTGATTTAATAACCTAATTAATTTAATGATTAAACGATTATAATTCTTCATGTCGTAGCTCTAATACCACAGTACCATTTTATATAAAACAAATGACTTGATAGCATTTTAATTTATTTCAAATACACTCATAATTTAAATTCTGTTACTAATTTTCTCAATCACTATTACCTCTTTTACTTCTTCTACTTCGACAGTATCTTTTTCTATTTTTATCATGAGTTTTTCAGTTTCAGATGAAGTCTTAATCAATTGTGGCTGCAATGCTGTTAATTCCTGCTGCATTATTCCAACCTGACTAGCCGCAAAGTCTAGTTTTTCAAGACCGATAATATAACGATTTTGAAGAGTCGTGATTTCCTCACTTTTAACATTGAGTAGTTTCTTCAATGTGAGAATTAGCTCCAAATATGAAGTCGGTGTGACATAATTCGGGCGACGAAGCATGGCAAAAAATCTAAAATAAATATACCAAAGCATTAATTTTTTGATCAATTTTTAAGACAGTGTTTAGAAGTAAAATGAAATTAGGTAGTTAATAATGAAATAATTAAGGTCTAAAAATGAAACATACTCAGATAATTGAAAACAAAAAATCATGAAAATTTATTAAATCTAACACTTGCATTAAAATGATTGTGAAAAAAATTCCCAGAAAATATGTTTGAAGTTTTTCATGATTCTGGAAAATCTTATTTACACTTGTTGAGAATGTTTGTGACTCTAGACTGACATAATAAAGACAATAATGGATTGGAAGTTATTTATTATCTATAACAGATCAATCCTTAAACTAAAGCAAGTGGAAATAGTTTTAAAATATCATTGATATAATTAACGTGCATGTTACCATTAGCTTCTGAATCTGTATATATTCTATTATACCACTCAATATTTTATTCAGAATGAATTCTGAGATTGCTAAAAATCTTTCCTGGTATTTACTAAGTAGCTTTGTGACTATTTAGATTATCTGTCATCAGGGCTTATGGACACTGAGGAAGGACACTAACTCTGAATTCTATTTCCATGTATTTGATCTGCTCTCAACTGTTTTAGTATATATGCTGCCTAATTGCTGTTTTTGCAATAAACATATGATTTTCACTCAAATCTTTAGTTTTTGCAGTTCATCATTTTCCTCACCTAGTCTATGTTCTACTCAGAATTTTACCCCCTTATACCTATTTATTTTTTGGATATTGCATACACTCTCCATTTTATTTCAATGGAATGAAAGTAACTTTGTTCTAAGTTTAATCCTTATTAATGCCACTATATAAGATTTTCCTAGGGTGGAGGTAGGCATGAAATGCTAAGCTAATAATGTATGTATTATTCTAGCATGCATTATTCAGTACTTAATTTTTATATGATTCCTTGGACAATAATTTTTTTGCATCCTGCATCAAACATTCTTCCAGGTTACTACTCTGTCTAGAATAAGATAGCAAATGTGATTTATTCCACAAAACTCATTAAACTGTATAGAGATAAACATTGCTCCTTTGCCTGAAATGATTGTTAGAGGCAACATATGAGTAGCCCATCATTTTATTAGGACTTCAACTATAGGAATTATTTGCATGGAAGAATATCTACAATCTCCAACTACTGGAATGTTTTATAAAGTCAATAATATGACTTTAATTTATTTAATGGTCCATGTATGGAAAATGGTAAGAGATAAAAAGCAAAATATATAAGTGAACTAACAAGAAGATACTATTAAAAGAAAAAAATGAAATTGGACTGGATATATGTCTAGAGGAAAAACAATAGATAGATAATTAAAAGCTTAAACTGGATCACAAGAGATTGCAAGAGATGTTGAAAAAAATTACAAGTAAGATGGAGAAAAAGAGAGATTGTGGATCAGAGAAATTGATTTTAAACCTTAAAATATTTTCATTCTGAAATTGCTAAATAATAATTAAAAATGATGATGATAAGCTGAATTGTTTGAATATTTAAATTAAGTCATTCTGGTGAAATTTCTTATATGTGTTTGTTTGCCTTTTTATTACCATGTTTTTGCACTGAGTCATAGATCAATATCTTTTTAACTGCATCATTAAAAGTAAATGTGGAATTGACCAATACTTGTTACTTTTAAAAAGACCAAATTTTCAAATATAAAATCTCTGATATAATGACTTCCCCATTTCTTGAAGTTACTCTTTTAGCTAGCTGTGGCAAAATTCTTTTGTGTGTGTGTGTGTGTGTATTGTACCAAATTTCATAAAGGCATTTCATAATGGAGGCATTAGATTTCAACTAAGAAAAATAATTTAATTCTATTAAAAAATTAGGTTACAGCATTTCAGATCTATCATATGTTGTTATGATATATAAACAATGATTTGGCTTTATTTAATTAGACAGGCCAATTTTAGTGGACAATTCTGGTCAGGTTAATAGAGTGATTACATCAATATCTAAGGCATTAAAAATGAGATAATTCATTATACCCTGTATAACTTGAATGAACCAGCTGCTGTTATATTTTATTCTAAACTAATGAAAAGTAAGTAAATGTCACTGTAAAATATCCAATGAATGTTTTAATTATTGTATTATAATGATATCATTTATGAAAACAAAATGGAATACTTTATAAATATTTTTAGAGTGACTTCAAAGCACTATTTAATGTCCATGTCATTATTTGATGCTTTTATATAATCTCTAATCATATATAAAATTTCTAATTCAACCTTAACATGAGATTTTTAATAAAATATGCCCTATATTGCACATGTTACAGTACTGCATTAAAATTTATTTTATAGAATTTTGAAAAAAACAGATTTTCTGATAAATATAGTGTAAAAGATTAAATAGAATCAATACTGTGTTGCTGGGTTATTGTTTTTTTGTTTTCTTTTGATAATAAAATATATTTCTACATAAGATGAAAAAATTGTAAAGTTATAATGAATGTTGAACTAAGAAGAAAAGTCTGCTTAAATAGAATGCATGATGATTTAAAGTTTATAATACTACCAATATTTTTTAACTGCACAGAAATTATATATCATATTTTATATTCATGAATATTATATAAACTACTGAAAGATACAAATGTTATGAATATGACAAAATTGTCAAAACATGCTAAGCAGTAAATAAAGTAAATTTATATAAAGTTTTACCTCTTTTGTGTAAATGTTCAAAACATTTATATAATTTTATGATAGACTGAAGAAAAGAGAAAGAAGTTTTCAAATTCATAAATAAAACTGAGAGATTATAAAACAATGAAACACAGTGTTAGTACAAAAATAAAATCTTTTTGCAATAGATTATTGCCATTCTTAATGCAACATATATAAAATTGTGAATATTTACAGATCATTATCTCACAAAATAAATATCTATGTGCTAAAACAATCTCTTGCACATATCTTCACAATTTTTTGAATATTTAAACAATATCAAATTATTTCAATGTGATTTACAAATATCACACTTTTTATCTTGAGAACATTGATGATATATCTCTAGGCTGATAAACAATTAGTAATAAATGTATTTTCATGAAGTCAAACTTGTAAGTGCAGAAAAATTGGCATTTATAAAAAGAAATCTCTATAAATTGTCCCAAACAGTTTCTAGCTATTTGGTCTTTATTTGAGGAAATATTACTTCATTATTTATTACATCCAGCAGTTATTAATACTCCGATATATGAGATTATATATATATTCAAAATTTGCAAAAACATTTTAATGCCTGCATAATGAAAATATTTTTTTTTTCTTTAATGGTACTGAATCAGCTGAGTGCACTTTCAATGAAATTCACCAGAATCATAGCCCTAAGCTATTTCAGTAGTATCAAAGAAAAAATAAACAGCTTTTTGTTGTGCAGATGTTAAAATGCTTTTGTAAATTTTGAATTACAGACATATATAAAAGAAAAATCAATATTATATATATAAATTTAATATTTTTAATAGTTAATATAGATGTAAATTAATTAGTAAATGAGATAACAAAGATCTTGATTACTAATTAATTTATACATGTATTTGCAAAAAAATCAAGTCATACATCATGTGACTTAATTTAATAAGCTTGTACTACAAATGTTATATAATGAGCATAAATAGCTCTCAACAAGCTTCACACTCATTATATAACATTTGTAGTGCAAGATTATTAAATTAAGTCACATGATCTATGACTTGATTTCTTTGCAATTATAGTTTTGCTCTTAAAGTTCTGGTGATGTTATCTTGCTAAAGTTATTAATATATGGTGTATCTGAACTTAGTTCAATTCCATATGGCTATTTAATTAAGATAACTGGATTTGAAGACATATAGATGTCTGAAAATTTCAGATTTTCTACTTAATAGTTAACTATTAGATAAATGCTGGAGTTGAGCTGGTATTTTTAGATCTAATGTCTGAATATCCTAGTGCCTCACTGATGACAGCCAGCAGCTAGAAACTGGTCTGGGGATAGGGATATTTGGAAAAACTTATTAAGAGAGCTACCTCATTATATATATATATATATATATATATATATATATATATATATATATATATATATATATATATATATATATATATATATATATATATATAAACAGTATATAAATATGATACCTTTCCGATAATTTAATAACACTTTTGTGAAAGTATTTGCATATGATTACAAACTCTTTCTTGACTTCAGCTCTTAAATTCACTCCTTCTAAAAATTTATTGGCTACCATCTCTAAAGCATCTTCTGGCCAAGCCTAAAAAATAATTCAAATAATATATAAATATATATCTTTTGTAAAGCAAAATTTACCTTCAAAATCAATATAAATGGCTTATTCTGAATGTTTTTTAACATAAGATACTGTTAATATGCTACATATATTCCATTTATTGCCTAATTACATTGTTGCTTTGACAACAAATTGCTGATATTCTGTTGATGTATTTAAAGATGAGGTCTCAGGTTGTGATTTACATATGTATTACTATATAATACTATATTAATAATTATAATCAAAATAGAATAAAAGAGCAAATAAAAATACTATAAAAATCAAAATTTTCTTCATCATGACCATGGTTTTACATATTAAATAAATACTGTTTGATGATGCATGAAGGTAATAAATTCAAAAAAAGGATCAAAGTGAATCTTTTGATTAATGATCTTGGGTCTGAAACTATCAATCTTGTGAAGATTTCTTTAAGGTTGGGGGTTATTGATCCTTGCCTTTGAATTACAGGTAGTTATACATATACAAATCTTTGTTGGATTTGTTTATAGTTTTCATTTGAGATCTAAAACAGTGACAAATTCTTCATTCAGTAGTGCAACCTAGTGCAAGCCATAGTAATCAATGGATGCAAAAAGATTTGTGCATAAAATTCCTATCTATGGCTAACCCTGTGTGGAATTTTTGTACAGACAGTTGTCACTGTTATAACAGTTTGTGTAAGTAAAGGAAATAGAGATCATGCAACATTTGAGGTCTATTTGTTTAATAGGTTAAACCATGGTTGTGATGAAGAAAATTTTGATTTTACTAATATTTTAATTCTTATTTAGTAAAAAAAATCTCACTATTTTTTTTTTTGCTACAATTAATGTGAAAAAATGAGTTTAAGTATGCATTATATGAATTATATGAAAGAAATATAGCTGCAGTGAAGGGGTGAAAGATCTATTATAAATGAAGAAGATTAAAATGTGTTAAAAAAATTTAAGTTCATGTTTATAAAGTAGCAATAAAATATGGATTCTATCCCGAATGTTTCATATGAACAAATAAAAATGTAAGAATAGATTTAAATAACTTAAACAAAATGCAAGAGGTTTCTGGTTCTACCACATCAAAAGAGTACAAAAAATTGATAATGTATTTAGTAAAATGACATTCTTCTTCAAAAATACTTAAAATTCACTTTTGATGTTATTAATATATATAACAATTTTATTTTGTATGTTTATTTTATATGATAGGTACTTATAAATACTGTGTATCTTAATAGTTTGGAAGAAAACTGTTGGACAGTCAAAATTCTCAACCATTTTTGGATGTGTGGAATAATAAAATATTGTATTTACATTGTATAAAGTGCATTATAAGGGTTTGAAAGTAGAATAAGTTTATTTAAGTACTTCTATAAAAACTAAATAATTTGTTTGTGCTTTTTAAAAATCACTATGAATGCAACAGGATTTAAAAAAACCAAGAAAATAATGGTCTAAAAATATACTTTTAAAACAGTAATTTTTAAAATTTCACGATTTGGCAATTATGAACCTAATCTTTCTCAAATCTTGAATCACAATCTAAAAATTAAAATTAAATTTCATCTAGAAGATGCCCAATAATATCTAAAAAAAAATTGACAAATTTTTTTGTCTATAAAAAATGAAACTATGAAAGTTTTCAAATAAGTAGAGTCTCTCATTTTTCTAACATAGATGCAAAAAGTAGTCAAATTAAAGATAAAAAACAAATACACACACATATATATTACAATTTAAACAAAAAATAAAAAACTTTGCAGAAAGACTTTGCTGAAACATCCATAATAGCACTGTAACTTTAAGTTATCCGATGTTATTCCACTCATAAGCATATATTCTCCACATGATTCATATATATTTGCTACTGGCCTGGATTTTTTTGTATCAAATGTCATTGTCATGTTGTTCTGCATTTTTGTTTCAACTACAACACTGAATTATATCACAAATTAAATCTATGTACAATTTCAATCAAGGACATCTATACAAAGGATATTTTAGCATATTTTATTTCAAAAACATTTAAACCTTTCTTAAATCTAAGCTTAACCCAGTTCATTCTTATTGATCCAAAAAATCTTCAACAACAACAACCTCCAAATATTTACCTATGAAATCCTCACACTAATCTCTGACAAATCCAATTCAATATAAACTCTTGTTCAATTACTCTTTTTCTACCAAATACTTCTTTAGAATAGCATATATTTTCCTTACAAAAACTATTGCATAAAAATTCCTGCTATTCTCTTCTCCATACACATTCAACAGTTATTACATGAAATAGACTACCTAGTAAATAATATTTTCATTTCTTTGATGCATATAAAGTTTTGACTTTTAGCTTAATATACACTTTATGTGAACTGAAATATTGTCAAAATAGATCACTATTTCATGTAAGATATCATCATTGTAGAGTCATGCACTAAAATTAATTTGTCTGACAATAATGACAGTCATGCCTCTCTCAAAATTATGACTGATATAACCTTGACTTTTTATTGTCCCTGGTATTCTATAACTGACTACTTAATAACTAAATTTAATTAACTATCTCAGCATATTTATGGGACAAATATCCTAAATTTTTTCCTTTAAAATTCTTAAATTGACAACAATCTTTATGAATGCACTTAGGTTTGTAGATCAAAAGTACTTTGCATTATAGTTGAAAGTAAAAATAAGATTATATATATATTGTTTTTATTGATTTGATCAAAGTATTTATTTCAGCTAATCAAAATTTTTTTTAGCAATCTTTAAAATTTATTGATTAGCCACTGAAATTTCTACATGAGAGAATCAAAAGAAGTATTATTATTGATAATGAAAAACCTGAGATATTTAAAATAAAAACTGGTTTTATACAAGTATATATATTAGTCACAACTATAATTCTTATGATAGTGACTTTGGTAATAGTTTATAGATGGCTTTTCAAAGCAGTCAAAGATGGGATAAAGATTTGATAATGCGGGGGGGGGGGGTAATTTGAATTTATTATAAACAATAATTTTATCTTCTTGACTTCTAGATTTACTATATAACTAATTATACTATGTTTTTTTTTTTACCAATTCAAAAGATTTGCAGAATCTTTCTAATGGTTTGAATCTAATCATAAAGATTTTGATTTAGTAATTAATATTCAAAAAAACACAAATTCTTTACCGGTTACAAATAAAGTAAAAATCTTCAGCAACTTTTATTTCAGATGGTATCAGTTTGAGAATATAAGTAAATTTAAATATATTTAAAACTTTTTTAGCAGAAAAGCAAGCTTGAATGTACACAAATTTCAATGTATAATCAGGATAAACTAATGACATTAAAAATTTCATTTCTATAAGATTCTACAAATACAACAAGATCACAATACCGATCGGTAAATTTTCTGAATAAGATACTACTGAATCTAATATTATAAAAAATAATCTTCATCCAATGAGTAGGAAAGTGAATGAATAATAACAGACAATCTAAAAAGTTATTTTATAATCAACTTAAATATGATTTTTTTTATGGGAGAAGTAGATCTAAAGAATGTTACAAACACTTTAAAAAGTGCACTATTCATTGTTTTCAGTGGAGAGATATGGTTGAGATTTTGCTACAATGGAGAGTGACAATTAAGTGTTAAAGTCTTATTAAACAAGTTAAAAGGCAGCATAGTAAGATGGAAAATAGATTAAAGAATCAGTGTGCAATATATATGAATGTATTTGTATTCATAAGGTTAATTTTTACAACTCATGTCTGTCTTTCTTTTTCTTTTTTTGCTATGAAATTGGAATGGTCACTCTTGTTTACAAATATTGGTTACTGATAAAGATTACATAAATTATTATGGCCATATTTATTAATAATAACATTTTAATCTTTAATAATAATAAAAACAATTTACAACAAACATTACTAATACTAACCTGAAACCAATCAATTGTGCAGCAATTTATAATTGAGGGAAACATTCTTAGACGATTTCGAAAAGCATCGCCAATTGGACTCATTGCTAAAACTATATGAAGATTTTGCCGAACTCGTTCAACAAAAAAATTATACATAGTAAGAGGAGAGGAATCGAGTCTACGACCCTAGAGAAGACATTTAAAATATACAAAGAGTCTTATAAAAACGAAAATAATAATATTAATAATTATAATAGCAATTTGAATTCATTAGTTTATTAATACTTTTAATAAATGTCTTAAAACATTTATTCCAATTTCCTTTAAACTAATTATGCTTACATTTGAGATTTAATAATAAAATGTATTAACATTAAAAAATTTTCCAAGTACTGCCTTTGCTAATTTAAATGAGTATTTGTAAAAGTTCGATGAAAAACAATAACAATCTTACATTTAAATGCAATTGCAATAAACGTAGACATGCACAATACGATTAAATATTTTGAGAACTTATATACAATATATATTTACATACTCACCTGATAAACTATTTTCCTGATACCATAGGCTAGATATAATGTCTAGTTACAATACAACTATAGCAAGGGATTTTAGGTTCCCTTCTAGGTATGCCTAACATTTTCAGCTGTATTCTGACAGTCTGCCTAATGTCTAGGTATGGTGACACTTTCAGCTGTAGCATGGCAGCTTGCCTCATGTCAAGTTTAGTATTTAGCAGCTTTTGGTTTAATCATGCATGTGCCTCATTGCTTTTGCAATCAACTATGGAGCAATCAGTGTATTATCCATGATTGTCTGACCTAACTTCCAATCAGACTGCTAATTTATAACAAGTTCCCTTCCTTAATACAAATAATCAGATTCACTAAGCAATTTCACCTACTGGCCTGCTTCTATCATTGATTATATTTTTATCTATACATATATTAATTGGTCTATAGAATGAAGATATGATCAAGATAAGATTGTAATTTGGACAAAGTTCATTATTTGAAGATAAGGCAAGCCATAATATTTCCTGAACTAATTAAAATTAATCCCAGAGGCTGCTCTCTGGCTTCTTCAGTCTGGTTTATTAGCATTAGGCTAGATGTCTTCAGCAGGACTGGTGTCTTCAGACTGTAAGTATGGTATCTTCATCAGTAAATCTGATATCTCCCTCAGCAAGTATGGTGTCTTTGAATCTTTTAGACTCTTCACAACTGATTGATGATTCTAAGTTCAGCCTTAGCTGGTCTGTGTCAGTTGTACTGCTATTCATCTAAGATTTGAACAACCACTGTCTGCAATCTTTTTGTCTTGATCACATCTGGAATTAATTTGATAGTTCCATTATACATATAACATGAAACTTATATATAGAGCCTGCAAAACAAACTCTTAATAAGCTTTGAGAATATCCTTAACCCGAGACCAATTTCTGCATCTAGCATTGTCAGTGAGGTGTCAGAATATTCATTAGATTAAAAATACTAGAAGTCCAGTACTTTATCTAATGTATAACTATTGGAAAAAAAATCTGAGACTTTGCTGCTTATATGCATCTCATTTTTTGAATAGGTTGATTAGACCTAAGAACTGACAGATTAGTTTTCAGAGCTCTGTTAAGTAGCAATTCAATTGTCATTTTGCCAATAACTGCTTTGTGTAGAATGCTGAACCAATAATATTCTTGTAATGTAGGATTCCAGCTACCTGTAGTACTTTTCTTAAACATTCTTTTAATCCCATGAACCAATCTCTTAGCCTGACCATTACTGTAAAGTAGATTTGTGTGCAGAATATTAGTTCAATGCTATTGTTAATGTAAAATTGTCTGAATAGACCTGATATAAATACTATAGTTTAAGATAGATCATGAGTTTCAAATATGCCTTCTAAGAACTTCAATGGTTGTGTAGAATGGAGCGATTGTACTTCCATCCACCTCCAGCCACTATTATGTTAATAAAGTAATTTTATTTTTACATTTTCTAATTATTATGCTTACAATTAGAACATTCTTAATTAGAATTGGCCCTAAAAATATTGTAATTCTGTAAATAGCATATTTTGCTTTCCTCTTAAAAAACGATCTCTTAATAACATCTTAAAATAAATGATGTTAATTAATCTAGGCTTGAATATGTCTTATCATAAATTTGAAATAATAGGATAGACTAATAAAAATTCATAAGTTAATGAAAAATGATCATATATTATACTTTTTACAGAAAGGAGACAAAAGTAAATAATATATTGCTATTAATTCAAATGTAAAACTTATTTTATTTCTGAATATTGCTCTCTCTCCTCTTCCTCTCCCAATTTCGTTTGTGATATTCTGCACCTGATAGTTTTTTTCTCTTTAATCGTGCATATTGCAATGTTAAAATTATTTTAAAAGCCACATCCTAATAGCAATATTATTATTACTAAGAATCACGGTGTAACTAACTGTATTTATCTATTATAATTATATTCCTTTAATTAATTAATTGGAGTATTCTTAACCATTTATTTCATTACTTTGGATTTATTATTTCGATCTCTAAACCAAAAATATATAAAAAAAATTTTTTTGTAAATATATTGGTCAATAATTGTTTTTCAGCAATTATTTCTTTTAAAAATGTCCTATATAAAGTTATATAACCAGCGTTGTCATATGTTGGTGTGCAGGGCATCACAGAGGCACCAAAACAATTAATAAAGTTTTTATGTAAATGAAAATGTTTACATTTTCAAATCACTTCATTGTTAAAAATACATTGTGAGTGTAAATTTAAAAATGAGATAAATAGTTCTTTACTTAAACTTATTGTCACAATTGCCAAACCTCAAATTTCGAGGCATGATACTCTTATCATTGCTCTGAACTTAAAAAAGGCGGGTACCATTTTGTCACAATAATTAGTAAAACTTATATGTAAATGTTTAGATTTCTGAATCACTTTACTGTAAGAAACATATTCTGATTGCAAATATTTTTATATAAATATAAGAGGAATTCTTCTTTACTAAGACTTGTGACAATTGCTCGAACCTCAAAATATACTATATACATACTCTACCATTGCATTAAACCAAACAGGCTGATGTTCTTTTATTATATAATTAATAACATTTACATATAAATGAAAATGTTTAGATCTCTCAATCACTTTTATTTAAATATCCTAATTTATATAAAAAGTAGATTACTATTAATAATACATTAAATCTAAAACATTGTAAAAATATTGCCTCATAATTATAAGAATGCTGCATGTGATGAAATTATCTTTATCAATGATCTTTTACAGAGCTCATAAATCTTATTCAATTTAGAGTAGTGGTAAAATGGCAGACTCTGGAATGTGGGATCTTAGAATCAATTCTATTGCTGTCTTGTGCAAAATGTTTTTAATAACAATATTATGTTTTTCTTTTTTTTATTATGCCCTATTATCTTTTTATATTTATTTTTTTAATGCTGTATTATCTTTTTACACATTTTATTAAACAGTTTTTCCTTGGATGTGAACTCAGATTTGTTGTTTAGTTAAAAACTCATAATTGATCCATAATCCACACTATGGTTTAAAAGTTAAAAAAAAAACACCCCAGAATGAGTAATAATTTTTAAAAAATATTATTGCATACCAAAATATTTAATTCTCAACAAATTTGATGATAATGAGATTATTTAATGTAATTCTTTTGATTACAATAAAACCCCTACATGATTGCACTATTGACAAAGACTAAAATATGCATCTAGTGGAACAAACCAAGTGTTTAACTTTTTTTTAATTGTCCAAAATGATCTATGAATAAATAAAATACAGTGCAAGGCATATTAATGGCTTCTAAGAATTTATTGAATAAACAAAATATCTTCCCTTAAATAAATCCTGGCTAAATCCCTAATTGTCAAACTATTATATATATATATATGTACTACAACTTAGTTATTAATAAGGGTTAAAAAAATTAAATAATAAAGTAGTGTAAATATTTTACTATTGAATGAATATAAGAGAAGCTATTTTTGTTAATAGAAAACATAAACAAGTTATGTGTGAGGAGGTTTGAATTAAAAATAATTAATGGATTTTTAAAACAAACTACACCTGGGTCTCATTTTACGCGATAGATAGGTTCCTCAGAAAACACGCGCAAACGAAATTGCGCAAAAATAGACATAACTTACATTGAAAAGGGGTGTGTGCAGTCTGTGATTTTTCAAAATTCGTGTAAAAGCAAAGCACCAATGTAAAATTACTTTAAAATTCACGAAAAAAAAAAATAAGGAAATAAAATATGACTAATAAAAAATTTCAAATTTGAAAAAAATTGATACAAGACAAACTTTTTTTAACTATAATATTTAATTTTATTTAAAATAATATATTTTTATGCATAATTTACAGTACAGTAATTTACATTTTTTATACACGTTTTAATTATTATGATTTTCTGGTGACAACGTAATTAGTAATTAATCTTTGAGACGATGATTTTATTAATTGTTTACGAAGCTCACGATATTCAGACATACAACCATTTAGTTCTCATTGGAATTTAAGAGCACATTAATGATTAGTGTCATTAATAAGAAAATAATAATTGATTACATTCTTTTTTAAAATGCAAAAACAGAATGTGATTTAAAATGCAAAATTAACATGCACAATGTTTGAACAAATTTACATTATAATCTTGTAAAATTTAATATGTGTATACATAAAATGTGGAAATCATGATTTTAATTTCATTATTGCATAAAATCTTACTATTATAAATTACTGAAAATATTGAAATTACTAAGATGAAAGTCGAATTCCAATAATGTGCTATTACTTTCAATATAACGTAAGTGCACAAAATTTATTATTTAAAGTAATAGTACATTATTGGAAATCGACTTCCGGTGAAACACAAATCACGTAACTTCAAAATCATGTTAAATAAGTCCGTGTAAAAAGAGACCCAGGTGTATTTTAATAAGTTGGTGCCAATGGGATAATAGAGTTATATTAGTTATGTTATTTAAAATTGACCTAGTTTGTATAAAAGTTACATCAATAAACATATAAATATGAACATTTTAAATATTGGACTATATATAAGAAATTACAGTTGTTAATAATACAATAATACTCACATAAGAAATTAAATAATAGAATAAACATTTTATTATTGAAAGAATATAACTTTGATAATAGAAAACACAAATAAGTTTATACATGAGAGATTTTGAATGGATTTAAAACAAACAAGAACTAGTTTTAATTAATTATTGGCATGCTGGTTAAAGTTCATTTAAATATTGGTAAAGAAATCTAAGACTTATATAAGCTTTTACAAGTATTGTACTTCAGAAATAATAATGGAGACAAGCTGGACTTCTCTTTTCTTCTCACTATGCAGGATGGACTGCAGAGGCTCTAAATAATATTTTTAATAAGAAAGTAAGTAAAGTAGAAATAGAATTACTTATATAATATCAGAATGGCCCCAGAAGAGGAGAGGGATGGTACAATGTTTCATGAGCACGTATGATGTGGATGGAGAGGAGATTTTTTAAAACATGATAAAATAGTTAGATATTTTAAAAAATCTTATTTGCAGATATTTCCTATCTTTATTAGTAATTTCAGAGGATTGCTCAAAAAATAATATGAAAACTTTTGAAAGAAAAAATTTCAAATTTACTCAACAAATATATTTTTAAGATATTACTTAATTAGATAATCACATATTTACCTTGCTATGATGTCATGACAGTCAACATTGTTTCTATGCACTGAATTTTACAATTGAGCATGTACTCTGGACAGGCAAAAACGTCAGAGTCCCCTGCCCATTCCAGTGCTATGTGCTGACTTTTCTAATTTTTAGTCAAAAAATGAGACACATTGTAAGCATAAAATTCAGCATATAGAAACAATGTTGACTGTGATGATGTCATAGCAAGGTAAATACGTAATTACCCTTAATTATTATTGTTTCAAAAATAATTTTTTAAACATTAATTTGTTTACTTTAGTGCTGGGAAAAAAATTATTATAATTTACAAATTTTATCTCACAGAATGGGGGGGGGGGATGCTAAAATTTACCTTGCACAAAGGCACCTCTTACCCATGTGGTGGTGCTGTATATAATAAACAATTGATAATAGATTGTATCTGCAATAAAAGTATTGTTGAAGGCATTTCAGACCAGTTTTTAATTTCAAGTCAATCTCACTATATGACAATAATGGATTCGAAAAGATATAAAGTATTCTGCTATCATCAATGACAGAGCAATATTAAACCCAGCATTCTTTTAAATAATTACAGTTTTATTTTACAAAAATTTAACTAATATCATTTTGAAATCTGGTTTTAATAGAGAAGTAATAAATGATTTTTTTTACAAATTATTATTTGTATAATTTTTAAGTTAATTTTATCATGCCATACAAATATTTATGTTGCACAATTGACAATGTGAGTCTTGTTCTCAAGTCTTAATGTATCTAAAGTAGGACCTGTAAGTGAGATGGCAAAGTAAGTACTTGAATAAAATAAACACCAAAATGAGATATTATATTGAATACATTTTTTAAAAATAAATATATTTATTTTTAATTAAAATCATCTTTTTTCTTATTTTATTCATTATTTTATTCAGTAAATCTTTTTAAATAAGCCATTTCAATTATTTTAAAATGCAGTTTTTAAGGTTTGCTTCGGGCACCATAACTGAAGGGCCAGACCCTGAATATATTTTTTACTTTTCATATATAACATATATATTTAACACTATAATGAATATTGTGTTAATAACGTAGATATACAATAACATTTGGACCAATTAAATACAAATTTTGAAAATCATTGGTAAGCTGTTGTATTAATATAATTTCTTAAAGCAATAAAATGTTATATGAGTACTTCAAAATAGGCTTAAAGTCAAAATATGGCAGAATTTTGTCAAAAAACAAACAATTTAAAAATTAACAGGTGATTGTATTTTTTTTTTTAAATTTGTTTGTTCATAACATAGTAATTAATTTTCCCTAAACATAAAAGCCCATATTGTTGAACTGTTTAGAATTCAAGCATTATATTTGTAGACTTATGCATATGGGAGTAAATATTTTAGATGATAAAAAACGATATAGGTTTGATAAATATTTTGATAAAAATAATTAAATATATAATTGGTTATAATTATTTGATGCAATTTAGTTTCTTATTCTAAACAATCTACAAACAAATGTCTTATCTATAATTTGTGTAACCCACACAATTTTCATTTCCATTTTTCTTTTTTCTTCTCACTTCTTATCAATTCTTTATTATTTCTAGTTTATATTAAAATTTTATATATAAAAAAAAATATTATTTCCTTCACTATATAAATCTCATAATTTATTGCAATTATCGTAATACACATTCTATTATGTGTGATATTTTTATTGATTTCTAAGTCTCCCTTCCCTTCTAAATATATAAATTATCCAGTCAAATAAAAGTTATTGAGCAGCAAGTAATTCTGAAAATATATGTTACTAAAGTGATATTCACAAATAAAAATTAAACATTCATAAAAGTCATTCAATAGAAAATGTTTCGCATTAAAAAACAATTTAGCAGAAAGTGCAGGATTTTAATTTTATCCATCAATTTCATATATAATCTCTTTCTACGTCTTACAATCTCTTTGTATCCATTTTGAAGCTTCAATTGTTTATCTATTACCATCTCTTTTAATGACATATATAGTCATACAGATCAATTTCTCTTCAGCCTCTTAATTTTTTCAAAAAAAAAAAATGTCCTTCATACTTTTTTTAATTGGTATACTTTTAATTAATTCAGCAAGTCCATGTGCTTTTTTCATTTAATATTTTTATTTTTAGATATCAGTAATTTTTCTAACGACTGCAAGTCAAAACTACATAAAAATAAAATTATTATTGAAAAATAGGCATTTAGTAGTTAAATTAATTTGATTTTTTTTCAGGATTTGTTCCTAAACCCATGATTTTCACTTTTGATCCTTTCTAGTTAATCCAATACTATATATTCTTGCTTACTTCATAGTATAGTCTGAAATCTTTCCTCTCTGTTAAACATTTAAATTTCAGATATAGCATTGGTTAAGCACATTAATTAAAAAATGATCTTTTTAAAAAGAAAGGTCTATTTGTTATTCTATAAAGATTGATTCTATATTTCATTCATTGTTTTCGTTTGTATAAATAATCTGATCAAGGTATATATAAAAACTGATTTCTTCCAATTCACTATTATAATCATTATTTTGAAAACTAATAAACATTAATGAAATATTTTTAATATTTTCTAAATCTCTGAAGCTTTGTTTGCAAAAACATTGCTATCATTTGCCCAATCTAAATGACTTACATCTATTTTTTATTCCATTAGTTTCCTATTTTAAAATACATATTTTTTTAAACAGTTGCACAGTTTTTTGATAGATGGAATCTTCCAGGAACACATACTTGTACATTTTAATCTTCTTGATGTTTGTATGTAATCTAATTACAGATGTTGAATACTGATAATCTTAAGAATTTAACAATATCCTGAATCTTTGATATTTCATAGTTTTAATTTCTTTAGAAATGTATTTTTATAGTCTACAAATCCAATATAAAATAGCAATTCATGGTCATTGGTTTTTTCTATCATTCTCTTTTTGCTAAAGCAAAATTTCTTCTTTAATACTAATATATTATTTTATATTTTTGAGGCTTTTTTCTTCTAACTATTTTGTTATTTCATAGTTTATTAACTCTGTTTCATAGCTTTTGCAGAATTCCAGGTATTCTAAGTAAATCATGTTTGAATATTTTTATACTTTTTTTTTTTTAATCAAAATCTCAACTGAAAGATTTATAGCTTTTTTTTTAGTGTAATAAATGTTTACCTATTAATATTTAAGTCTCAAATATCTTTAATAAATATTAATATTTTAATTTATGAAAATGAAAAATATCTCTTAATCTTGTTGTTGTTAATAATAATAATAAAAATATATATAATATACTATATTATATATATCTGTAATATTGTGAAAGAAACTATTCTTCACTTTGCCGCCAATAATTGTTTTAAAACATTAGATTGATGGGAGTGACGTGTCAGTCATAATGCATGCATGAAGAATAATTCCTTTCACAAGATTATAGTTATATAAATCATTATATGTATAAACATTTCAATAAAAAAGCAACGTGTATATTTGTATGTATGAATATAACTATGATACATTATTTACCAATTGTTTAGCAGTTCTTTGCATCTTTTCAATAATATCTATTTTCTCTTCTGGTGAGAAAATGTTTGGAACATCTCCTCTGTTTAAAATCATATTTAAATCTTCAACAAAAGATTCATCTTTGATTTGATTATCAGTAAATATAAACACAGTTGGTTTTCCATCCAAACCAGCTTTCCGTAGAATCTATCATGTATAAAACGAAAGTTGAAGTAAAACAAATATTCTCAAATCAACTCTCTAAATTTAAAAATAGTAAAAAAGACAAAAATGTTATTAATGCTTTAATCTTCAACTTAATACACTTCATAATTAAATTATTCATAATTGTTTAGTTTAAAATTTTAATATATAGGGTTTGAACTCAGACTTTCATACAACCCTCAACCATTCATGCTATCTTATACCACTGATACACTTAATCACACACATGTCAAAAAGATAAATAATCACCAATATACGTATTTCGTGCTAAGCCAGCCCTCGTCAGTTGGTCCAGATTATCATCTCCCCACATATATACAATCAAAGCTCAGCTTATATTAAAATAACCAATCTTCATACTTTAATGGACAGACTTCAAAACACTCCATCCCACAACTCTTCAGCCATCCATTTCATTGAAAATCTGATTATGGAACACTCAAATCCCACCTTAATGCCAACCTTCTCATCCTACCCATGTTGATCACAAATCACTATGACCCCTCATGTACAGAACATAATTCATTTACATACATATATGAGGGATGGGAAGACTTTAAAGCATTATATTTTGAAATATGAATTTTTTCTACAGTACACGATTTTTCATGCCTGCATTTCTATATGTAATAATAGGGGGTTTGAAGTTAGACTTTCACATGACATCAACCATCCATGCTATCTCATACCACTGATACACTTGATCATACACATGTTGAAAAGATAAATAATCACCAATATACATATTTTGTGCTAAACCAGCACTCATCAGTTGGTCCAGATTATCATAACATGGATCATTGAGGGTCATATGAAAGTCTGAGATCAAATCCCCTATATATTACATACAGAAGTGCAGATGTGAAAAAGCCTGTACTGTAAAAAAAATTCATATTTCAAAATATAGTGCTTTAAAGTCTGTCCTATCCCTCATATATGTATGTAAATGGATTATGTCCTATACATGATCAGTGAGACTTGTGGTCAACATGGGTAGGATGAGAAGATTGGCACTGGGATGGAGTGGTTTGAAGACTGTCCATTAAAGTATGAAGATTGGTTATCTTAATATAAGCTGAGCTTTGATTGCATATATGTGGGGGGAGATGATAATCTGGACCAACTGAAGAATGCTGGTTTAGCACAAAATATGCATATTGGTGATTATTTATCTTTTCGATAGATGTGTGATGAAGTGTATCAGTGGTATGAGATAGCATGGATGATTGAGGGTCATGTGAAAGTCTGAGTTCAAACCCTATATATTTATATAAAAGTGCAGGTATAAAAAAGTCTGTACTGTAGAAAAATTCATATTTTAAATTTTTTAAGTAAATTTAAGCATTTTCATTTATTCTCACCAGGTGCATCTGTATATGTTTAAAGAATATCAGGATATACAAAGTTTCAAAAAAAAAAGGGGGGGGGCAAGAATAATCGTTATAGGAGATATGAATAGTCATATTGAAGAAAATGATGATGTAGGTAATAAGAATGGACAGCTTTTAAATAACTTTTGTCAGAGAGTGAATTAGAGAATTGGAAATTCATCAAATATTTATAAGGGACAATACACATGGTCTAGAAATAATATATTCCACACAATAGATTATATATTAGTAGAGAAAGAGGAAATGAATAAAGTATGGAAACTTAAGGTGTTTGATAATGATAATAGAAATGATTAGTAATGAGATGGAAAATAGTAATAATAATAAAAGTAGAAAGGATAGTCATAGGTGTGGATGGAGAGTAAATGATAAGAATAAGTTAGAAGAATATAAAATAAAAGTTGAAAAAACCATGGAAGGGTTGGTTGGGGATGAGTATAAGAACTGGTGTGGTGAAATAGAAAAAGTGACAAATAGGGTTTTAGGTGAAAATATTCAGAAGAATAGTAGTAGAAAAGTGGGAGTTAGTAAAAGTGTAAAAGATAGAAAAAAAAGCATGCAGAGAATATTAGTGTGCTATTAAGAACAAAGAAAGTAGTAAAAAAGATGTTAATGCTAAATGGGAGAAGTACTTAGAAAAAAGAAGTTGGCTAAAATAGATAATTATATAGAGAGAATAAAATTGAATAGTAAATTGTTGGAGGATATTAATAAAAGTGGAAGAGATAGAAATAAAAACTTTAGAACCCATTAAAAGAAGAAATGTAGGGGAGAAATAATATTACTAGACGATGAGGGAATAGAGTGTAGCTTTAGAGAAGAATTAGAAATAATCTTAAATAAGTATGTAATAGATATAGAAAAGATGTTAAATGTGAAGGACATAGTGATAGCCAACATGAAAGCATATAGTAATAGAAATATTAGGTTTACAAAAAGTGAACAGAATGAGGCAGGTAAAAAATTGAAAAGTGAAAAGGCAAGAGGTTTGGATGGATGGTTAGTAGAGATCGTAATGAATTTGGGCATAGGGCAAAATTAAAATTATTATCTTGTTTTAAAAAGATGGCACAGAAGAGATTTTCTAGGTAGTTGGAGTATTAAACAATTATAGACCAATAGCGGTAATAAAGTTTTCTCATATATGGTGGCAGGAAGGGTTGCAAAATAGATGAAAGAAAATATATATAATGGGAGAAATGCAAGGTTTTTGATCAGATAGGTGCATAAGAGATAGTTTATTTGTAGTTACAGAACTTATAGATATGAATAGGAATACAGGCAGACAGTTATATATGATTTTTATAGATATAGAGAAGGCATATGTTAGAGTAAACAAAAATATATTGAGTAAGTTTAGTAAATTTGGGAATGGATAGAGCTTTAGTGGATATTAGTTATAAAGTTACAAGCAAGCAAACAAATTTTCACATTTATATAGATAATATAGATATATACTTCAAATATTTATGGTATTAAACATTCTATTTCTCTCACAGTATATGATTGTTGCTTTTGATAAGAGTTCTCTGTGGTAAAACTGCATTAAAATTATATTTAATATTTGAAGCTGTATTAATATTATGTTTAATAAATTAATTCCACAGTCACAAAATAAGTTAATGATTAAAAGTGAATTAGCAATTAACAAAATCATTATGTTTATATGATCATTATATTATAGTTTTATATTATTTTAAAATGTAATTATATACATATCTTATAAAAGCCTTTTCTCTCAATGGTAGAGGGTGAGATCTGGAGATCCATGTCACATAGCTGAATTATGACACTTCTGGTGCTCAAACTTCTATAAATCATTCAATTGTTTTTATTTTATTCATAGAATTATTCATACATATCAATACTTTTATATGAAATATCACGGCTCCTGCAAACAAAACTTCTATTTCCTGAACTTTCAACAAATTGGGGAAAAAGTCTTAAATATTTCCTTACATAAGATAACAGGCAAATTATTATTTAATGATTTAAATATAAATAGAAATTGTTTCATTTCTATGCTTTTATTTGATAGTTATCACATTTGTACATTACAATGAACTTCATGACAATAAAAATAAAGACCAGTCTGCTTACTTTACAGAGACTATAAAATTTCACTAAGAATTTCTGAGAAGTCTTTAGCGAGATATTTCTCAATATTTTGCTCTTACACAATTATTTAGCAAATGCAATCATGTTCATTACTTAATAATTGTTAATGCTTTCAGCAACACAGAGAATATTAGATCTATCCATTATCCATTTAATTTCAGAGCCGATTGTCACGTAAATTATCTCAGTAAATTAATGTTATTTTTATACAATAAACAACTGAATTATAATTTTTTTAAAAGGACAAATTTTATGTTACTTCAGACAAGAAACTCTCTCTCTATAAATATACGTTTTACTTAAAGATTTATCACAGGATATATATCAATGCTCCCAAAGTAAAAAAAGTATAGATATATTTATTTTATTTTATTTTTTAAAAAAAAGGATATTTATAATCTGAGATTTTAAAAAAGGATACTAGCTGATGGTAGTAGTTATCAAAAAGTAAAAAGCTTATTTATCACATCTAAAAGATCAGCAATCATTAGTGTATATACATTCCATGCCATATTGAGACAATTCTGATTATATTACTCTTCTAGTAATATTTACTTTTATATTTTCGAAAAGATATTTAGACAAAATTTTAATCATTCAAAATTTTTCAGAATAATTTCTGCAACCGTCATTAACTTTTTATATTTCAAAAATGCTATAAGCATAGTTTATAACATCTTTATAGTTTTTCTTTTCATTACAGACTAAAATCCAAATCATATTTCTTTTTTACTGGCATAAATTTGGAGTCAATTCATTCTGTTACAATATTATCTGTAATGATTAATCATCTTAAATACTACAATTATATATTTTGGAATTTAATAAATTAAATTATTTTTAGTAGTTGATTTTTCACTGTTAGACAATTTTTATAATAACATTCTATATATTTTATATATAACGAAATTTTCTTTCTATGCCTTATTGTATTTGCATTTTATAAATTGAGATTTTTAAATTAGCTAAATCTTTGGGAATATAATCGTTACCTTTTTAAGATCATCTCTCCAATCATTTTTTGTATAATTTTGAGTTATCTCAATTTGAAATAAACCATAATTAGCCATATGAGTTGCTAACTTAGTTACACTGTCACGTCCACTGCCTCCTACACCTTCATTAAACATATATGCATAAATATTAAATAATATATAATATTATAATATTGAATATATATTAATGAATAATATATAACAAAACAAAAGGCAAGAATTAACTTCAGAATTTTTAATAAACCAATACATAGATAAATAAATAATAGTTATATCTAGTTTACTGTATAACTGCCAAATTGAATAATAGCTACTCAAGATAACAGCCATGATCATTGTAGCTATCCTCAAAAACATCAGTTATCACTAAAAGTATTCCTGTTTTTACTAAGCATGAAAAGTGAGCAAAGAATCAGCATTGGAAGTAAATAATAAGCAACAGATAAGTGATAAATACAGCATCATCAACAATAATTACCAATTTTCAAGAAATAGCAGCCATTCTATTTGACTGGATGGTAACTTGGACTAACTGATGATAAAGATGTACCAGATAATTGGAAGAATGTAGTACTAATATTAATATTTAAAGAAGATGATAAAGAAGACATTCAAAATTACAGACCTATCAGCTTTTTATTCGTTTTATACAAAATTTTTACCAAAATAATTACATCTCATCTACAGCAAACTTTGGATTATAACCAACCAAATGAACAAGCTGGATTTAAAAGTGGTTTTAGTACAGTGGATCATACCCAAGTATTGAGAGAAGTTTTAGAAAGGACCAATGAATATGTGTTGCCATTATGCTTTGGGTTTGTAAATTATGAAAAGGCATTTGATTCTATAAGTATTGTTTCAGTGATTAAAGCATTAGATCATCAAGATATAGACCCATAATATTGTCATATTCTGAAAAATATTTATAAAAATGCAACATAAATAATGATACTAAAAAGATTAACATTGAGAAGGGTGTATAACAGGGTGACTCCATATCTCCAAAAAATTTTACAGCAGTTTTACAAAAAGTATTTTGTGAATTAAAATAGGAAGCTAAGAAAATAAAAATAAATGGAGATTATTTAAGTCATATTTTGCAGATGATGTAGTTGTTTTTGCAAGTAATGCTTTAGAACTTCAAGAAATGTTGTAAGAGTTATCAGATGAAAGTAAGAAAATAGTATTAAAAGTAAATGTTAAAAAGACTAAAGTAATATTCAATGCATTTTCTCAAAAGATGGATATATATATATATATATATATGTGTGTGTGTGTGTGTGTATGTGTATTTGTGCATAAACATTTAATTCTAAACCATGGATTGACATGTCTTACATCCCTAATATACATTCAAAAATAATATCAATGATTCACAAGGACTTTAATATTGGTTCCTTATCACAAAATAGATTTATCAATAATTCCAAGGATAGATTAATGGTGATGACAAAGCTCAATTGGTATACATTCTGGATTGTCAGTTTTGCAATGTCAGATACTATGGATAGACATGTGCAAACTTAAAATCAAGAATCACTCAGCATGCTCATTTATATAACAGAGCTAAATGCATCAGTACTTATAGCTCAGTGTTTGTTAGAGCATGAAAAAGAAAACTGGTCATTTCTTTAAACTCACTAATGCTAAAATTATTTGCCTAGAAAATAATAATAGTAAGTGGAAAGTAAAAGAAGGATAACACATAATTAATTCTAAGAACTACATAAATATAAGAGCCAATAGCATTCCTTTTAGCAAGCACTGGTCTTTTAGCCAACTGCTAGGTCAACTTATACATACAAATATGCAAAGCTATTACAATCAGGAACTAGTTTAATGTATGGTTTTTTTTGAAGGTTTGTGATGATGGTGTTCCAGCTGTATTTTTATATTTGACTATTTCCATCATCTAATATGTGTGTCGAATGTCTTTAGAAAAGTTTAATTTTATTTAAATATTCCAAATGCATTCAATTAATAATATCACAGTAAACAGGTTAGTATATGCACTAACTGTTAGTAATATCACAGCAAATAGGTTAGTATATGCATAACATTTCGAGAGATATTTTTCTCCCCTCTTCTTCAGGTGTTGCTGGTCTGACCAGTGATAGTACTAGCATGGGATTCGAATCTGGGTTCTTAGATTTTTGATTATTGAATTTTAAGGTAACACTCTAACTGAGTGTTACCTTAAAATTCAATAATCAAGAATCTAAGAACCAGGTCATTACCTTAAAATTCAATAATCAAGAATCTAAGGACCCAGGTTTGAATCCCATGCTAGTATTGTCACTGGTCAGGCCAGCAACACCTGAAGAAGAGAGGAGAAAAATACCTCTCAAAATGTTATGCATATACTAACCTGTTTGCTGTGATATTACTAACAGTTAGTGCATATACTAATCTGTTTGCTGTGGTATTATTAAAAGTTGTTTGCTGTGATACTACTAACAGTTGGTGCATATACTAACCTGTTTGCTGTGATATTACTAACAGTTGAATGCATTTGGAATATTTAAATAAAATTAACCTTTCCTAAATACATTCAACACACATATTAAATGATGGAAATAGTCCAATATAAAAAAAACAGTTTAATGTACATTTGTATGCATAAGGATATGCTAATGCATTTGCTAATATTCACTTTAGTGATGCTTTGACAATGATACCCCATATTAAAAGCCTGGCTCAGCAAAGTAATAAATATTGTTTTATACCAAAATTTATTACCGTAATAGATGATAATTATCTACATACTCTTGTAGAATTTATTTTATTACACATTAAAAAATAAATACCTATTAATAATGCATGCCCATTATCTTGTTTAAGAATTCTGTTGACTTTTGAAATGTGTTCAATTGCAAACTGAAACATCACTAAAGGCATTGGAGCTTTGCTAACAGCATTATAATCCTCCAAGTATCTAAAAGTATATTATTAAAAAAAAAACCGATTGTGTATATTTGTTTAAATTTTGTTGTAGAATGTTTTTGAAACAAGAACATATACATATTTTCCAATTGTAATACAGTATTTTGTATAATTAAAAAATTGACATAATAATCTAAAAATAATTGAACATTTCAATAAAAACTGCTAATTATCATTCTAAATGGCATATTAAAATTTTTAAAAATATAATGTATCAAAATTCTTCCAATAACCTTGAAAATAAATAATAACTATTAAATATAAAGTCCTAACAATGTCTAATAATATTGCTACCAAACATGATAACTTTAACTGACAAAGCAATACAGCAACATGATTAAATACAATTTAATAACACCAGTGATATCTAGTGAGATTAGAAAATGGACAATCAATTTTTCATTGAGAATCAAAATATGAAGTGAACTAAATGTTTGAAATGAAAGCATTGCTTTTAAACTGTTTCTTTTGAGCTTTAACAATGAATAATGTGTAATACTTCCTTTGCATACATGAATCTCACATAACTCAATACAACACAGTAATTGAATGTGTATAATTAGAGATATTTTCAAAACTTACACCCTAAGGCTTATAACAATGCAATGAAGGTATGTGTTACCTTACTCTCAACATTAGATTTGCATTTGCCCTGTAAAGTTAGATAGCTCTGCACTTAGTTTGTGTAACAACTAACATAAGATGATGTCCAGCAAGTGTTAATGTTGTCCATGGATTCTTTTTTCATTTGAAAAGATTTCTTCCAAACAGTAGAAAGGCAGAACTCCAAAACAGTTGGTTTGTTTTTTATACAACATGATCTTTTCTGCATTACTGGTTAATAGTTTTAATATAGAATTAAAGATAATCTGGTTTCCAGAATCATGCTATCAGATTATCTGTTTGTGAATATATTTTAACTTCATTGTTCTCTAATAATCTTCTTAAGTTGTTTTATTCAGTTTAATTAAATCACTTTTTAATTAAGTTTTTCTCTAATTAGTTTCAATTTTATATAGCCAAAATTAATTTTTCTATTAATATAAATATAATGTACATCAATTATTTATTTTTTATCACATTTACATATTTATAAACACATACTTTTGTTGTATGTGTATATATTTTTCAAACACATATCTTTAATATATATATATATATATGACACTCTTTGTCCTACTTCAGATATTTAGATTTTTTTCTGATGATAAAATCTTAAAAATAATTAAATTTTTCCTATTTTAAAATAATCTGGTATAGTTTAACATTACTTCCTTTTGGAAATTCCTCCAAATTGTCTAACTTTATCTGATGTTTTAGTTAATTCAGCAAAAAGTGATCATTTGTTCTTCATTTTGTTCCTTTTTAATTTCATTTATCTAAAAAAATTTCATATTCAAAATTATTTTTCTTGATTATTTTGGGGATTATAAAATCTTCACTTTCATCCTCCATAAAATGACATGTATTTCTATGATTCTTTTCCATTCTTTATCAGCATTATCATGATTGTCTTGCATGATTTAGTGCAGTGGTAGGGTGTCCGACTCTGGAACATAAAGTCTGCAAATCAATTCCAGTTCTGGTATTGTTGACATTTGAACATTCTATGAATACCCAAACAATAAAACCGTTTGATTTTTTTTATTATCGCTATGATAATCTGTTACAGATAATATTTGTTTAATTTCAGTTTGGGTTCACTATTTAATCAAGAGTTTTTAATCCAAACTTTTTCTCCAATGGTAAAGATGTCATACATATTATAAAACAACCAAAACATCACATGATCACCATTTTATATGCTTACACAGGCTGTTAAAAAACCAAAGACACCAAAATGAATAGATGTTGAACTGTTTTCAGATCTATATATACAAGCAAATGAGCTTAGATTGAAAACATTATTGTGTTTTCAATATGAGCTTCTGGCTTTATAGATAACTGAATAGGTAAAAGATGGCTGCTGGAGTGTTTATTAGATCCTAAGATCTACATGGTATTCTCAAATCCAAGGTTCCTCACTGATAAAGCCACAAGTTAGAAACTAGTCTGTGGATATTGGATAAATAGGCAGTAGATAGGGATTTTATGCACAAATTTTCTTGCATCCATAGATTATGAAGACTTGCACTCGGTGGCACTATTGTATGGAGAGTTTGCTATTGTTATACTTGTTATGTATTTTTCATTGTTGCTTCTAGTATAGACAATTTTGTTTAAATATTTCAGATTAAATATATTTCCTCCAGCTTTTCTCATTTTTACTGTTACTACAGTATGCTGATACAGAAGATCTTACTTCCATTACACAATAAAAGCTGTATATGAAAAATATTCATTGAAGAACAAAATTCTGCAAATAATCTTGAGTGCAGATTTATTTCAGTGTTTGGACAAACAGTATGCAAGAGAAAATCATGAAAATATTTTTATATCAGCAGACAAAATGAATGCTCTAGAAGGAAAGAATTAATAAAGAAAATATAGCAGAAATGTTTGAACTAGAGAAAAAGTGAAAAAATATTATTGAATACATTTTACAAATTTTAAATTTATTGTACAAAAATTTTGAAAAATATTTTCTTGCATCTACACTTGACATAATAATTTGGGATTGGATGAGAAATCCTTTTTATTTTAAATGAGTGTAAGTCAGCAAATGTAAATATTACAAAAGAGGAAGAATTAACAGAAATAAGAAATGATAGAGGATTGCAATTAAAATATTCATCAAGAGTTATTACGTCATTTCCGTTATTCCTAAGAGTGAATTTCCAAATATAATAAAAGCAAGAGAAATAATTATTCAGTTCTTAACGTCTTATTTGTGCAACAAGCTTTCGGAGATAATCAATATTAAAAATGAAAATCCATCATGATTAGAATCCTTGGAAGATTTGAGAGTTTGCCTGTTTAAAATTTGATCTTGCAAAAAAAGATATTCTATATAAATATCAATCTCAGATATTTCATTAATGTTAAACTGAAAAATAAATGCTTTTTAAGAATTTTAACTTTTTTTTTTTTTGTTACAAATTATAATACATTGTTTTGCTTGTGTTAATAGTAAGAAAATCAAGTCATACCTCACGTGACTCAATTTAACAATCTTGTACTACAAATGTAATAAAATGAGCGTGCTAACATCCTAGCGCTTCACTGGTGATGGTTAGCCATCAGCTTGAAACCAGTTTGGGATTAGAGATAATTCTAGATAGAAATTTTAAATGCTCTCTCTTCCCGCATTTATTGGAAAAGCTTGTTTAGAGCTATTAGCTCCATCATTTTATAACATTTGTTTAAATTAATAAATCATAAAAAGTATACTTTTTTTTATAAATTCTTTTTTCGATCAGGATAATTTAAGTGTGGAAAGTTTAATTTGTAGATTCAAGTGTTTTACGAGCTAAAAAAGAAAGGTTGAAAAACATGAATTAAGCATTCACATCAAGCTAACTTATCACAGCTTCCATACTTGCAATATTAATTTATAATTTCCCTCTCAGATCAGCCGAAGCTACTATTTATTATCTCTTTTTTTTATTATTATTATTTATGTCTACTTTTTTTATTATTATTTTGTTATTAAGGTTTATTATAGATTGTGTGGGTTTATAATCAGCATTCAGCTTTGAAAGATAGCTCAAAGTTTATTGAATAATAAACATAATAAGATAAATGTAATTATATTTTTTACACTTTTTTTTATTTATTTAAATCATTAATTTTAATAATCTTTCTTATCCAAATTCTAGAGCTCTTTATATCAAACTCAGAATATAATATAGTGACTTATGAATCAGCAATAATGTAAAAATATAGCCAATAGCTAAAACAGGCCAATCATATAACTAGGCCAGTATATCTGATTGCTCAGAATATTTTGTGTATTCAACCACTAGGTTGAGTGCCATTAAAATAACAAAAATTATATTATAAGGGTCGTGTTTTGCAGACATTAAAATAACAAAACATTATATTATAAGTTTTAAAAAACAACATCAAATAAAAGATTAAAAGATATTTATTTACATTAATATATATAACACATTATTTACAATTGCACCTTCCATAATTCCAAGGACTACTAACAACTAACCACCTGGCAATTATTCCCACACATCAGTCCTTGAGAACTATTCCCCACTATATGCTAATATTTCCCATGATTAAACACTAACCACTGGCTTAGCTATGACCTGAGAGAATAACTAAAAAATTGTTTATACTCACAGTTCGACATTGCACAGTTCTCATGAGCCTTATCAGACATACATAATAAAAATAAAACCAATGTGGTCTATTTAAGTTCCCTATCATCTACAGAGGCTTGGTCTCTGGGATGATGTCACTTATAGCAAAAAAGTCACTCCAACTTTTCCGACAGCTTTTTCTTTGGGTTCTTTCTTCCTGACATCCCATGATGCAACAGCACCATCGCACAAAGGGTAACAAAAAGCTACTGCTTGTTTATGCAATACTATTTATACCTTTTTGCAGTTTAATATTTGCTTTTTAATTGTGTCAGTGTGCTTTCCTTTCCCCAGCAATTTGTCTTTCAAATATTGATTAAATTGACCCTTCCACTATATTCTTTTGTTTAATTAGTTTAAAATAGCTTAATGCTCTAATTAAACAATACTAGCCTTTTCTATACTTAAATCCATTAATAATTATATTTATAAAGTGCATACTCATTACTTAACATAATATTTATTAAGGCTATAACCTTAAGAATATGCACCTGAAAAAATGACAGTAGGGACCTCTGCAAATCTTTAATACAAGATTTATTTTTAAAAAAAGGAGCATTTTTTCAGACACATATTCTAAAGGTTTTAGTCTTAAATCCATTAAGCTTTTTCTGCATTATTATTCAGTTTCTTTTATCTATCAACAATCTTTTTTCATTGTTTTTAACTACAATATCTTTCTATAGTTAAGTTTCTATTCTTTTTTATTTTTTCTGGAGTCACAAATCCTAGCTTTATAACTTGTACACTACAGCAATTTTTTTTCCCAAAATATAACACTTCCCCCACTCCAGAAAATACCCAATTTGCTTTATTATACATAATCTTGAAATCTATTTGCTTTCTGCTTTGCCCAAATAGGTTTGGGAGATTTTTTTCTAACAGAGCACTTTTCACTTTTTCCTGTTCTATATGTGTTTGCAAACTTTCATTTCTTTCTGATACTTCTTCGCTCATGGCATTATCATTTTGTTTTCATGAATCTCTGCCTTTGGTTTACACATTTTCTTTTCAGTTCGTAAATTCATCATTCCAAAATTGAATGTATCTGTTATTTTTTCTCATCGAACATAGTTTTCATGGTATCTATATATTACATCATTTTCAACACTAATAATTACCATATAATTCAACAAAATCTTTTCTACTGTCCCTTTCAACCAAGTTTTACTCAACACATCTCATACTGCAGCTCAATTTCAAACTTTGCGTTATCATAATTACATTGACTTCCTATTTTTCTCTCTACTTTTTCTTTTTGTGCCATCAGTATTTTCCTGGCTTTACGGATAATAGGCTTTGCTTTTTCCACCATGGACATGGTTTGCTGCTATTAGCCCTATTTCATTTACAAATAATTCTATGAATCTTTGCTTTATCTCTTGTCTGCTCAACACATTGTTCACAGCATTCACATTAATAGTTCTTTCTAACTTTTTTTAACCATTCCCAGCCTATTAACAGACTGATTTCCCCCTTTATTATATATATAGGGACTTTTACTCTTTTCTTTTGGTACTTTATAGACACTATCACATAACCTATCATTCCTAGTTCATTCCACTAACATCTACAGTTTCTGATAGAAGTTTCTTTAATTGATATGTCTTATTCCCTAAGCTGTTTCCATAGATTCTCTGACATCAATGAAATTCCAGACCCACTATCAATTTTCATTTCTACTTTTTTATTACAGATTTCTAGCTATAACATAAATTTATTTTGCCTACTTATTCTTGTATTACTGATATTCACAATATTGTCTGTTATGACTATCATTTTTTTATTTTTTACTGACCCCCCTGACTGACTTTTTTTCTCACTTTCCCTACACATTTTTTCCACATGCACTTTCTGTTTACAGTTATGGTACCTTTCATTTCAAAATGTACATTCCCTTTTCATGTGCCAAGCTTTTCCACAGCAAAAACAATTCATTCTTTTGCTTGTGCTATTGCTTTTATCCCCTTCCTTTTGATCAGTTTTTCCAACTGCAATTTTTTCATTTTCAATTTTATTTTTAAAAAAATGTTGTTTGCTCTATTATCAGTATGTGAGTCATTCCCTTTTTAAATACTGTTGAAATTTAAATCTGTTTGCATTAGAAGATTTTGACTGAGTCTATCATCTAACAGACCCCAAAATAACTGATCTAGTAATATCTCATCTACATAATCTCCATATAAGCAATCTTTTGCTAATTCTTTTAATGCCATGCCATACTGTTTTACTATTTCCCCCTTAATTTGCCTTCTATTTCTTAAAGACAACCTGGCTACATGTTTTGACTGTCTGGGCTAAAATTGTCACTTAATCTTTTGATTACCACTTCATATGATACCATCTCCTTTATGGTTATGTCATAATACTTATTTATTATATCTATTACTCTTCTTCACAATAAACACATTAGATCCATTACCTTTCTATTATTGTCCTCAATCCCATTGAGCAAGAAAAAATCCTCTAACTGCATAGCAGATAGAGGCTATTCCCCAGCATCACTAATTCTGATATCACTGACTGCCCTAATGACATTTTTTCCAGATTTGAAAAACCTTACTGTGACTAGATCACTTTTTGAAATCCTTATGGGTTTGAGTACGACTGTGACTGTGCCAAGTTTGTTGTGTATTTGTATTTAACCATGAAGCTGAATGCCAACAAAATAGCAAAAATATAGACTATAAGTTTTAAAAAATAACATCAAATAAAAGATAAAAATATATTTATTTACATTAATATACATAACACATTATATACAATAGTGCCTTCCACAATTCTGGTGACAATTAACAAATAACCAGCTGGCAGTTATTCCCACACATATCTCTACCTAAAGTTGTGTATTTACTAATATGATCAAATCAGTCCTTGAATTGGAGCTATTTCCCATTCAGTGCTAATACTCCCCATGATTAAACACTAACACTATTCTCAGACTTGAGTAAATAACTAAAAAATTGTTTATATTCATAGTTTGACTTTGCACAGTTCTCATGAGCCTTATCGGTCATATACAAATAAAAATAAGACCAGTGTGGTATGTTTAAGTTCCCTATCTGGCTGTTTGCACCTTCAGAGGCTTGGTCTCTGGGATGATGTCCCTCATAGCAGAAAAGTCACTACAACTTTTCCAACAGCTTTTTCTTTGGGTTTGGCATCCCATGATACAACAGCATCATCACATGAAGGGTAAGAAAAAGCTACTGATCTTTTATGCACACCCTATTTATATCTTTTTACAGTTTAATATCTAGCTTTTAATTTTGTCAATGCAATTTCCTTTCACCAGCAATTAGTCTTTCAAATATTGATTAAACTAGCCCTTTCTCTGTATTCTTTTGTTTAATTAGTTTAAAATAGCTTAATACTTTAAGTAAACAATACTTGTCTTTTCTATATTTAAATCCATTAAGCTTTTCCAGCATTATTATTCACATTTCTTTTTATCTATCAGCAATCTTTTTTCATTGCTTTTAACTACAATATCTGTCTATATTTAAGTTTCTCTTCTTTTCTATTTTTTTTTTTTTTTTTTTTGAGTCACAAATCCTAACTTTATAACTTATACAAAATACAGTTACTAAAGCAATGTTTTTTTTTCCAAAATATAAGAGTAAAATAGAAGATCTGATTATAAAACAGAGGTCAATTTGAGTGAGAAATGCAAAGTTATTGAATCATATTCAGAGTAGTAAATTCATGGATTATAACAACTTTGATACTAATTTGTGTTATCTATTATTTGCGGAAGCAATCAGATATACTCAAGTTCAGAACAGGAAGCTGTTGGCAGCAAATAATATTGGACCTTTCATGAGAAAGTGCAACTGGAAATATTAGTTTTTAAAGTCCAATCTTTCTTGATTTGCTGGTTGCTAAAGTTGGTAACTAAACTTTTGTAAGCTTATCAAGTGTAATGGACAGTGAACTCTTATAACTGTAGTGAGTATATTATTATTATAAATAGATGCAATAAATGTTTTGATGTTACTTCAGTTGAATTTTATTTTATTTATTGTTCAGAAAATATTTCCAAGCAACAAATACAATATAACACAACATCATTAATCTTTTTTTAGAGTAATATGAATGATCTTCCTTAAGAACAACATTAAAAAAACAGAAAAAAAATCATTGCTTATCACATCATTATTGCATTAATCAATGATCTTACCATTGATTTTGTAATATTAATAGTATTATTATTATTATTATTATGTCAATAGAAATACTATATTTACCTTTCCATTACTAAAGTTAATTCTTCCAAATTAACAATCTCATCATAACCAGAAATATTGGGATTAAAGTAGTCACCAAAAAATAAACCTCTAAAAGAAATTAAAAAATACTATATTCAATAATTTAAAATAATTATTGAAATATAAATTATAGAATATATACATTAATAAAATATTATATTTAAATGATTTAGCTAATAATCATAGATGATTTAAAATTTTTCTACTTTAATTTTTACAATGAATGATTTTATCAATCAAATATTATAAATATTTTATAGATATATTATATATTTTAATTCAAAGGTTTAGACTTTTAGCTACGGATTTAATTTAAAAAGATTATAAATAATGAGAACTCACTTAACTAATGTAATAATAATAAACTAATTACTAATACTAATCATCTTTAAAGACAAGATAAAAGATAGAAGAGATATGAGAAATCTAAATGTTTTGTCATTTCACTGAATAAGCAGCAATTCAAATATGCTCTTTGTCTTCATTAAGAGCGTTGCACAAATTTATACATTCATTTGTGTACATTGTAACTTTATTACCTATAACAAAAATAATATATCTAATTTACATTAAATGACAATAAAACAAGAGATGCTTGTATGTGATTGATTAAACTGAGTGCTTCTTGATATTTTTTTTAATATGTTCTAACATACAATCGGCAGATGTTTCTAATGCAATTTTATATTGATAAAGTTGACTTATTTTGTAAATGTCATATTTAAAAATAAAACTTTCATTATATCTAAGCACTTACTATTTGATATGTAAAATATAATTTTGCAATGTGTGACTGTACGAGATAAAATATCCAAATAGGAAGATTTGTAGGAGGATAACAGAAAGAAATCTGATAATTCCTTTGTAAATAATTACAAAGAACATTAGTGTGATTTCTTTACAACAAAGGTGAATCTTTTGACACTCCGCAATAAAGACTAGACTATTAACAAACTTAATAGTGTCACAAATCAATTAATGTTATAACATTGACAGTTTGATTCCAAGCAGTTTTTGATATGCCTATAATACACTTTTGGTTTCTTTATATTTATAGTGAGGTTATTTAATCTCAATCACCAACATCAAAATTACTTATTAAAATTTAATTTATGATACATATATATATACAAGTTTACTGATTTTATCTAAAATATATAACTGGCCAAGATAATTTAATTCACAGAAAATTAAAGTACATAAGAATTATAACTAAAATCAAACAATAAAACTTATGAAGTTCTATATATAAAATAATTATACTGTGTAAAAAAAATTAATGTAAATATGCATATGTTATTATGAACTAATTGATATTTACCCTTCAGATAATTGGCTTCTTATAGTTTACCAGACAATAACATATTAATAGCGAACTGTACAATGGTAGTATGAGACAACAAATTTTACCTTCAGGACAATGTCTTCTGGCATCAGATTCAAAAGAAGCTTAAATAAAAGCTTAGGTAAAAAAACAGCAATAAAAGAGATTTTGTTATATCTTCACAAGAAAGTGCTATAGTTTAATGATACTTCAGTAAATCTCCTCTATCACATTGATGAAGTATCATATTTATTGTTTTTTATACATATGTGAATTATTACACTACTTTATGTCCTCAGAATCACAAAGAGTAACCAGTGTTTTGTTTATAATTTAAAATATTTGGAATTTATTGAATATTAATATATGTAAAAATACAGTTTTTATCAAGAACACATTTTTTTTAGTATTTTTTTTACATGTATCAACAAATCAAATATGTGTTATGTATATATTTAAAAAAATATTCAGTCATCACTTTTGTACATTTGCAGATACTAAAAAAAATTCATAATCACCATCTAATATCCCAAGAATTTTAGAAATATTTAAATACTATCAGCATTGCTCATGTATTTCACAGATTCCATATTTCAAGCAATTTGCTATAATAGTTTTTAAATAAATATGTAGGTAACTTAACCAGTTTTCATTAGAATAAAAAGTATCAAATTATTTTTTAGCTGCTACATAAACAAAGATACAAACAGGTTGAAGTGATACAATAAGTAGCACTAGACAATTAATTTAATTCTTGCAATAACTGTAATGGACTAAGTAAGTTAATTTATAATTTTCAGATTGTCCTCAATAACATATTTTTTTTAAATAAATAATTTTTCATTCCTTCTTTAAGTAAAAAATAAACTTAAATAATATTTTAAAACCTACTATTAAGAACAGTTAAAATGAAGGCAATAACCAGTAGGTTAGCTCAACTACATTTGATAAAAATTTAGAGTTATTTTCTTATTTTATTCTTCAGCTAAAAAAATAAAATCACGAAGAAATGTTAGCTGGTGATTCACTGTTTCTCAATAAAGTGGAGAAGTGCTGCTGGAAATATCTTGCAATAGGCTATTAAAGATATGTGTCCATTGATTTTATATACATAAAATAATGAATTTCTTTTTCAGATCTATTCATATATATATATATATATATAACTATTAAGTACTATTCATATATATATATATATATATAACTATTAAGTACTAACAGTTAACTGCTTATTATATATAAATACTTCATCTAGGTTTTCATGTTTAAACAAATTAATAGTATAACAGCAAACTCTTGTCAAGGCACCACTGTAACCAGGCAATAAATAGAATCACATCCTGCCTAATTGTAATGTTGCTTTGACAACAAATTGATGATAATCTATTGTTTTGTTTATGCACATGATCTCTGATAATATATAGATAAATTGAGATGGACAAATAAATAGACAGATAGACAGGCAGGCACGAGATAAATAGGTAAATAGGGAGACAGACAGACAGACAGACAGACAGACAGACAGACAGACAGATAGATAGATAGATAGATAGATAGATAGATAGATAGATAGATAGATAGATAGATAGATAGATAGATAGATAGATAGATAGATAGAGAGACAGATTATATAATAATTTTATGTATTATGACAATATATATGAAAAAAAAAAAAACAGATTTTCTCTTAACAATCATAATAATGTAAAAAATGTACATGTATATATATTTTTTAGCAATTCTTACATAAAAGGGAGAAAAAATGAAAGAAGAAAAAAGAATCATAAAATATAATATAAATTCTATCATTAACTACTTTATTTTCCAGTAGAAATTTAAATACCTTACATCTTCATCTTCAATATCAGAACCAGAAACAGAAATGAGACGATTAAGAACATAATTTATATTTTGTTTAAATGAACTTTGAGTTACTTCTTTTACCATACTAAAAAACGTTAATCTGTAAAATAATATTAATTATCAAATATATATTTTCCGGAAATATATACATTTATTTACATACAATCAAATTTGTTTAGTAGTATTATTTTATTAATAATACTTAGCATAGGTAAATTTTTAATTCTACTTCTAATATAACTCGTACTAATTACATTACCAGGCTTGGCCGCTTGATGGCATTGTTGCCAGTCAAAAACAATACAATGTAACATTTCGGCTATGTAATTAATACCTAAACTCTTATATCAAAGTTAATAAAAGTCAAATATTCATTTATGTAATCATACACACATATATAAATGTGACACAAGGTATAATTTTAATAAGGTAAAACTCAAAAAGCCAATATTCAATTAAATCAAAAGTTCAGCCTAACAAGATTTTGACTAAGCATATACATATATGATTTTTATTAAATTTTACCCTATTTTAATAAAATAACCTCTAGCCATTCAATCAAAATTTGACTGAGATTCAATTATAATATGATATGTCACAACATACAAAATATTCTAATAAGGCCTTGCTTCTAAAGACTACAATTCTCATTTCTGAATTTCATTATGGCATACTTTCTGTTGACTTACTTATAGCCTTCATATCAGTTCCATAATTCAACCCATAATAACATGAATGATCATTTGTAATAACATATTTTTACAGAACCACTTTTACACAAAATGTATTATCACCATTTCTGACATCAGCCAGCATTTTATTTCCAAATGCTCTGATATTTAATTATTGAGCATATATTGGTAATATTTTATCTTTTCTTCAACATTTTTAAAAAAAGATATATCTGCAATTTCTCATGTAAAGCCTCATATTTTTTGCCAAAGTCTTGTATGCTATGTATTAGCTAAAGACGCCGCTCTATGGCGCCGTTTTGACACTAAAACACATAAAAATGCTGTTTCTGTGGCTGACACATTTGAACACGTGTTTTCTATAATACAACTTTTTTGTTGTGCTACAGATTGCAGGCCACTATGTTGCGTCGCAGTACAGTATGTATGTCGCATCACAGCAAATAGATTTTCCAAATTCACACAGTTTATAAAATGGTTATGGCTTGATGAGAGGGTGTGTTTTTTTGAATTGGATGGAAATGTTTTCATTGGATTTTTTTTATTTAAAGTATTGAAATGTTCAGATTTTGTAAAGTAATAATTATCAGATTTTTTACATCGTACTGTATTGAAGTTTTAATTGGGAAAATGTTGACAAGATATATGTGTAAAGTGAGTTGGAATTAGGTAACGCATCAAGTAACGTCTACCATGTGTATATTTTTGAAGTAAAAAACAGCAGTAACACAAAAATATCCAGTAAGAAAAGTACAATTATGCACGTTTTTTTTTTGTAAATTTCATAAAAAGCATATACTATAAACATGATTATTAAGTAAAGAAGACATTTTTGTTGTTGTTTAAAAAAGTTTTACTTTCTTTCTTTTCTCCGACTATGGTTATACTTTGTTGAATATAGTATGTTATTTTTTATTTTATAGATGTTAATAAAAAAAAATATTTACAAACAACAGAACACTAAACCTAACCCTAAAACTAACCCTAAAACTAACCCCAAATCTAATCCTAAAACTAACCCTAAACCTAACCGTAACAACTTTTAATTTTTGTTGTCATTCTATATGAAGTAAAAATAGCGGTAAAGCTGTAACTCCAGTAAAAAAATATACGACAGAAAATTGATTTTTCTAATAAAGCAAAATAAAAAACACGAATCAAATTGTAATTTGTTTATTTTATTTTACATTTATTATTATCATTTAATTTGTATACGTTAATAAAAAATAATATTTAAAAAAAAAAAGATTTTGTTTTGTTTTTATTTTCGCATTACAAAAAAATACATCAAAATGATTGAAATCAATGGCCCGTGGATGTTCATATTTTATAGTTTTAGCGTGAGAACGGCACCATCGAATGGCATCTTTATCTATAAGACAAGCACTGTATTTTGTATAATAGTTTACACATAGTCTTAATGTCTTTCTTTGTCATGAAAATATAAATTGGAATTTTTTTCCAATCTGCAGACTTTTGGGCAGTTTTCAAGATTAATAGTTAGCTTCTTTAGTTTAGAAAGTTTGTTTTATTATAAATAAAAGTATAATGACTATAAAAAGAAAGTTAAAATATAAAGTTAATCAAATAGCAATGAAATGAATAATGAACAAAAAAAGTAAGACACAAAATATCATTTCATTTCTGATAAACATTGACTTTATTTAATAGTAGTAAAATGTATGATAAAATATATACATCTACTATAGAAGAAAAAAAACATCCATAATACATTGAATGTTGATAGAAACCAATCCTTATCTTGTGTGAGACTTATATGATGAAAATTACTAAGCTGTCAACATAGTTATGGAAATTCAGATGTTTATTATCTTAGCATAGCTGAAGAGAAAATATTGTTTGCAAAATGCATGCATAGTGAGAGAGTGATGATCTGAGGGTCTCCATGGTTTATGGTTGTAGTATGTTGGAAGTGAAATTAGATACTGATAAAAAAAATGAAAATGTTTATATATATATGTATGAGAGAAAAATTCTGGACATAATTATTATCCTCAGAAAATTAGCATTGTATACAATGAATCAAATAAACATAAAAGAAAAAATAAGAAAGCTTGATACATTACTAATTTTAATAACATTATGAATCAGAAATTTAATAATATGCAACTGAGCATGCTCTGAAATTATTATTATTATTATTATTATTATTATTATTATTATTATTATTATTATTATTATTATTATTATTATTATTATTATTATTATTATTATTATTATTATTATTATTATTATTATTATTATTATTATTATTTTCATTTTAATGATTAATTGCCATGAGTATGCTGCAATGATTTTTAGCATAATTGTTCTGTTTACACATTGATATATGTATTTAAATATTATATAGATTCTATTCATAAGCAAATAAATGCCCTGTGCGATTTAGTGAAATAGTAAGGAAACCTTGACTTCAAAATCCACGATCGCGGTTCAATTCTGCTATTTCAGTGCTTGAACTGATTATTTTTTAAATTTAAAAAGTAATCTAGTTTTTTTAAAAAAAAAACATTAAATAGATTTTAAAAAATTGAGTGTAAATATGTTATAGTTACACCAGATATTTATTTTGTTTCAAAAGAACTGTGATATAAATCAGACATTTTGAATTTATTTGAGAATATAGTTTTAAAATTTAAATTGCTCATTTATAAAAAAAATGTAGAATTCTTGTTATTATTTTATATTAGAATAACTAATTATAATGAAAATCTAATTCTATTTGAAATGTAGAGCGTTCTTTATTTCTTAACCCAGAATACTAATAAAAAAAAAATCACTGTTTTTTAAAATAAATATGCATTAATATTCTTTTGCGTTGAAATTTCGTAAAAAAAAAAAAAGATAAATATATATATTTATTATAGATTATAATTTTAAAAAGTTCTGAAACTTAGTAAAAAAATAATAAATATGTAGATAATAATAATCAATTAAAGAATTTTCAATTTAACTCTTCACAAAAAGAATAAAAACATATCATTAATGACAAGCCATTAAAAAAAATGTTTCTAAAATTATAACTTTACTAATATTATTTATGGCTCTCAAAAACCTTTACAAAATTTTTCATGGTAGAATTACTGAGATGATTATAAATAAATCTTAATTATGAAAATATTAAGATAAATTTGGAATAAATAATCTATGATTAATTTAATATTTTTTGTATTAAAAATGTATACAATGAAAAAAGTTAAACTGTAATAGTGTATGAATTATATTTCTTAGAACTAAAATATTTACATACAGTACATCATAAATGATGGACAAATTCAATACGTATATTTTAATTTTAGGAATTTAATCATAATAAACAATATCTTGGGTTATTGGCATATGCTTTGTTGTTATAATCGAATACTATTTTTATTCTATCAAGATTTCTGTCTGGATATGCAATAAATAATAATTTAAATTCAGATAATAAATATATGAAATATTTATTAAATATTAACAAAATCCAATTTGTGACTAATAACAAATATATAAATATAGAATTATGGGAGATTGAAATATGCTATGCAATAAATACAGAATATATGTTATTGATATTCATATATATTGTATGATAACTATCTGAGGAACTAATAATATATATGTTATACAATAATATTGGATGCTACTTATATTAATCTTATAAGCCCTTGAATATATGTAAATAAAAAGCTATTCACCATCTCCAAACCTTAAGTTTGCATTGGTACTGAAACAGTAAGGTCTGCTTTGCAGATCTTCGTTTCACCTTTTCTCACCTATTTCCTACCTCATACCTTAGTTTGAACCCCAATCTATCGTAGTGTGTCTGCAATACGCTTATATACCGAAAATCCCGCCTAATTTTAAACCATGAGTGCTCGTATTATATATATAAGTCATTCCCAAATAAATAAAAGATTATAGATTATGTATATGTTCACATAATTTTGACTTATTAAAAAGTAGATTATATAAGTCGTAATTGCGCAGACACTATGATATGCATTTTAAAACATATCAAAATTATAAATCGTTAAAGTTATTTTGTTTGAATTTATTTACAAATATATTACCATCGTAATATATTTTGATTTAAAATAAAATTCATTTAGTAAATATTCGTTTAGTAAATAGATTCAAATATTGCAAGTTAAAAGTAAAATAATTTTCGTTTAATTTAATAAAAGTCATTCCAAATATTTCTTTAAAATAAATGAGGGACAATGGTTTAATTAGTTAATATTATATAAGTTTATCTAAAAACAGCAGATGTTCACTTAAGGTTTTCTTTAATTAATAAAAGTAATTTTAATTAAATCTAGTTTGTAATTTGAACGTCGACAGGGAAATTAACAAAAGAAATTAATTAATGTTGAATTCCTTTAGACATTCGGATGATTTAATTACAGCTGATAAGTCCGATATATTTTTGTAATGCTCCAGGGCAGTTCTATTGTTAAAGTCTACTATAAAAAAGAAGGGTTTTCTTTTGTTCTCCAGTCTAATGTTTCTAAGAGAAATCATTCTGAGTTCTATTCTAATAATTTGCTAACCTTGACATGATAGTAGAGCACGAGAAGGCTATTTCTCTCCAGAATGGTCATCTGCTGCCGTAGACCATCAGAAGTTATCACACAGGGAACCCTGGAACTGCTGCTGCCAAAAATATGAACATTTCCAGATTTTGCTGTTAAATTATATAAAAACCTGCCGACCATCAATCTACCTAAATGCTTCTTCAGAGGTAACCCTAAATTAACCCAAGAGCTCTTGTGATAACTAACATGCTATAGCTATTTAAAATTGTTTTCCTTATATTTCACATAACTTCATTATGTATTTCTTTAACGTGTTAATATAATATAATCAACAGTTTTGCTCTATCCTTGGGTTAATATTTTCTATTTATAAAGCTTTCTTTTATGTTATTATGATAATGTGTCAGAATCGTCTTTGACCGAGTGAACTATTCCCTTTATTGAAAGTAAGGCGCCGCTATTAAGGCATATTTTAAATTTATAATTTTCCAATTTTATTATCTTGCAAATCACTCATTCGAGGGCAATTCTTTTCTTTAATATAATATAATCACATAGTTTAAAATCTACATGTTATTGATTTTAATCTAATATAAGAGTATGTGCGAGGTCAATGGTTAAATGTGTCCCTTAATGCATGATTGCGTATATAAATCTATACTTACTTTTTAAACCCGCAAGCATGCATTTTCCTATTTTAATTACCATGTTCTACATTAATTACAAAGTTCATCATTGATGTCGAGAATGTGCGGACCCTTTTAAATAAATTTCTGGAAATTTGATTGGGCATTTCTCTTAATCCAAGTAAAACCCATTCAGTATATTTTGTATACACTCGTCTCATATTGTTGGTAAATGAATTGGTTGTTGAGACTGCTTTGTTTTATTTTTCTAAGGATTCTTTACATGGCTAAGGCCATTCTCTTCGCCTTTTTTGCGATTTTCAGGCAGAGTGTGTCCCCAAATGACACACCTGGGGAATTAAACACAATCGTCACACAGTTGCTAAGTTTCGGCTGTTTATAAAATACTTTCCTACGGGTTAGCGGCGATATGCCCTTTGTAATCATTCCAAATATTCCATTATTGTTTTATTTTATATTTATTTTACAAAGCATCCATGACTTAAATGTGTCATACCCTCCAACTTTAATAAATTCATTATCAGCAATACTGACCTCCAAATGCAACTGTATTATTATTATTCTCAAATAAATGCTTTGAGCACATTCCTACTTTGTTGCTTAGTAAGCTTTTGTCCGTGCTATTCTCGAAATCAATAAATATTTTATAACACTTAATTTCAAATATTTTCTTAAACTTGTATAATTGCTCAAAGCACCTCGCACATGTTCCTATCTCATCAAGCACATTATCGTAATGCTATTAGCCCGAGGAATAGAATATATCATTTTGCTTTAAAACCTTTTTGTCATTTATTGGAATATAATGCCAATAATTATTTAATACGCGTCCCTGTCTCATATAAGCAGACAGTGGCATTATACATATAATTTTTATAAATAAATTTTGTGAAATTATTTAAAACTAAATTTGATCTCTTATTTTATTTGATTCCTATCACTGTCTCAGTCTATATATATATTTTCTGCATTTCTTTTGTAAATCCATAAATGTTAATTAGCCACCCAAACTTCTTTTAGTATAGAGTCTTTTGTTTCTCCCTGACCACCAGGCACCAGTCAAAGGTCATACTAGTAGTGGCATCAGATGCGTTGTCATGTAGATGGTGCTGTGAAATTTGGGCTTTAGATTCGAACTTAGTATATCTAGAAGGCAACCCCTCCTAGAATGTTCAGTTTTGTGTCTGGGGTTTGAATTCTCAGTGTGTTAGCAAGATAGATGATTCTGACTGTTACAGTACCTACAATGATAAAACTGCACTGATATGATTAATTGTTTCACTATCTGCATTGAGCTTTATTCAGAATTGAAGTTACAATGATTTTATCTGGATTCCATTTGTCTGCTTACTCAAATTTGTTTGCTCCTTCTGATCTACTGGCTTGGGCTTTTGTCTGCTATTCTGCATATTTTCAATTGTATGTTTCCATTTGCTCTGTTATCTCAGAAAACAAAATTTACAATTAATCCAGTTAATTATTATTATGTTAATTAGATTTTACTAATTCCTTTGCTTTAATTGTTATACACTTATTTATTAAATAATTTATTTAGGTTAATGAGTAATATATGCATTTATTTCTCATATAAAGCACTCTAATATATCCATGTGTTTGCTTGCATATACACATACACATACATAACAACCTTCCTACTATAGAAAACCATGAGCTTCCAGGAATATCACATCGTGTTTTAAATATGCTAGTCATCTGCTATTTCTCTGGTGGTTGTATCTCTTGATTGATGTAAATGAAGTTTGTTTTACTCCAATTAAGGATCTTTCTGTCATTTATCTCCGTTTCATTTTCAGTTTCTGACAATGTGTGCACATATATGAGGATTCCTGCATATTGAAATTGCTAAATTACCTATTTATAAATAATTTTAAAAAGGTTTAAATTTTAAAACATAAGTAGACGTATAAAATATAAAGCTATTTGGCACAATATTTTGACAGGTGTAGAAAAAAAACTACAAATACTGAAGAAAAAATAAAATCGAAAAAGAATTACTGTAGTGAATTTTATAAATAAATTGCATATAAAGTTTGTATTTCCAATAAATAGTAAATTTCATTGTTAAAAATATTGGTCCTGGGGTTCGCTTCCCGCTGACGCTTTGACACAAATATATATATATTTGTAGAACTAAAGGGTTTTTTTTTTCTGTTTATTAGTCGTGTTTTGTCTTTTGAAGTTGATAAACATTAATGAAAAGAAAAAAAAAACAAGTTAAATACCAAAAGATTACAACAACTTATGGGATGTATCAAATAATCATGTGATTCAGTAATGAAGTTATAAAAAAGACATTTTTCTCAGCAATTCATCATCAGCTCTTAATAGCTTTTAGTAAGGAGCTACAATGTAGAAATCACTTTTGACAGGTCAACGAATAGTTCATAACAGGATTTGTAGAAATGCTTAGCAAGCTCTTAGCTTAAACAAAAAAAGTATCCCAATAAATGTTGTGATATTAAATGCTAGCAACTAGAGTTTACAATAAAAAAGAAGACAGGATAATTTCACAATGACTATGAAAAATGTGTGTCTTTAGTATATACATATATCATGAATTAGTAATTGTAACCATAAATTAGATTGTGAGATATATTCACAAAATATAATGCCTCAGAGGAAAACAGATACCATAACACTGCCATTCTTTCTAAAAATCATAACAGTGTTGAATCTTAAATTGCAAGCCCAATATCTCAGAGCCTTAAAAACATCTTTTAAATGAATCAAATGCAAAATAAAAACTATTCCTGGTGAAAAAAAGAAATAAAAAAAAAATTGAAATAGATGACCAAAATTTCAAACTTCAAAACCTGCCTGTGACCAATAATTGTGTGGTGTTAAGCATGCACATAAAATAATTCAAAATAATAATAAGTATTATATATTTTATATATAATGGCACAAACAGTTAAGCTTTACAGTTTAACTATTTTATGGGAGAAAAATATTACAAATCCCATTAAAATTTGAAATACATTATTTTATTATGTTTTGTTAAATCCTTTTTTTTTTTTTGTAAAGTCATGTTTAATATGTATTATTTTCTTTTTATAATTCAATCTTCTTTATCATAATATTGAAGTATGAAAATATTTATGGTACTTATTCTTGACATGTTTTCCATTGAAGAAAATAATATATCTATATATCATTATCTCTTAGTAATAAATAATAATCAGAAATTGGTAAATTTAAAATGATAATTTAAAAAAAGGATAAGTTGAAAATAAATCATTTAAATGTTAATAATTTAGACGATCATATAATAATAATAATATATATATATGTATAAAATAACAAGAAAAATAATGAGGAAAATATTTCTTATAGTTTTAAAATATGCCTTTAAAAAAAAAAAAAAAAATTAATAAAAATTATGAGATATACTAATAAGAAATTTCATCTCACATGGTATTAAAATTGGTTTAACTTAAAAAGAAAGTCATTTGAGTAGATATTGTGAGTTCATCTTATGCTTACCTTTAAAATAATAGACTTGTGCATACTGCAATGCTATCATAATCAGATTGAATGTATTATATAGCTAACCAATGAAATTACAATAAAAGTAAATACATAGCTAATGATATAAACACGTCAACTCGAAAGATAAGTCAGTGAATCTGAATGTTTCCTGGAAGGAAAGACATCTGGTTATATATTGGAGTATATTTGAGATGGTAATCAGATACCTTTAGTCAGATGTCAGATGACAGTAAGCTCATTGTCCATGGTTTGCTAAAATACAGTTAGGCATACTCAAGCATGGATCAGGTAACTTCCATTCATTGACATAATTATATTTGCACACAAGATAAGTCACCCACAAATAGGAAGTGTCAAGGTTCAAAAGAGATAACAACTAAATCTTAGCAATTTTCCAACTAACAGAAATAAACTTCTATATTTAAGCTATCATCTTTATCTTGTTATTTTAAATACTTTATTTATTGTTGTGTGTTATAATGAATGACTGGAATATTATTCTTGCAGCAATACAGAAATAAACACAACAGATTAAAGGAAGGTTATCAGGCAATCTTCGGGGATTATGAAAAGTAATTAAGACACCTTATTTAGAAATAATGAAGAATATGTCAAATATAAAATTGGAGCAACATATCTCAGATAAGAACTCAGTGGTACTTATGCAAACACACAGAAAAAGTAAAATCTAATAAAAAAGAGTTAATATATGGAAAAGGTTATATAAAATGTGTGATGATAATAATAAATTTAACTAAAAGATTATAATGAAAATTTTTTAAAAAATTACAAGTTGATATTATTTTGAAAAGATAGCATAAATAATAGTTAAAAGTAAATAGTTAAAGATATACAGTGAAGCTAGGAGTATCTTCATATTTTGTTCAAAATTCTTAACATAAATTGTATATTTAGCAGCTAATTGCTCATATGCTTTGCTGTTAAAACAATATTTTTTTTATTATATTATAGTAATATAGCACTTTTCAACATGCAAATATAAATATAACCCAGATGTTTTTTACATGAGTGTGTGCTTATGCATTCACATTTTCTCAAAAAAAAAAACCCATATCTTTTAAAGATAAAATTTCAGAAAAGTTTTATTAGTTCACATTTTTTATTCATAAATTGAATGTTTTATCAAAAAATTAACTCTTAAAATAATTATAACTTTATTTTCTTCAAGAAGTATAATAGCAAATCTTTCTTATTGCATTGCCAAATGTATATAATATGATATCAAATCATCTATGCACTTTATTACTGATCCATAATGCTTTAATTACCACTGTCTTTGACAGTTTCGATTGCCCCAGCAATATATATATATATATATATATATTATATATTGCTGGGGCAATATATATATATATATATATATGATACAAAATATAATAATATTTAAAAGGTAATAAATAAATAAGGATTATAAGATATATATATAGAATGTATATTATATGTTCACATATATTTATATTCATATATTTGTATTATGTTGTAGTTCTGAAGAAGATTGCTGGGGCAATCAAAACTGTCAAAGAAGGTGGTCACTAAAGCATTGTGAAACAGTAATAAATTGCATAGATGATTTAGTATTATATAACTATATATTTAGCTGTTTAAGAAGCACAAATAACCATAATATGAATATGCTTTTCTATTTTCATTATTTCTCTATAAAAGATGCATTCTGTTTGAACTTATGGCCCACATAAAAATATAATTTTTTTCTTTCACACAAATTTATAACTTTCATTTTATAATTTATTAAGGAATATTATGAATTAAATAACACACACAGAGAATATTTTATCAAATACTATACAATACCAAACATCTAGGAGGGAAATGTCTACGTTTTTAACTTGTTAAACAATTTTTAAAAAGGTGATTAATAAACAAAATCAATCTAGATTTCGGTAAGGTACTAAAAAATGAAAAAATGGCTGCTACTATATTGTTTATGATAATGACTAATAAAAAATATAAATTTACTAATTTTAATGTTACTTTTTTAATTTACATTTTTTTGGATAATATATAAATGTATACCTAAAAAGATTTTTTTGATTTGTATAGTTCTTATAAATAAATTATAAAAATGAAGGCATTTAGAATTTGTTTAATATTAACCTAAATGTACATTGTATTTCTTAAAATAGACAGACAGATAGACAGACGGATGGTTAGATAGACAGATGGATAGATGGATGGATGGATAGATGGATGGATAGATAGACGGATGGATGGATAAATGGATAGATGAATGATGGATAGATGGATGGATAGACCGATGAATGGAGAAATGGATGGATGGATAGACGGATGGATGGATAGATGGATGGATGGACAGATGGATGGATGGATATACAGATGGATGGACAGATGGATGGATGGACAGACGGATAGATGGATGGATGGATGGATAGATAGATAGATAGATAGATAGATAGATAGATAGATAGATAGATAGATAGATAGATAGATAGATAGATAGATAGATAGATAGATAGATAGATAGATAGATAGATAGATAGATAGATAGATAGATAGATAGATAGATAGATAGATAGATAGATAGATTTGTTTAGTGTTATCTTTGCAAGTTTTTTCAGAAATGAACAATCCTTATAATTAAGACCGTAAAATGTTGAAAATTTATTTGAAATTTCTGATTTATCTACAGTTTAATAAAACAACTTTTATCAAAAAAAGTGATATATTAATGTATTTTTAATGAATAAGATTATGTATTACATAAAGGAGTAAAAAGAGACATTTTGAAAATTTAATATTCTTTGTTTACTATTGACTATGTGCTGAATTCTAAATGATATCAACATTTTAAAAAGAAATGTTAAAAATATTTTACCAAATAATATATTACCTATCTTCTGTATCAATTAATCGATCATAGAATACACGATATACTTCATGAATCCACAAACGAATAAGTTTGGTTGGTTCTATCATTAATCGTGGAGGTACTAATAAGATTCCATTTATAACTCTAGCAAAATCTCTCAAATTAAAAATGTAATGACTCTTAGATGGTGTAGGCAAAAATGAAGATATTGTTTTGTAGTAAATATTTTTGGTAGCTGAAACCACTACCTAAAATAAATAATAATATAAATAAAAAAAATTGCTTAAATTAATTTTAAAATCTATATAAAAGAAAACATTTTGATCAAAAATTTTATTATATAAACAAGACCATTTGCCTGCCATGTTCGAAACTGCTGAGTAAAGCTTGGAAATTTTTCAGACTCCAAATACATCTTGAACATAACCCACCTATCCTTCAGTTTATTTGTTGATAAATAATCATCACTATTTTTAACGAGAGGATAAAAAAATGAAAATTTTCTAAAATTCTCACCAGAAAGTGTTTTAAATACTGCTACCTTTTATATATCTGTCAAAACATTTTGATCAAAAATTTTATTATATAAACAAGACCATTTGCCTGCCATGTTCGAAACTGCTGAGTAAAGCTTGGAAATTTTTCAGACTCCAAATACATCTTGAACATAACCCACCTATCCTTCAGTTTATTTGTTGATAAATAGTCATCACTATTTTTAACGAGAGGATAAAAAAATGAAAATTTTCTAAAATTCTCACCAGAAAGTGTTTTAAATACTGCTACCTTTTATATATCTGTCAACAGGGGTATGTACATTAAGATGTTGAAACCACTAGCTAACCTGAAGAGCAAAAACTGTGAAAGAGAGTAGTCTGATTTTCTGCAACAGTGGATATTATATGGTAGAATTGAGGCGAAGGATGCTCTGATAAAAAACAAAAATTTGAAAATAAATATTGCCAATGCAATGACCATTCATTTTCCCACAAAATGTTGAAGATGGATAAACTCTGTTATATCTTGCTTAAGAATGGTGTGCTGAAAGTTATTAAACTATTGACATGGATGTAGAAATTTGGGAGTTTGATACTTCTACGTCATTTAAAAGGTGAATTTTGTTTATGAAATATATACTTTATAAAAGAAGGTGGTTTGGCTTTGCAATATGATAGCATTGAGCTGAACGAGGTTTTAATAAAAAAATAATGTACATACATATGTATATATGTTTAGGGTCAGTCAAAATACCAAAATAGAGATTAAATATGTTAAATGAAATTAGTTAAACTTGATGCACATGCATCAAAAGTATACTTGGTTTAATTAATTTCATTTAACATATTTAATCACTGTTTGGTATTTTATTATTATCATAATATTAACAGAGTATCTATATATATATATATATGTTGTTTTTCGAAGAATTATATATATATATTGTAACAATCCGGAGAAAGCGACTTAACGTAATCTGCACTACGGGCGCCATCTAGGCATTTGAACCTAGAAAAATTTATAAGTAGGCAGATACGTAAGTCAAAAAAAAAAAATTTTTTTTTTTTTTTTAAATATTTTGGTTCCGGTCGTTAGCCCATGTCACTAGCTCAGGGAGTAGCAGAGATTTAATAACATCATATCTTATCTAATTAGATTTCAACATTAAAAAATAAATAAAATAAGCCACTGCCAGTAATTAGCATACAAACATTTATTTATGCACATATATATAAGATTTAAAATTATTTTATTATTAGTTTTACATTTTAACATTTAACATTATTTTTTTAACTTTGATTTTTGACTTTAATTTACCTTTAATTACCATTACATTCTAATTTTACATTTTAATTAAGTTCGCACAGATAAATTTAGGAAAGCTTGTTTATAATGTTGAATATAGATCGGTTACATAGATTTCACGGTCAAAAACATTTCAAAGTAAACATAAACGATCAAAATACAAAATTATTGATTACTGACAATTGCGGAGGGAAATTTCTACGTAACCCAATAGTATTCATCATAAGATACTTGCATTGTCACCAATAACTTAAAAGACATCCGAATAAATACATTTTAGATACTCACCGTAAGGTATCATTATTTATCGGATGTCTATATATTTTGATCAAATATGAAAACGCAAAACATAGTTAACCGATAAACAATCCATGCAAGCGTCTATAAACAACTTAAGTTTAATGCATTTTTATTTAGAATCGAGTATGAATAGACCACATAAATTTGCTTTTGAAAATAAACATTCTATCCCTATTTAACCTTAGGTTAAAATTCGTAGTCAAACTGGCATCAATTCATCTGATATATCGATGTATTCAATGTAATAAAATACGGCAGCACAAAAAGTTAAGAGAAGAAATTGCTTCTCATGAGATAGGAATATTACATCTATCTGCAAAGAAGAGCAATAAAACAAAAAACTCCATAGAAAGGAACTGCGGTATCCGACTTATAATTCCTTCCATAGGCAAACGGAAGTGTGCGGCGTATGAAGCGATTCTGCCCGTAGCGAATCAATATTACATCTACTAATCACACCAATATATCCAATCCATTGACCCAATTTAACCACGAAACAAATAACCCAAGATTACCCTCCCCTAATATAACTTTACAAATCTATACAGCCATTCACGCCCGACTTAAGTTTAACATTTATATAATTAATTTAACGGAAAACAACAATCATAATAAAACTTAAAGAACAAAAAATAAATAAATGGAAATGATTTTACAAAATAAATAAGAAAAAAAATACATCAAATAACATTATTAATGAAGAATTTAGTTTGGTCAGATAGGATTCTATTGCATTATTTACTAAAAAGTTTTAAAATTTAGAGTTCTTATTGTTTCAAGTGAATATATAAGTTCTTACAATTTTTAAAACGTCCAACTTTATCCGTTGCTTGCCATGAACGTAAATTCCCACGCCGTCCTAAAATTGGTATCCATTTAGCCGTTGTTTTATTTATTCATTCGGAGGTTTTTTAATTTAGTTGGTCCTCAATGTAGGAAACGATAGTTCATTTCTCCCTTCTTTAACAGCTGAAAGAATTGACCGTGCGTCTGTCAATTCCTCCAACTCCGGACTACTACATATAGTCACATCGTAATAATCAATTTCCAGTCACTAATAATTTTCAACCATGTCCTTTTATATTCATTTGAAGGATTGCCTTTACATTACGTCATCGATGCGATGATCCTTTTCGTTGAGGTCCGATTTCCCAATGGATTTATTTCATTTGCTAAAAGTTTCTATTGTTTTCCTCTCTGACCAATGTTTTTACATTTAAATGCCCAAGGCTGGTTTACATTTAACTAATTAACAATCATTTCCATTTCTGATTAATTAACCTGTTTTCCAAATCAAAGATATATTTAAAGATAAATTTAAAGATATAATTTTATTTCCAAATCTTTTTAAAATTTAGTTTTAAAATACTTTTTCTTTAATAAAGTTTTATTTTAATAATTTTTCATTATCTGTGCGATTTAATATATAAGAGTTTAAGATGATATTTAATTTCAATTTTTAATTCTTAAAGAAAATTTTTAAATGCGAACTTTTTAATTTACTTTCATGTTTAATAATAAAAAAAAACAATGTAACGGACGTCTGTGCTCGTTACAATATATTGTAACGGGATCGCCTCTTTTGCTGAATTTTTAAACATTTGAAGTAAAGTTTGTATTTGGATTTATGAGTTTGAAACAAAACTTTACCAATTTCTTATTACTATTTTTCCTTTTGACACTTATAATTTAAGTTATTAGTTCTTAATTTATTGTCAATTATTTTACTTTAGACCCAGTTACTCAAGCAGAGCCCAGTCAGACAGATTTAATAAAAATATTAAAATGATAGTCATTTTTCTAGACCAAGATAACTCTCTCGGGCTGCATGAAACATGAAATATCTCATGGGGATATATATAATTGGTTTAAAACCTATGGCACCATCTAGTAAATTAGACTAGACCACAAGAGACAATGTTAGCACGCTTCAAGCGCTTGACACATGACTAGTAAATAAAAACAAGAGATCGGCATCACAGAATATTTAAATAAAATTGTCTATTTATTCATAATTAAATTGAGAGAGAGATGTAAAATGACACTAATAATTTACAATACATTTATTAATTAATATAACATAAATAATAAGAAATATTAAAAACATAACATAAAATATGAATACTTCGGAATGATAACTAAAGTTCAATACTGGTATTAAGAATTCAAAATTTCTATTAATGACTGAATATATTTACTTAGGATTTTTTACAGTCTTTGAGTTTTTTCAAATGAGTGATCACCCTGTCTTCTGATCCAGTCAGATTTATGGTAGGCATATATTTTTAGTCTTGTGACGCTTCTTCTTTCCTCCACATCCTACGGTGTGGGCTGTTTCCATTGATTCGGCATGGCAGGTTCAAAACATCAGCAAAAGATAAGTCAGAGTAATACTACTGCATCTGGCTATTGTCCCACAGGAATGGAGGAAAAATGAATTAACACCCAGCTTCGGCCTAACAATGCATTTCTCGCTTGACACGATCATAAAAAGATTGTTTCATCATGCTAAATCTTGTTGTTTTAGCTGCTTGTGGATTTTGTTCAGTTCTTCTGTTTGACCTTGGTTAACTCTCTGGTCAACTACTATCTTCTTTAAAAATTTACTGCATAATCTTTTTGAACAATCTGAATCATCTGAAGCTTCTAAGTAGTCTGAATAACAACAATTGGAGATTTCAGCTTTTTATAAACTCTGACTTCACTCCTGCTTGAGTTTTTATTCAAGTTATCAATCCATTTAATCTTTATTTTTTTAATTAGTACATTTTTTTATTATTGCTTTATTTTTCCATTTTAATTACACCCTAATTAGTTTTGTTTATTTAATCAGTCTGGAATCTTAATCTCCAGAACCTGATTAATCTTGTACAAATTGTTTCAGTTAAATATAAACTTATAATTAAAAAGGGCTTTTAACCGAAAATACTTTTGAAAGAGTTACATATTAAAATAAAAATACATAAAAGAAAAAAAAGATAAGCTATAATTAATAATTTTAACTTATTCTCCGATATTAGTATTTTTTGTTTTTTTTACTTCTTCAAACTATTATATATTGACATATAATTATAATTTTATCTTATTTTAAAAAAGAAATCATGTAACTCCTATGTGTATATATATAAATGTAAAATACAATACCCGTTATAAAATATATATATAAAAAATTAACGATAATTTTATATATATATACACACATCGTACATTATATATATTTATATTACAAATAAAATGTCCGTTAATTAAAAACTATTATAATAACAATAAAAATAATAAATATAACGGTAATTATCTATTATATGGAACGGCATTTGGGGCAGGTCTAAGGAATTAAGCAAAAGTATTTCTGCGAATTGAAAGACTGTATATAATAGTTAATTACCGTTATATATTTATATACATGTGTGTGTGTGTCAGTGAGTAAACATTTGATAAAAGTTTGCTTTCGGCTGAATAAAGAAGTAGGTAAAAATGTTAATCAAGTACTGTAAAAATATAGAAAATGATTGTAAAAAATTAATTAAAAATAAATTTAATCTTTCATGTCTTTCTACATCTTCTCCCAAGTTGTTTATGTGTGGAGTGTTATCTAAATTATTCATGTGATAAGGGTGTTCTAGCTTTTATTCATCTTTTAAGCAAGAAGTTTCTTTGCTTCTTGAATTGTTTCATCCGTCTATTATTTCTGGCTAAAATAAAGATGACTGTGTTTAATACTGTTAAGATTTTAAAATTTTTTTTTATATAAAGCAGAAGTGAATAGTGTCCTATTGTATGCATGATCACTTGTGATAACACCTGAATAATTATGATTTTTTCCAGATTCTATCATCATTGAAGACTGAATTGAGGGAACATCTATACTTTCTAACCATTTTAGACAGGTATCAATTATTATTAAAAACCATTTTTGCCTCCAAGCACCTGCATAATGTATATGAATTTGTGATTATAGTTCTTTAGCTGCTGTTTAACTGATTTGACATTTTTGCTGGTATATTTGGTACTGACTGTCATTCCTATAATTTTCAAGCTCTAACTTCAATATTTTTGTTTATTTCTGGCCTTCATACATAATACTTAGAATTCTTTTCCATGTGCATTACTTCAGTGCAAGCCAGTAAAGGAGATCAAAGATTGGTCGTGGCCTTTGGTGATAATTACATTCAACACTAAAGTGTTTCCATTAAAAGTTCACTATGTAAAATCCAGAATGCATTGGTAGTATTTGAAGATAAATTTGGGTTCAGTCTGACTTTATACATTTAATAAGATTTTTGTAAATCTAGTCCCAACTTGTTCATTCACTCACAATTTTACATTTAAGTTTATTACTAATAGTTCTATCATTTTTACTTCTTTCTACTTTGCACTTCTCAGATAGCTCAAGGAATCTATGCAACAAATCTTTTTATCCTGCCTATACTTTAACTGAAAATGGAAAATAACCTTAGAAAGTTAAACCAATGCATCATTTTTATTGATATTTGCTATGGAAATATTTTTTTAGTTGCAAAGGTCTCCAGCAGGATTTGAGTTTAGTAATTATTGTAAATTTTTGATTAGAATTAAAGTTGCAAATTGTTTATTTTCTATCTGGTTGGAATATATTTATCTATTTGGTTAAAATTATATTCTGTCTCATTTAATATTCAAAATATTAATGCCATCATTTTGTTCTGAATTATTTTGCATTCTATCAATTGTCACTATCTTTAGATGACACATCACAAGTCATTATCAAATCTTTCTCAATATTACGTGATCATTATTTCTTATACTTGCTCATAACTGTTATTAAAACAGACAAAACTCTCCATACAGTAGTGCCACTCAGTGCAAGCCAAAGTAATCAATGGATGCCAGAAGGCTTATGCATAAAATCAGTGACTACTCATCCAATATCCCCAGACTAGTTTCTAGCTTGTGGCTTTTAACAGTGAGGAGCCTTGGATTTGAGAGCACTGCACCTAAATCTTAGGATCTAATGCAACTCTCCAGCAGCCACCCTTTATCTCTACTTAACTAGAAAACTATGAGTTTAAAATTGAAAACAGAGTAATATTTTCAATCTAAGCTCATTAGCTTATATAGTCATACAGGTCTGAAATCAGTTCAGTATCCATACATTTTGCATTGAATGGCACTGCTGTATAGAGAGTTTTGCCTGTTTTAATAACAGTTATGAGCAAGCATAAGAAATGGTGATCATGTAATGTTTATTGGCTTAAAACCAATCCTGCCTAATAGAATAGTGGTGGCTATGGTTATTGAAGAACCAAAAACACCAAAATGTATGGGGATTGAATTGAGTTCAGACCTGCATCACTATATAAGATAATGAGATTGTATTGAAAATTTATTGTGTTTACAATTTTAAATTCATATTTTTGTAGTTAAGTAAAGATAAAAGGTGGCTGCTGGTGGGTTGCATTAGATTCTAAGATCTAGATGCAGTGCTCTCAGATCTAAGGCTCCTCACTGATGAAAGCCATAAGCTAGAAACTAGTATGGCAATATTGGATGAAGTATTAGATAGGGATTGTGTGCATAAGCCTTCTGGCATCTATTGATTATTTTGGATTGCACTGGGTGCACTACTGTATGTAGAGTTTTGCTTTCTCAATACTATAGCAACTTTCATATATGCATATACATAGAAACCATTCATAAACAAGTATAGCCATTCTATCTCTAACGAAAAAGAAAGAGAAAAAATTGCATTAGAAATGAGTCTTGCAATGACTGTACAAATCAATCTGTGAATCTTAAATATATTCACCCAATAGAACAGGCTAATTCATTTTTCTGTTCATTTGCTATTTTATGGTGATGCCTTTTAATTTCTTCATCTGAAAACTTTTTTTTTAAATACTTCAATACCATAAGATAATTATAGCTCTCTAATGTATTCTATTCTCTACTACATTCTTCCACTGGGAAATAATTAACATTGCACTTCTTTAAAATGTTTTTTGAAATTGTCTGTAAAATGTAGATAGGATCTACCTCACATTCACAATAAAACATCCATTTGAGAAATCTTGCATTGTTCATTTGTTTATATGACCAATCGAATAAAAGTGTGATTTTACAATAGTGGATTTTACTGTACTACAATCAGTAAGTTGCAGAACATATGATAAGTTTTACAATTTTGCCATACTAATTTTTAAATTTTATGGAGCATTCTTAAATGAATCTTCTGTAATGTCTTTACATTGTGGCTATTGGTGTCCAAGTCTCACTTCCATACAACAAATTATCTAAAATAATGTCTCTATATGCAACTATCTTAATTGCAGTAGTTATTTCCTTGTGATGAAATACTCTATATTTTAGCTTATCAAAGTAAAATCAACACATTAGAATTTGTGTTCTATTTTGACATCTAAATCGACCTTTCTACTTATAAAACTACCAAATTATTTATATTCTCAATTTAATAACAATCCAAGATAAAAGTTGTCGATAATTTTTCCCATCACTGACTATTAAAGAAGTTGAGTTCTTGAACATTAATTATTAAATCAAAGTCTTTAAATGTTATTTTCAAAACATTAAGTGCATTCTGTAAATCATCTTTTGAATTGACCAAAATATTATATAATCATGAGTATACTATAAATCCAAAATCCAAAAAGATTAAGTTCTTGTTTTATTTACAGTCAATTCAAATTAAAAATTCACCTTTCAAACCTATATTGCATCTTCATCTCTGTTTCTTTAAATCACCTATAAACAATTCCAATGACAACTATCATAAAAATTGAAAACAATGATGGGTCAAATTACACATACTTGTTTAATCCCAGTTTTCATTTTAAATGTATCAGATTTTCCAGATGTAATAATAACATTTCACATCATTCTATCATGTAGTAGTTGTATAATATGAATAAATTTTGGTAAACAACCAATTAATTTCAAACAATGTCATAGATTTATTTTATTAACTGATTCAAAAGCCATGATTAAATCAATAAAAGAAAGGTACTAAATTACTCTTTCATTTCTGATACTTTTCTTGCATTTTCCTGGCAATAAACACCATGTCTATAATGCTTCTTGATTCTCTAAAGCTACAAGTATCTGGTAGCCATTCATTTATAACCTATTCAACTAAATGTTTAAAAATAGTGGATAATAATACTCCATGATAATTATAGCAATTTTGTCTATTCCCTTTATTTTTAATAATTAGAACAATAGAAGAAATTTTAAGATCAGGCAGCAGAACTTTGTGGGTCTATGTATTTCTTAAAAAATGTCAATATAATTGAAGCTAACATATTATCACTATTTTTTAAAAACTTTTCCAGTTTTTTTATCAGGATCTGCAACCTTTCTACTTTTAAACATACAAAGAATTAGTAAGCCTTTACTAAGGTACAAATCTTTGTCTAAATCAAGCAAATAGATAAAATGGATATATCATTAAAAGCTATCAGTTTAATTCTTGTACTAGTATCCAAAAGCTGATCAAAATACTTCTTTCACTTGTTCAAAATATTTTTATTATCGTATAAGAGAGGTTTAATAGAATAGTGATGCTGTTTTTTAGATCCATACATTGTTTTCAGTGCATCAAAAAAAAATTAAAGTGACCACAATCAGCTAATGTCTTTGACTTTTTTGTAGTTTTAATCCACCAATTATTTATAAACCTTCTTGTCAAACATTAAATTTCTTCTTTTAAATTTCTATATTTATTGTGAAATTTTATTATATGTCAATCAGATGTTTCCTTTTAATAAAATTACTAATAAAATTATTATCAAAAATAGTCATAATTCTTTTTATTGAACCAAAGAGTAAATTTAATTGTATCCATAACACACTTCTTAAGAGAATTACATGCCTCAGTAGAATGGTAATTTTTGAAATCCAAATCAGTAATTTTAGTATTTAATAGGTGTTAAAATTCAATACATAAATAAAGAATGAACGTCAATACTGTTCCCTCTTCCGTGTTCATTTTGCTTCTTTAAGCAATAGTCTGCATAGAGTTCTATCACTTCAGTTTTATTATGAATCAAATAGTTTATCAGATATGATAAACCCTTGCACTTTTTCATATTGTGTCTGAAGCTCTAAAATTACTCTAATTTTGTTTTTGTAGAGTATATTACTTTAACTTCCAAACCTATCCACAAATTCGCTTTTTCTTCCTGCTAAATGTACTTTCAAAGTCTTTCTTTTTATTTTTTAAAAAAAAAACCTTTCCACATTAGCCTGAATCTCTTTCATTGATTTAGTTGCTAAAACAAATCATTACAGTAAGATTCCTGGAATATCATATGTTAACTAGAGTGACTGATATTACAAATGCTAACCTATTTACTTTTAATTTTCCCTCCTTGCCTGTTAATTTGCAATTTTTTTTAGTTAATTTTCATAAAAAAAAACTTTTCCACCAAATGATATCATTAATTGTTAATAATCAATGACGAAGAGTAATTGTTCAATGACAAATCATTATTTATTTTACATTTGTAATATGTTCATATTTTAATCTCCCATTTGCTTTTATTATTGTCACAATAGGCATGATCCATTCTGAATAAAAATCAGCTATGTTATGCTCTTAGTTTGGGGACTTATTTAGAATAGTTATTTAAGTGCTTCTTTATAGAATCCCATCCTTTTGTCAAAAATCTCACAAAATCTTAACATGCATATTGTTATATGTTCTGTCTCATTGATAGCTATAAAACTACTATGATCTTCAGCAGAAGTTAACAGAAGTAAATTTTTATTATGCTTTCCTCCAGAGATGGAAAAGTAATACTAATAACTGAAAAATAGCTAATAGTTTGAAATTTCATACATGACTTTTTTTTTTTGTTTTATTTTTTCCTCCAAATATTTTTGGAAATTATGGAAATTGCTGGCCCTGAATTGAATTCTATGAATATGAATTATTAATTATAAAAAAATTTGTTTCTATGATTTTACCATTACTTGTCTTCAAATGGATTTTTATTTCTCATTTATCACTAAAGTTTTTACTAATTGACAAAGATGTGGTAGCACTTTTTAATCAAGAGTGCCATATCTAAATTACAATAGATGTCACAGTGGTAATATTTTTTAATGCCAACTCCTTTAGAAAGAGGTTTTACCTCACAAAGGCTGACTTGAATTTATTATAATTACATAACAGATTTCTAATTCCTGACTTGTGAGCAGCAATAGTCAGGTTTTATTTTCTGTAGTTTCAGCAAAGAGTTTGCTGGACTAATGCAGATTGAAATAAAGTTTTTGTATTATTAAATTAAGCAGCTTTATGCTAGATAAACTTATCACTACATGCCTTGTCTGCGCCAAAATCACAAGTATTAGCTAGCTTTTTTGGTTATCCTGTAATATATATTCTTTTTTTTTTTTGGAATCTTCCTGATATCTTAGATTAAATTGATAATACAAAAAAGTAATTAATAGTAAGTGGGTGGAATTTAAATTGCCTTTCATATAACCATTCAGAGGGATGTATAGATACAACTTGTCTTTATAAAACATTTTGTATGTGATGAGCAACACAGTAACACTGTTAGTTTGATTTTAGGATTAGTAATGCCATGTGGCAGTTAGGAAAAGCAATCTATGTATATTATATTAGTATTATCAAATTTCTCAAAAGAGCTTACCTTTTCATTAATTTATTTACCTCACCAATTATTATGTTTTGCTTACTGAAATGGGGTGGTGATTAAATTAATAATATTTTTTTATATTCTACTGTATTTACAATTAATTATACATATTAACATATTCTACATTTGACAGCTGTTACAATTTAATTAATATACTTACACTTATGATTAATTGACTATAGCAAAAGTGGAATACATTACATATTATATAAAAATGAATTTCTTTACAAGCTTAGCACATAGATTTGTACATATTAAGTGTACATAAAAAGGACAAGAAGTAGTGTGTGAAATACAATGTGGAAATGTGAAAACTGAATTGATGTTCCCCTCACCTATCAATATGATTGAACTGTGGTGGTAGGAATCATCTATTGTTGGTACAATCCTTTTGATAGTGTCTATGAAACATGACTATGGCAGTACACTGCAATATAAGATTACTAAAAATTGAAATATTGTTTGTAATACAGTTTCAATGTCAGATTAATAAACTTTGTTCTATATATTTTTTATTTATTATAAAGGGTACTCAGCTTATAGCTAAAGGCACCACTCTATGGCACGGTTTTTGCACCAAAACACATAAAAATGCTGTTTCTGCGGCCGACATGTTCGAACCCACGTTTTCTATAGTACAACTTTTTTGTTGTGCTACAGAATGCAGGCCGCTATGTCGCATCGCAGTACAGCATGTATGTCGCATAGCAGCAAATACATTTTCCGAATTTGCACAATTTATAAAATAATTACAGCTTGATGAGAAAGTTTGTATTTGAATTATATTGAAATGTTGTTTTCATTGGATTTTTTTTTTTTTTTAAACTATTGAAATGTTCAAATTTTTTAAAACAATAATTATAAGACTTTTTACAATGTACTGTATTGAACTTTTATTTGGGAAAATGTTAAATATCTATGTTTTTATTGAGTTGCAATTAGGTAACGTGTCAAGTAATGTACTGTTAGTAACATTCCACAAGACAAAGAAGATTCTACCGTCTGTATATTTTTGAAGTAAAAAAGAGCAGTACGAAAAAAATATCCAATAAGAAAAGTCCAAATATACAGGTTTTTTTGTAAATTTAATAAAAAGCAAATATTATAAACATGTTTAATAAGTAAAGAAGACATTTGTATGTGTTTGTTGTTGTTTAAAAATGTTTGAGTTTCTTTCTTCTGTTCGAGTACGATTACGATTTTGAATTTTTTTATTTTAGCATTGCAAACAAATAGAACACTAACCCTAAAACTAACCCTAACCCTAAAACTAACCTTAAACTAACCCTAAAACTAACCCTAAACCTAACCCTAAACTAACCCTAAAACTAACCCTAAATCTAACTGTAACAACTTTTACTTTTATTACGATTATTATTTTTTAGTTAAACAACAACAAAAAAAGTTGTAACACAAGTAAAAAAATATCCGATAGAAAATTGATAAAAAAAAGCCATAACACAAGTAAAAAAATATCCGATAGAAAATTGATAAAAAAAGCCTAGCACAATTTAAAAAGTATACGATATAAAAAACACGAATCAAATTGTAATTTGTTGATTTTATTTTACATTTATTATTATCATTTAAATTGTATACGTTAATAAAAAATAATATTTAAAAAAGACAATTTTGTTTTTATTTTCGCATTACAAAAAAGCACAGAAAAATTATTAAAATCAACGGCCCGTGAATGTTCATATTTTATAGTTTTAGCGTGCAAACGGCGCCGTCCAACGGCATCTTTATCTATAATACAAGCACCTTATAAAGCTTTCTACCTGCCTGACATTACTTGTAAACACTTTTTTTTATTTCCAAATCTTTTATTAAAATGTTGGTTAAAACACAGTCAAAGAATTAAATTCAGAAATCTATTTTTTCTTTTTGAACATTTTATTTATTTTTGCAATTCTATTGTTTCAATTTTTCAGCCTACATTCATTATATATATATTGTTACATAAACTCTATAACACATACAAGGACTCATTCTCTTACAGACGGCACAACCAATCATGCGTCAACTGAATTCTATATTAATATCACGATCAGTTATATATATATCCAGTCACGGGACTGTCAAATCTTATATTAATATCACACACTGATATATATAGCATATCAGTTATGGGATAAAAGAATCTCATATTAATATTACATTTTGAGATTTTCAATAACAAAATTAATAAAATCTAAACATTTTTCATTGCAAAATTTTTTGTTTGTGTGTGCTGTGAAAATTGAACTTGGATAGTGAAAATTTATGATTAAAATTGTGTAAAATACCTTATAGTCAACCATTAACTGGATTAAATATTGATGTATTAAATAGTAGAGATGAAATATTGAATAAAATAACAGATTATGTATATATATATTATGACCAGGATAATAAAATTTAGTGACAATAAATCTTTTCACGATGTTCTTTATTATAAGAGATATTTATAAAAGCAAAAGCTGAAATAATAGTTAATAAAATAAATTTAAAAAAAAGAAATAGTAAAGTAAATGATTACAAGAAGCAAAATAAAAATGATGTAATCAGAATCTATAAAGGAGATTGAAGTGCAATTGAATACACAAAAGGATGAAATGGAGAGTTCTATTCCAGAAATTTTAGCAACAGAACAAAATATAGATATATCTGGAGGAACCATAGCAGATAATGTTCAAGCCCTAGAAATAAATAAGACTCCAGAGAAAGAAGATGGAAATAAATATAAATGATGATAATGATGCAGCTAATGTTAGCAACCACACAGAAAAGGTTAGAAGACATGCATCAAATGCCAACATATATAATGACTGATTTATCCAAAAGAATGGCCAAGATGAAAACTGAAGTAAAGGCAGCTATAATAAACATTTTTTCTGAAAAAATGGAAAATATATCTAAAAATATAGCAAGGAAACTAAATTAAAAGCTGACATTGGTGCTAAATTGCTACCATTAGAGAAAATGATAGGTGAAAAGGAGACACAGATGTGAACAAAAAGCTGAAAAAGTTAAAGAGAAAATTGAAAGCAAACTAAATATTAAAATTATCAAAACAAAGCAAGCATATGAAAACTCCAAACATAAGTTGGAATTAAATTTAGAAGAATTTAAAGATAATCATAGTATAGAAAATGAAACTATGAAAACTAAGTCAGATATACCAATGACAGATAAAATTAATGATTGTCTGGAATTCTACCACTAAAGTGACATTTACATTAAGAGTAATTTCAAAATGTTTCTTAAGAATACTTTTCCTCAATTACTTGACAGCTATCAGAATGGAATGATTCCATGTCAAGCTAATCTTATAGAAGAAGAGTATTATACTTATGATAAAGTTTGGGAAACTCTAAATGAAGTGACCATGCTTAATTGTTTTAAGTTTAACTTAAGATATTCTAAAGTTCTCTATAATAGAAGAGACTATCAGAATAAAAAACTCATTTGATAGATGGTAATTAAAATTAAAGTAAGTAAAACAAAAAGGTTTAGTCTATCATTTTGCACTAATAATGATGATGAAGATAATGCTAGGAATAGAAAAAACAGGCTTTATCACAGAATGATATAGGATACCATTGGTAATACCCCAATGACTAACAAATACTGGAATAGTCATTGCCATCAGTACAAGATGAAGGTATCAATCACAAATAAATTTCAATTACGAGCTAGTGAAGAAGAATATCATTTTATATGGAATAAATACACGATCTTTAAATGCATTTACTGTGATTCAATAAGGGATTTATTTTACAATATCCCATCAGGTTTAAAAGATAAGTTATAATAGCGAGTACTATCAACCTAAACTCCACTGTATGAATTATCTGATCGCAAAGAGATTGGTTTAAGCATCAATTTAGGTCATGTAATGTATTACTTCATATGTTCACTTACATATCTATAGGTATTTTGACCAAACTTATTGCACTTTAAATATGTTAAGTCTACAGGCATTCCCATATTGCCATAAATTTTAAAATATACTGTAACTGATTAGTAAACAGTCAAGATAAATCATCTTATACTTTAGGAAAAGTAAACAGCAGGATTACCACAAAAGAAAAACAAATTCAACACACCCCAATTATTTTCCAAAAACCATGCTTATGCTTCTTGAATTAACCATTGATCAAGGAGAAGATCAAATACACACATATCTTATAATGATAATAAAGAGCACAAACAAGGCAAAAACAAAATTAAAACAAATTCCCAATTAAAAATTTGAGGTATAACATTTATCAAAACCACACATGGTAGTTTTCTAAAAGAATTCATGTTACATAAACTCTGTTACGCATACAAGGACCCATTCCATTAAAATATATATATATATTCACTCAAAGAGTCCATTTAACCATTATTGATAATAAGTATACCATTGTCCACCAAGCCCTTATTATATATAAGATAAATAAATAAATTTATTAAATGAACTTAAGAACATTACAATATATATTTGTGATGCTATAATTTTTAAATATGTTTAAAACTTTATCAACATAAAAATCAATTTAAAAAATATAAATAATTTAATTTTAAATTTTCTTTTAAAGATAAAACTTAATAAATATATACCCTTCCCAGTCTTTGGATTTGTGGTTCAAAGCCCTTTGCAAAATGCCAGTCTGCTATTGAATCAAATATTTTGCACAAAGTTTGATCACTAAATGAAGCTATTGATACAACATTCAAATGTCGAGTAAAACGTGGAGAAATTTCATTACGGCCACCACCTGGTGGACCCATCGCTGCAACAAGTAACTGAAAAATAATAATAAATGCATATTAAAAATGATTCACACACCGTAAAAAAGTTCATGATGCCAACATAAGATAAAATAAAGTGAATGATTCTTGAATACAGGTAAAACACTATTAATTAGAAATCCTATTTTCAAATCTTTCAGATTTATAAATTTTTAAGATTTCAAGTATAGAACATTTATCTCCAAATTATAATCTCAATCTGTTATTATACAAAAAAAGAGAGCTCATTGCAATTATGCTTATTAATATATAGGTATCTATTAAATGTTGGTTTGTTTTTTGTTTGTAAATATAAGTACAAACTAATTGATTTATTGCAAAAATATTAAAGATCGCTTTTATAATTTTGTTTGGATAACTGAAAATTTTGAATAATAGGTTTTCAAATTAATGGCATATCTTCTATATACTGTACTCTATTCATTAAAATTTCTTTAAAACAGACAAAACTCTCCATACGGTAGTGCCACTCAGTGCAAGACAGAGTAATCAATGGATGCCAGAAGACTTGTGCATAAAATCCCTATCCATTTATTACTCTGGCTTGCACTGAGTGGCACTACTGTATGGAGAGTTTTACCTGTTTTGATAACAGTTATGAGCAAACATAAGAAATGGTGATCATGTGATGTTTAGTGGTTTAAAATTGCTTTAGTACTATTTTTCACTCTATGATTATTTTTATTGTTGTTGTGATGGATAAATCATAATAATGGCAAATTAAATGTATTAATGTCTTCAATACTAATAATAATATCATATAAACAAATCTAATAATATAATCAATATAATTATTATAATTTCCTCTATTGCTAAAATTGCTTTTAAAAATGTCTTTTATTTAAAAACACAAATTACTTTCTCCTCTTAACTTACATAAGCTAGGATTCAAGTAACTAAATACACTCTATCTAGATTTATATGTTTTCCAAAAAAGAGTGATGCAACTAGTCACATTATTTTTTCCTCATTATGATTCAATCTCATTGTGTTACTGATCTTTAAATTCTATATATGTATAAATGCTGCCATACTGATTTTCTGTTTGTTTTTTTTTAAAGCATATTAAATTGTAAATATCTTTATCTGTTTTCTTTCTTAGCTCTCAAGAACTGTTGAATTTATTAATATTTTTATTATTATTAACAGTAATATTTATAATAAAATTATTATATTAAAACAAAATATTAATCTTGTGTATATATAAAACTTTTTTGGCTAATAAATAATTGAGATGCAACTAAAATTATTTCAAAACATTTATTGCAACAATTTACAGTGATAATATATAATTACTACATCATAAGTATTCATTTATGATTGGTGAGATTAGAAACATGTAATTGCTATCAGCAACAAACAGGAAGTTCATGGAATGTAGGGAGTTATTTATAAATCTAGCACTTCCAATCATGTTGGCTTGCCTTATGAAAGATCTTATATTATTTGCTTCTAGAAGCTTCACATCCCAAACTTGAGCATTCCTGACTTAAAATTTGCAAATAATGGGCAGTATATATTACTAGCAAAATAATTCTAGACTGGCGAATTACTATTTTGAATATGATAACACAAATACTAGTTACTTTTTAAATAGACTTCATTTTTATATCCAGTTCCACTAGCTTACTCTGAACAATCCGATTTACTTAGTTCTTCTATTTGTGCCATTAGCTATTTGTTATATTGTTTCATTGATTAGCAATATTGTATTCTGAATCCAATCTAGGGAAGATAAGTCCATTATTGAGATTAAGCTTAAGTTGAGTTCACAACAATTAATGCTTATCCTTATATCATTTTAAGACATATAAAGAGCTAATATTTGTATATTAATTATATATATTCTTTCAGTTTTTTTATTTAAAAAATGTGATTTTTCTTTAATACTTTAAAAGACTGAAGAGTTTTTTTTAGTATAAATTTTTATTATTTTTTTCTAAAATTCAGGTGCTGAACAATGTATTAAAATCAAATAGAAAAGGAAGGAACATTTATTCTTATATTTAATATTTTTTGTTAATTACAAACAATATTATTTTTATTATTTAGTGACAAAAATCCTGTAAATGTGATTATTTTTAATCTTGAACTAAAATTTTTTAAAGTCATTTCTTGTTCATTAAGCATCATTAATCCATTTTTATTGGACCTTGATGAATGCCAAACCATTGGTTTGTGATACCTACAATCTAAACTGCATAATTCATTTGCAATTATGCATTTCATATTAGAAACTTCTTTCTTGTGACTCAAAAAATTTAACACTTTATTCATTTCAGGAGGTATATTTATGCTCTCCCTACCATTGGGTTACAAAAATTTCATTGGCCGCTATACTATTATATCAAATCATCAAATCTATAATGATTTAAAAAATCATGTAATTCAAATTAACATAATTTCTTATATCTAAATCCAATTTCTAAAAATCAATTCAACATCTATTCCTACTTTAACATAATTTTCAACTAAATGTTATAGCATTACTAAATCAGTAGGTAGTAAAGGATATACCAAATCATCTTATACAGAAAATAAGATTATTTTCAAATCATAATTGACAAAGATTTTCCAATTAAAAGGAATTAAGATTCATTTAATAAAAAAAGTATTAACTGATGAAAGAAAAGAAAGACTGAAAATTAAAGGCGAGTTAAAAAAAAAACTGAAAAATAAAAATGAGTAAAATTAAAAACCCACAAAAGCAAGAATTAGATTCAAAGAACAAAAAGTGAAGATAATTAAGTAAGTCAAATACAATATATAAAGAATAAAGAGCTGAAAATAGTTAAATGAATTAAAATGCAAATGTCTGAAACTAGTTTAAAATAATCTTGGTGACTCTGAATCATTTATGACACTGAATCAATAATATGGGTTTATACAAAAAACAAATTACTACCAGAAAAAAAAATTAATAGACTCCAAATATTTCAGAGCTAAAATCTTTACAACACCTTTTACAGAGATGTAGCTAAGGAGAAAGCAACACAAGCTGTAATCGACTGTCAAATAATTAATTTTGTTTATTTTATCGTCTAGTTTAAAAAAGCTTGATACTAATTTATTGACTAATAATTAAATGTCTATTTGAATTAGCTATACACTGGATACCTGAAAGAAAAATTATAAACATTCTTAGTACCTTAAAAAATGTAATGTTGCACATCAATTCCAACTTCATGTTACAGCGCAAGAGTTATATATGCGCTAATTACATTTAAGTCCCTTCGATTTTTAATACTATTTTATAAAGCATCTCTGTTGTTATTTTGTAATAATTAAAAATTATTTATATCCAGAAATATACCACTACTAATATAAAAGGAAAAATAATAAAATAACTCTTAAATGTTATTAATGCTAAGCAAGTCATCTAATATCCACTTACCAATGGAAATTTAAACAAGCTTAAATAAGAATTCTTTCATCCATCTAAAAATGTCCAGCTTTGGCTGCAAATTTGAACTTTATATCATGAACTCAAAAACAAGTGTAAATAAAGAACTTATAACTTGTAAGCATATATTTTCTATGTAAGGATAATGTATATGTGTATATATGCTAATTGTAACTCTCCAATTATTTTCAAAATACTTTTAGTATTTATTAATATATATATACTTTTAGTATTTATTCATCATAACATTATTTATTATAACAATTTTTAGATAATTGAGTGCTTTTTTCCTTCCACATTTTATATTTCCTTATAAGCTTTAGAAATCATTATAAAAGTCTGGCTTTCTATGATCCTTATGAAAATTGTAAAAATATAATTAGAGGTTTATACTTTCTTAATGAGGCTTTTTTTTTTGTAACAATCTCATAATTGCAATGTCTGGCTTTTTTTTTGCAGACACTGGTTCATGCCCCACCCCTCTCCATCCTTCAACTCACATGCTTCATAATTGACAAATAAGCCAGTTTCAAACTTCTGACTGAGATAAAGCAATATATTATATAGATCAGATGTAGCACACAAATAAGCACACAGACAATATTTTGTAAACATATTGCTTATGTTTTATTTGATATATTTATTTCCTTATTAAGCATATGAAATATAAAAAACATAATAAAACCAACTGTCTTTATTATTTAAAATAAAATCAGTGATATTTTGATCGCTACAATCCAGCAGTTGACAATCTTTTTGGCAGAAAGCAAAATAATAAAAAAAACACCTTAACTCAAAAATAGAAATGCGTTATGTCACATAAGACAAAAATAAAATATTCCAAAGCAGTACTTTTCACTCTATTTCAAAATCATCTGATGTAAGATTGAGTAAACAATTGATGCCATGTGGTTGATATATGTAGTTCTACAATATTTTCATTTCCAGAGTGTTTTCTAGCTTTTGTTTTTTGTGAAAACGGAAAATAACACATGTATGCACTATTTAAATGTATGACATGAAGTTTTTTTTAAAAAACCTAAGTTTTAAACACAAGCTAACATGTTTGTGCAGTTATCTAGATTTAACATCAGGACAGTTTCTATACATTCTACAGATGAAAGTTTATGCCAATTGTAGATCCTATCTATTCATTGATTAGAAAAGTTAACATCAACAATATCATATGACTCTCATATTCTTATTCATCTGCTTTCAAAAGCAGTCTTTTTCACTCTAATCTATATAGCCATCTTTGAAAATTTAAATAATCAATGTCCACAAGATGGTGCAGTATTATAATTTTTACATCCACAGACTTAGTTCTGTTTTTGTCTTCATCAGTGAAGCCTATGATTCATAGTTTGAACTAATACATTTTACAACTAGTAAACAGCTTTTGCTTCTTTATAATATTTAAAATAATAGCATGAAATAAAAAAAGCTAGGGTTTTTAAACCCAAGCTAGCTTGCTTGCATGATTATATTGGTCTGATAGATCGATTTTCATATTTTTTGAAGACCTCAATTTTATGTCAACTGTCAGTCTCTTCTACCCTTTGTCTGTGAAAGATAAGGAGCAGTGATGTGATGGGATGTGATGCACTGTGACTTCTCCTTAAAAGGAGTCAGGAATCTCTCAGTGGCTATGCTCAGAGAAACCTGTTAGTCACTTTACCTTCCTTTTCCATTGTCCACCCTAAGTTTTCCCATAATCTGCTCCATCCCATTTCCACAACATAATCTTTGTCAACTCCATAACCTTCATATCTAAATCCCCCTTATCTTTTCCTAAACGTAGCATAAAAACCAATAACTCACTTTCTTTATAATCACTTTGTTCATATTTAATCTTCCATAACTTCATTATTTGTACCCTTTCTGCTTCCACGCATTTACATTGAAGTAACAGATGCCTATTATTTTCTATGCCTTCCTTACACAACTTGCAGACTAAATCACCCATATTTTTCCATTTACATGTACATTCCCTTGTTGCTAAAGATCCCGTTCAAATCTCATCTTACTCTAGAGTCATCTATTGAAAGTTTTAAGCAATGAATGGACTCCAGATGATATACTACTATAATAATTTGTTTTTCAGATCAGTTTCAGATTGTTATGACATTATGCTATCTGGAGATCAGTGAGTCTATTGAAGATGATTTTAAAAAAGAGTGAAAAGTACTGTTCTTGTCTCCAAATGTAACAAATATGGAAATAAAAGCATTTACTCTATCATTAATGATTTATCTGAAAGCTGAAATGACTAACAAATGAACTAAAGTTTGTTAGTTCAATTTCAGATTAAGGCAATATGTAATAAAAACATAGTGAAATTATTAATGAAGTTAGTTCAATAACAGAATGTCATGCTAGTGAATAAAAAAAGGATAAAAAAGAATAGCAGTTGGCTATTTAAAAATCTTTAAATTATAGCAATAATCCATTCTATGTTATTCTAGTTACTATCAATTAAATTTCATAATAATGTCCAGCTTTTTGTCTTTTATGTATAAAGAATATTGGATTGTATATATCCATTCAGTAGTGATCATTACTTCTTTTACTATTTCAATTAATGAATTTGAAAGTTTCAATAAATATGAAACCAAATGACTAGTTTTCTAACTCTATATGTCTGATACAATCTGGAAATTATAGACACTTTTGTCAAAAAGATGTCATCATACCAAAAAATAAAGTATTACCTGATTTTTCTAATAGATACTTGCATTAACAGCAGTAATCTCCATTTTGCTATTTCTACTTATGCTCATCCAAATGGTCTTCACATAGAGTGATAGAGGATGGATCACTGCTGTTATTTCAAATGTTGAGTGTAGATAAGAAAAGTTACGTGATTCTTTGCTTATTATTATTATATTAGTAAATACTGTCTTTTTTATCAGAGTCAAAGTGCATATAATTAGGAAATAATTGAAGTCATTAAAGTTTCTGGTTTCTAGTCTAGCATCAAAACTACATAATTATTCATGCAAATTGAATAGTTTCAAAATCTTAGAATATTAAAAAAATTTCCAATAATATAGAAAAAGGTCCACTGCTTCTCACCAATAAAAACCAATATCCAAAATCTAATATGGAGATATGGTTAATGCTATCACTTATGGTAATTTATTCTCAATGTTTACAAAAATGATAATGCAGAGTAGATTATCTGCTACTAATCTAGATATTAAATATAGTTTCATATTTTTCTTTACTATAAAGCATCTTTGAATATTATTCTACTGTAATACAGGATCATGGGAGAAATTACAATTTATTCACAAAGAACTGAATTCAAAAGTAGATTAATATAAATGGGGGGGGGGGGCAGATCAATAAACAAAATAAAGTTGGAAAATGTAAATTAAATTTGTAAAAATCAATTATGACTTATAAAAAACAACAACTTAAATAACAAAATGCATACATATCTAGGTGTAAAACAAAGTAAATCTACTATAAATTCATATTCATGCAATCAATTATTAAGATAAAAAAAAACTCAATTAATTAATGATAAAAATTCTAGATCACACTCACCTACACACTACTAAATCTCCAATTCCAAATGTTGTTGGAATGTTTAATGTATCAGTTCCTTAATTTTTATTTGTTTATTATTTAATTCATTATATGTAATTCTAATATTGTGAGGACAGAAATCATGTCCATATTCCTTTCCATATCTGTTATGTTTTGGTCTGCATTACAGACCCAAACTACGGAAAATAATACCAAGACAAGTATTAACAATTAATATATTTATTATATCTACACATATATACCATACAATATACAGTATATATACAAGTGAATATTTACAATGTTGAATATTATAGTTTAATGTAAACTCTGGATTCTGTCTACCACTTCCAGCTACACCTGATGGCTTGCCTCAACGGGTAGAGTGTATGGCTCTTCCAGCTGTACAAGACAGTTTGCCTTGATCTGAGAGTGGTCTTAGCAGCATCTGGTCTCTGTAGGACTTGCCTAGCTGAATAGACTAAATAGCATTGCTATCAATGGGAATACTTGTGCTGTTCAGATTAGCAGAGCTTCCTTGGGAGAATGCAAAGAGTATTTTTAGGTTAGACAAACATTCTTCCCTGATTCTCACATAAGGCTGACTATTTATACCCAGATCCCTGACCTTATTGAAAACTTTCAGATTCAGCAAGCATCATTGCTTATTGGTCTGTAATAATTATTGGCTATGTTTTATCTATACATCAGCCTATTGGCCTGTGGCAAACAATGCTTAATCTGATCAGATAAGGAGGCATCTGGAATAGTCCACTTCTGAGAGAAGGAAGGACTATAACATCCCTCCCCATGGCTAAAATTTACCCCTAGAGAACATAGTCATGCAGATGTACTGGAGGACAACTAATGCACTTTGGTGCTGTTTCTAGCTTGCTGTCATCTTCAGTTTGTTGGTCCTCCTTGCTTGTACTGCATGTCTCTGGAGCTTAATTCCTTGTGGTTGCATTAGTATAATATAGTCTAAGTTACTTTCGATGGTAATGATGTTGACATCCATCTGCTGTTTTGACTACAATAATGTGGAATCCTTTCTGTTGGATTACGACTGCTGGAATCCATTTAGTGAATCCTCTATACATCCTGCATAACACTTTAGTCTGCAAAGCTAGTGGTGTTCTGGAAATCTGGTGTTCCAATTTTCCATGTCCATTTTTGTTATCAGCTTTTTGTTGACTTCTGAGTAATCATGTTTTAATTTAGTTAATGTTGTGATCTGGTTTACCTTTGCCATTGAAAAGTCTAAATGACTGAACCAGTCACAACCTAATAAGTGTCTGTGATCACCTGTTATCATGACCAGTGATAGGTGTCTAGTTTTGTTAGGCATGGTAATTTTAACTCTTGTCTGACCCAAGAGTTTTATTTTTTTACCCTGATAATCTGTTATAGTCCTAGTGCTAGGATGCAGCTTATATTTATTATTTTTATTAATGATAGCCCAAGTCTTTTTTGAAACAATAGACACTGCAGACCTCATGTCTAGTTCAATTCTCACTGGCATATCATTAATCATAACACTATGTATAAATCCAGACTGATTGTCCTTAATGTGATTTATACTGGCAACTTGTTTATTTTTCTTATAGTTGTCCTTGTTGTTTTTTGGAATGGGTTTTTCCATTCTCATATTGGCTGTCTTTTTAAGTTTAGACATGCCGCTCTTATATGATCGACTCACTTGCAAAATGAGTACACAGTATGGAGGTGTGGACATTCTGTTTGCATATGCATCAGTTCATTGCACCTTTAACAATGCTTAACACTCATTGTTGTTGTTGAACTAACTGAGTGCTTGTCAGACTCAGCCTTCTGTTCAACATTTTGAATGGTATAATTTATTTTTTGTAATGATCTAGCTTGACACGCTATAGATTCTGCCAGCATGGCTTGAGCTACAGCCTTTCCAAAGTCTATATCCAGCATCATTAATAGTTTGAGTCTTAAATTATGATCATTCTTGCCACAAATGAAATGATCATGTAGTGCTTCATTTAAGAACTCTTTAAAATTGCACATGAGTGCTAATGTCCAGATTCGCATTGCAAATTCTCTAGCTTTTTCACCCTCCGATTGAGTACAGAGATTGAAATAATATCTCTGCATTATTGTTAGCAGTTTTGGGGGGAAATATTCTATGTGAATCACCAATGCCTTCTCAAAATTCAAGTCAACCAGTGTTTCTGACCCAATTTGTGATTTTAAAATATTATACATATCTGTGACCCAATTATAGTTATCAGCGTCACTAATTTTATTTCAGACTTTTTGATCTGATTAGCCTGCAGATAAAAAATCAGGCACTCTTTGTAGCTTGACCATTTCTCAGGGAACTCTGGGTCAAAAGCTTCCATCGAGCCAATTATATTAGCCATTTTTTCTCTGTTATATGTGAGAAAAATATTTATTTCATATATTTGCGAGTAACTACTCGATATGGTTATCTTTGACAGACTTTTTACTCTGCTAGGGTGAGCTTCTGTCTTTTTTAGAAAGGCTAATTTTGATTGGTTTATGAACCACCAATTGTCTTTGTGATCACTTAATTTTTTCTCCCAGAAATAAATGATTTTGACAATGACTGTCTAGTAAATGCAATGAATGTCTCTGCTTGCTTATTCTCATATTTTATTTTTATTTTGCCAGACATAAGTGATTTTAATAATCATGGTTTAGTAAATAGTAATTCGTGTATTTTACTTAGACAGTATTTAAGTGTGATTTAGTAATCACAGATATTACAAGTGTCTATATAATTGTGCACTCGCATATTTACGTTTCCAAGTTTTTTTCTTTTTCCAGCCAGGGGGAAAAAAATATTTTGTCAACTGTGACAAATCTGTTATGTTTTAGTCTGGATTACAAACCCAAACTACAGAAAATAATACTAAGACAAGTATTAACAATTAATATATTTATTATATCTACACATATATACAATACAATATACAGTATATACACAAGTGAATATTTACAATGTTGAATATTGTAGTTTAATGTAAACTCTGGGTTCTGGCTATTGCTTCCAGCTACACCTAACAGCTTGCCTCACAGGTAGGGTGTATGGCTCTTCCATCTGTACAAAAGGCTGACTATTTATGCCCAGATCCTTGACCTTATTGAAAACCTTCGGATTCAGCAAGCATCGTTGCTTATTGGCCTGTAATAATTATTGACTGTTTTTATCTAACCATCAGCCTATTGGCCTGTGGCAAACAATGCTTAATCCAATCAGATAAGGAGGCACCTAGAATAGTCCACTTCTGAGAAAAGGGAAGACTATAACAATATCAAAAGAAAAAATCATTAAGATGAGAATTAGATTTAGATTTTTCATGTTTGCAAATACACTGTCTAACAATGCTGATAAATTAACCTTAGTATCACCATAATAAATAGATGTTTATAAGTTAAGTTCTGCAGATTAATTTAGCTAGGCATTACAGTATCATGACCAAACTATAACAGATTATCAGTAATCACTTGCTTGCCATCTCCTTAATATAAACACATCAATTACTAAGATAAATAATACTTAAATTATTACATTTCTAATCATTTTAATAACTAATGTTGAGAATAGGTAATAATTTTTTTGGAGTATTGTAATAAACTCTGATGTGCAAATCAAACAAATTTGCAAGGAATTATTAGAATTTAAATGTTAATTTGATATTGGTTTCTATTTATTTATAAATATCACAGCTAATATAAAATTTTACCTCTTTAAATGTCAAAGATTGATTTATTATTTAGAAAACAGCTTGAAAGTTAAATAGAAGTATGCCATATTTTGTCTTACACATAGATTATCATAGTTATGAGGGAGGAAATGCTTTATAAGTTTGTTAAAATCATTTTTATAAACCTGACTTGAAAAATTACAGTACGTACATTAAAGTTTGTTACAGTAATCTATTATTATTATTATTATTATTATTATTATTATTATTATTATTATTATTATTATTATTATTATTATTATTATTATTATTATTATTATTATTATTATTATTATTATTATTATTATTATTATTATTATTATTATTATTATTATTATTATTATTATTATTATTATTATTATTATTATTATTATTATTATTATTATTATTATTATTATTATTATTATTATTATTATTATTATTATTATTATTATTATTATTATTATTATTATTATTATTATTATTATTATTATTATTATTATTATTATTATTATTATTATTATTATTATTATTATTATTATTATTATTATTATTATTATTATTATTATTATTATTATTATTCTCTGTCTATGGGAGGTACACCATGTGCTCTTTGCAGTGATCTTATATTTGGAAAACAGCCAAGAATTAAATGTATTAAATGCAATAATAAGTTTCATAAAACATGTTTGAAATCTAATGGAATAATATTGCATAAAAATGAAATAGAAATGGAGTCCTATATTTGTGATAAATGTAATCATAATTCAAATAGTAATAACGTAATGGAAGTCAATGAAAACAAAATGGAGATTATTGTATCAGATATAAATGATTCGCAAGACTTGGATATTTTTGGTCAAAATTTATTAGGAAATGAAGGTAATGACATTTCTAAATTAATAGAAATTAATGCTATATCTAATCGTGATTTTGATAAAGGAGAAAAAAATCTATCTAAAATGGATAATAATTGTTTATCTTGTGAAAAATCTACATTTTTATTGAATAGAATTTTAAATATTGTTACAGATTTATCAAGTGAAATTAAATTATTGAAAGAAGAAAATATTACGATAAAAAATATGTTATTAAATGCATCTGTTAATAATTTGGATATAAATAAAAATAATGATTATAGAAGCACAGACAGAAATTCTGTTGTTTTTAATAAAAAAGAAAGTCAACTTATTTTAAAGCATAAAGAAAAGCAAACGCCTGAACTTATTGTTTCTGATTTAAATTTCCCTCCACTTTCTACTATAAATAGAAGTGAAGGAGTTGATCAATTAAAAAAGGAGGCAGTTTTTAGTGTCACTGATAGATCAAGTTCTAAATTTAATGAACAGCAGAATAAAGCAATTAAAGTGAAGGTTGGTCAGTCAGATATGAAAACAAATGTAACGTCAGATGAATCGTCTGGGATTTCTAATCAAGATAACACCTCTAAAAACTCATATGCCTTTTATTTGAAAGATTGTGCAGATAAAGAAAAGGATGGTTTTAAAACTGTATTTTATCGTAAAAATAAGAATAAAAATATTAAAAATTCAAGTTCTTCACCTATTATAGGAAATCAGGTTAATCATGTTTTAAAAGCTGTTAAGACAAGAAAGAAATTTAAAAAAAATTTTCTAACTAGAATGGATAATGACACCTCTGTTGAAGATGTGACTGCTCATTTGAAAAATGTTTTAGATATAAATAGTGTGTGTTATAAACTGAATACAAAATCTAAAAAATATTCTTCATTTTATTTATCTATAGAGGAATCTGAATCTGATAAAGTTTTGGTTGGTAACGTTTGGCCTTTGTCAGCAGTCATATTGCCCTTCTATGGAGATTTAAAATATTTAAGAAATTTTAATGTTGATAGTACACAGGATAATGCTATATTAAATATTAATAAGATTATTGAAGAAAAGACAGAAGATATTATATTGACTGATAATGTTGATGAAATTAGCACTATAGTGCAAGATATAAATTTGCAAAATAATCTGTGTAATAAATAGCAATTCATGAATTGTTATTATCAAAATGTTCGTGGTCTTAGAACTAAGACAATTGATTTTAAATTTGAATTGTTATTAAATGAATATGATATTATCTTTTTAACAGAGACTTGGTTAAAAGAAGAAATTGATAATATTAGTATATTTGATGATAGGTATTGTGTGTATAGATGTGATAGAAATTATAATTATGAAACAAGAGGAGGTGGTACTTTGATTTCTATTAAAAAAGACATAAAGCATAAACAGATAATTATTAATGATAATAATATTGAATCTTGTTGGATTGAAGTTAGTTTAAAAAATAAAAATAAAATATTGTTAGGTACTATATATCTTCGACCTACTTTGTCAATGAATGATTTAGATGCATATTTAGTTAAGGTTGAGGATATATTGGTGAAATATAAATATGATATTATTATAGTTGGGGATTTTAATGAAGCTGATTACTCAAGACATAGTAATAAGAATGTTGATAATAGTAAACTTTATAGATTAAAATTTTTTGTTGAGTTGGTTAGTTTAATTCAACTTAATAGTATTATTAATTTTAGGGGTGGTATGTTGGATTTATTGTTTAGCACTAAGAATGATTTGAAGTGCAAAGAGGCTGATCAAGCTCTTTTGCCCCCTGATCCTTATCATCCACCTTTGGAATTTGTAATAGATGGTTCTCATGAACATATAAAGCCTATGGTAAATAGTAAGAGAGATTACAAACATGGTGACTATTATGGCCTTTATAAAGCTTTTGAGGACATTGATTGGAATGTAATTTTGATGGAAAATGATCCAAATATAGCGGCAAATAATTTTGTTGGTATAGTTCAAAATTGTCTAGATCAATATATTCCTGTTAGGCATTATTTAAATACTAATAACAAATATCCTAAATGGTTTTCTAGGGAATTGTGTAAGGGCTTAAATAGAAAGCACAAATATCATAGGTTATATAAACTAACTAATGATAAAGAATTGTATAAGAAATTTAGTGGTTTGCGTGCTTATACTAAAACTCTTATGAAAAGAGATTATAATAATAATTTAAATAGAGTTGAAGAAAATTTTAGGAATAATCCACAAATGTTTTGGAATTATATAAAAGATCTTAATATTGTTGGAAGTAAAAGTTGTAGATATAATGTAATTAGGCCTTCTATGGATGATCTAGTCAATCATTTTACTAATATGTACTTAGATACTTCAAGTAATGATAATATGGTTGATATTAAATTTAATAAAGAGAGTTTTTGGAATATAGATGTTAATAAAATTGCAATTCCTGAAGTGTTTACTGCAATTTCTAAACTTAAATCGAAATCTTCTATGGGATATGATAATATTCCTAATTTTATTATCAAGGGTTGTGCTGAATGTTTGGTAGCACCATTGCATTATATCATTAATTTATCAATTGAGAAAACTATTATTCCTGATATATTTAAGATAGCTAAGATTATACCAATTTTTAAAAAAGGGGATAGATCTGATTCTGGTAATTATAGACCTATTTCAATTCTGTCACCTTTTGCTAGAATTTATGAAAGGTGTATTTATAGTAATATTATTGTAGATATGATTAAGGTATTACCTAGTTATCAGCATGGTTTTTTACCTGGTAGATCTGCTGAAACTAATTTAATGGTGATATCTGATCATATTGCTCATGCCTTATCTGATCAGAAGCAATTAGATGTTGTATATTTTGATATGACTCAGGCATTTGACAAAGTTTCATATATTAGACTTTTGTATAAACTTAAAATGTTGGGTGTTAGTCCTCATTTAGTTGAGTGGTTTTCCAATTATTTGAGGGGTCGTAAATCTTATGTACATATGGATAAAACTAATTCTCTTTTTTTTTGATAATATGATAGGTGTTCCTCAGGGTGGAATATTAGCACCATTGCTTTTTAATGTTTATATGTGTGATCTTGATCATAGCATAAAAAATAGTATGATACTTACTTATGCTGATGATTGTAAGTTATTTAAAAGAATTATTACTTATAGTGATCATATTGAGGTTCAAAAGGATATAGATAGTTTTATTATATGGTGTAGGTATAACAACATGGAGATTAACATTAATAAAACATGCATTGTTTCCTATACTAATAAAACTGAAAAATCTGTTTATCAATATAAAATTGAGAATGGTGTTATTAAATATAAAGAGACTATATCTGATTTAGGAATTATATTTTGTAGCAATTTTACTTTTAATGCGCATATTAAATGTATTATTAATAAAGCATACAGAAAGATGGGCTGTATTTTGAGATATGGGAGAGATTTATCTATTTCCATAAAATATAGGTTATTTTTTTCTCTTGTTGTTACAGTTTTAGAATATAATTCTTGTATATGGAACTTCAATCTGATTAATATTCAGTCTAAAATATATAATATTGAAAAAAGATTTAATAAATTAATAATGGGTGAATGTCAAACTGTCAAAACAGTATTGAAAGAAAGGAGAATGTTGAAGGATATGATATTACTGAAAAAGTTGATTGATGGGAAAATTGATGTCAGTAACTGTATATCAAAAATAGAATTGAAAGTACCTTGTCGTTTATTAAGAGAAATGCAAACTTTCAAGATTAGTATATGTAAAAATACTTTCTTTGGTAAATCAGTTATTAATAGATTGCAAATGGTATATAATCTAACTTTTAATAATATTGATATTTTTTGTGATCAATTTGTGATGAATGTTAAAAAACAACTAAATGTATAATTATGAACATATATGTATATATAATTTTATGTATTTAGCTTGTATTTTTTTATAATTGTTTTTTTTTTAAATTTTAATTATTATCATTGTTATTATTATTATTTATTTTTTATTTATTTTTTTTATTGTGTATTTCTGTTAAAATGTAAATGTTGAAATGCACATAATAAATGGATATTGAATTGAATTGAATTGAATTGTTGTTGTTGTTGTTGTTGTTGTTGTTGTTGTTAATTAATTAATTAATAATAAATAAAAATAATAATTTTCCCATTTTATCTGGGAATAACTGGAATGAGGTGTTTAATACAAAATAGATTAAAAGAAGAAGCACAACGCATTGTCACCTCCCTATCAAAAACATATCTCTCTATATATTCTAAGGTCCAGCTAATAAATCAACTTATAATGACAAAAATAACATATTATTTACCAATAATAAAATTCTCAAATGTTTTCAAAGCAAAGATTAAAAACATCTGTAACCAACAGAGATTCTATGGTCAAAAAAAGTGGTTGCAATATCAACAAAAAGACTAAATCAACCACTTTTTAAAAATGGTCTAGGTTTGCACAATATTGACATTTTTTATACACAAAAATTAAGTAACCTAGTAATTTCCATGATGAATCAATTTCCAAAACTTAAATGCTTAATTCAAATTACTCCAACTGACAAACCACCTCCTACAGGTCTATATATATCATCAATCATCCATCAATATAGAACAACTTTTAACAGAACAGAGCAATATACACACAAATATTCATATTGGAATATTCATGAACAAATTCAACAGGAAAGAGTCCTAAATGATGATAACACAATACTCGAATAAACAACAGAAAATTACTACATGAATACAAAAAGTAGTCACTAGAACCCAAATTTTTTGATTTCATTCTAAAAATAAATCTTATTGCAATGCCAACAACATACTTCTTACACCATAAAAGGATGTATGTTTCAATAGACCCTTTTTGTGGACTATGCCACAAGGCTGAAGAGACCCTACAACACCTATTGTATCAATGTACTGCATTACACAATGTAAGAACAATGATGGGTGCAATATACCACCAACAAAACATGACCATTTGTCAAATAATTAAGGTTTTTCAAGGCAGATCAATACCCAACATTAGGGCCGCAACCTTTGTATTATATGCTTTTTGGTGTACCAGGTGTACCTATCTAATGGGCAACAACCCCAGAAGGCATCCATCCACCTTCTACAACAAATTAAACCATATACAGAATAGAGACAAGATAATAGCAAATCCCCATATTTATGCAGCTACATGGTCTCTTATCAAACAACAATCAATGCTATAAGCACCAAAAATTCAAGAACACTGAAAATTCAATAACAATAAAATACAGAAATACAAAAGACAATTTTTTCCTCTCTCTACAATAATCAATTTTTTATGTAAGAACTAGATAACTTTTCATTGAAAACATGTAACTGAAGACTATAAAAATGCTTGTATACAAAACCAATGGAAAAATCACTGTAAAAAAAATCAATGTAAAAAACTCTGTATTTCTTTGATTAATAAACTTCCTTTTTTGAAACATCATCATCATCATCATCATCATAATAATAATAATAATAATAATAATAATAATAATAATAATAATAATAATAATAATAATAATAATAATAATAATAATAATAATAATAATAATAATAATAGTAATAATAATAATAATAATAATAATAAAAGTCTTAATAATAGTAAATACAAGATTATTTCAAAATTGTGCAAGAGTCTTAACTGATCATTCAAAAGTATATGAGTCCTGCAAATGTCTGCTTGATAATCCTGGTGTTATTAGTCAATTATTTTTAATTAACAGAAAATAAAAATAATAATTTTAAATACAAATGTTTATACAAGAATATAAATAAGGACTAAACCATCAAACATCACCTGACCACTATTTTTTATGTTTACACAAGCTGTTTTTAACAGAGGCAAAACTTTCCTTACAGTCGCGCCACTCATTGCAAGCCAGATTAATCAATGGATGCAGGAAGGTTTGTGCATAAAATCCCTATCTAATAAAAGCCACAAGTTAGAAACTAGTCTGGGGATATTGGATGAGTAGGCAGTAGATAGGGATTTTATGCACAAACCTTCCTGCATCTATTGATTACTCTGACTTGCAGTGATTGGCGCTACTGTATGGAGATTTTTGACTCTGTTAAAAATATAAATAATTATTTTTAATATCATAAAATTGGTATTCTTTTCATACACATGCTTGATATGAAATAAGTAGTTATTTTAAAACACAATTTGTGTATTTTGTAAACATAGATATATATAAATAAAATATTAATAATATTAAAAATAATATAACTTTTACCATATCTATCAATTCAATTTTGGACGTATCTCTTAAATCATACCAAAGATTATGGTCAATCCACTAAATCAAAAGCAAAACAATATACGATTACAAAAGTTTAACTCAAACTTTATTATAATATTGTACAAATAAACTTTTCAAATAATCATACATTTTAATATTTATTAATAATAGTTAATTCGTGTCAATTTATTATTTTTACTTATATCATATATATATATTAATTTGAAATATAAATTTAGCTAAATATTTGTAATTTAAAAATCATTAAGTAAAATATGATTGCATAATATATCAAAATTCTATTATGAATAAAGTTAATTTTAATATATAATAAATAAAAATAGGTTAAACTGCTATTTCTTCTAGCTTTTTTTTTTCAAGAATTATCAACATCTCATAATAATGAAAAAAAATTGCATTTGCCTTAATTCTAATATCAACATACAAAAAAAAGGTAATTTATGATAATGATATTAATAAACCTGTCTCAGTAATTCAACTGGTGGTTGAGCTCCATACTTTTCTTTTGCAGGCATATTCAAATCATCAACAAAAACAATGCATTTTTTATTTATTGGAGGTCCATACACATGTTTACGTTTTCTAAAAATAAAAAATGAATACAAAAGGGATTAAAAGAATAATTTAAAACTAACATATAATATATACATCTTTTTATAATTGTCAGAAATGTAAAAGTCACGTAACATATATATATATTAAAATATTAATTTTGATGCCTATATTCCTTCAAAATACATGCAAAATTCAACTTGATGTATTAAATACAGTAATATTCATATAATTTCTAACAGAATAAGCTGAATTATAGGAATATTACTGTATTTAATATATATCAAGTTAAATTTTACAAATATATAATACAAATAAAATGTCCGTTAATTAAAAAAAACTATTGTAATAACAATAAAAATAATAAATATAACAGTAATAAAATATTATATTTATTATTTTTATTGTTATTATATATACATCACAATGATAATATTACAATATTTAATATTTTTAAATAATGACTTTATCACTATTCCTGCTTTTTTTAAATACTAAAGTAATTAATATTTTTATATATTAAATAACACTTGATGATGTTAATTGTTTTCTGATTATATCTTTCATATTATTTCTATAATATTAAAAACTATTAAAGGCAACTGAGAAGAAAGACCATGGTGTTTCTTGATCTTAAACTCAGAGGTAAAAAGCCAATAAACTCACCATGCTGGCTAATGCCTGTTGGTGAGCAGCTCATCCATGTTTAGTATTCTATATGAATTACCACATAGTATTAACAGCTGCAACGACAAGAACATATGGAGTGGACATTAGGAATTTGCCCTGCTTGGTTCCTTTAAAGCCTCCAAGAGGAATCAAATGGTCTCCTTTCAGTTAATAGCAAACTTTTTTATGCAGCCACGACTAGATAATACATGAACTTAAATGATAAAAAGACAGTAAAGAGAAAATGAGATAGAAAATGACTATAATTCATCATTCATATGAATGAAAGGAGAATCCTTCTTTATAATTACAATATTCACACCTTCATATCAGTCAAGATCTTAAAAACCTTTTTTTTGCTATCTAGTAAAACTTCATTTATTTATTTTTTGACTCATAATATATTTATATAGCTTTACTGCTGATTACATATAACTAAATATATCAATTACATTAATAATAATAATTGTTTGTTCTTATTTATATAAGTCATTCCGATCAATGATTTTTTTCATTAGTATTTTCAAATTCTACTTTTCTACATTTTTAATCAAAAATTTCTATAACTTTTATTCATTTATGTCACAAATTCTTCATATATTATAGATTTTTAAATGTATATAAGATAGAAAAGAGAGAATACAAATATTGGATAGATAATTGCAAAAATAATTTCTAATGATTTTATTTCCAAAAATTATTTATTTCAGTTTTGAACTTTATTATATTTTAAATTTATCTAATAGAATAGAAAACATATTTTCATAATAATAATTATTATTATTAGTGTGTATGAACAAAACAGAAGACCGGTAAGATGATTCAAAATAATTTCTCAGCAACAAAACAATTACTCATCCCAATACAATTTAAATTAATGGTAATAATATATAAACTTATAATTAATAATTATAATTTATAAGTTTATAAATAATATTTATAAACTTATAATGGAATTAACATTATTGTGTACATGTGGAATAGATTTTATTTATATTTACCGATCTAATTTTGACATAAACATATCTTGGGTCTGATTGGCAGTTGTTCGGGCTGAGAAGTTAATAAAATTAAGAATATACCTATAATGAGAAAAAAAAATTATTTACTAATTTTAGTTTTAAAAATCTGTTTATTTAGTAACATAAAACAAATATTTAAAAAATAGTCACTTTACTAATTAAATATTTATAATGTAAGAAACAAATATTATACAGAAATTAATAAGCATATAATAATTCATCCATATGTAACAATTACAATATAAAATATAATATATTTCAAAGACACTTTTATTAAAAAAATTTAAGATTTTTTTATTTTTTTTAGTAAAGATAAAATGTTAATACCCATTGTTGATGTAATAGCTATATTAATTGTGAAATAATCATTGATTAGGATCCTTTATATTCTTGTATATTCTGAATTTAATTTTTATGGTCTTCAATTAATTCAACAGAAAGAAGAGTGCTTTTGCAATAATCTTTCCGGTAGAACTATATATATATGTCTGTATTTTTAAATTCTATAATAATAATTCAAACAAATTTATTTAACACAGTATTCAAAATATATTATTTAATTTTGAATACTGTGTTAAATAAATTTGTTTGAATTATATATATATTAATAATTGAAGTAATAAATTTTCCAAGTGCTAGCTATATTAATGTTGTACTTTCTAGGATTTAAACAATTTACTTTTCAATTAAAAAATGACTTTATTTTCATCTACTATTCAAGATTTTATAGGGTTAATAGATTTGGCAATATGTATTAGAGAGCTAAATAGGCAAAGTTAATGTCTACTCATTTTAAACAATCAATCAAAAAAATGTAAATATCAAATTATACAGTATCAATATTATATTATAACAGAATCAGTAATTTTTCAAGCTTGAACTATGTTAATGCAATTTCCTACAGGCACATGTACTAAGGTTATAGCCTTACTTAAGTATTAAGTACTACAATATCAAAGTAATGCACACAGCAATGCAAAAATTAATCCAATGATATTTATTAAGTAAATGTTAAATCAATAGAGACATACACACAATTTCATTTTAATTGGCTTATAATTTAATTTCTTAAGATAGAATTAAGTTTTATTCATTTTAATAATCTTATATCAAGCAACCAAGTATGAAATACAGTATTTGGTACAATAAGCATTTATAGATTTAAAATGTAATTAAATGAACATTTTTTCTAACTAATTTAATATTTATATAAGAAAGACAAATATGTATGAAGAACACTAGAATGACAGACATGTTTTTTTACTTAAGGTTTAAGTTATCATTTAATCCATTTATTTTATACATTTAGCAGTGGTAATAACATGTATTTAAAATTATTTTTCACAGTTCTGCTGCATTTGTATAATAATATTGGATAAAAGGCTGAAAGTCTAAGAAAACTAAATATCATGAAAATAAATTCCAAATGAAAAGGTCAATTAATAAAAATTTTATAATAAATACCATCAGATGCCAATGGTCACATATTTTCAAGATATTTCAAGGCTTTTCTGAAACACTGGGACAGAAAATGATTACTATCATGAAAAAGTATTTCCAAATGAGAAAGCAAAAATAAATTTTTTATTAGCATAAGTTTGTTGTTATCTTTAGATGATAATGAAAATTAAACAGAAAATAGGATATCATAAAGAAAAAAAATTCTAAATGAAAATCTATAAAACTGTCTTGTAACAAAAAATACTACATTGACATCATTGGTTCATTAGGAATTACACATGCAGTATGTTTCAAGTTAAATTAGTAAGTTGATTACCATTATTAAAAAAATTTCCAAATAAAAAAGTAATGACTAATTTTCGCAAGCATATATTTGTTTTTTTTTTCTTTTAGAAAATGATTTTAACTTTCATTATGAGGTAGAAGACAGAATTAGGATCCTTCATTAAAAAAAAAATTAGAGAGAAATGCTGTAAAATGTTTATTAACAAAAATTCTATAATAAGTATCACTGACGGACATAACGATGGGCATGCACAAGATGTTTTACATTCTTTCTGAAAAAATGATTACCACCCATGAAATAAAAAAATTCTTTTAAAAGTAAAGTGATCATATATTAGCAAAAAGTATGGATTAATTTTTACTATGCAGAAGAAATCAGATTTACAAAGTAGCATCAAGACAAAAATAAATTTCAAACAATAAAATGGAACTACTGCAACCGAGATGGCCAAATCAATTTTCTGTGACTTTCTAAAAGGATAGGTTAGTTTATGTTTTTGTTTTATGCTTTTAAAAGTTTTACTTTAGTTTTCATTAAACTCAATTGAATAATATCTATAGCAATTAATTTTATATATATATATATATATTTATATTTTTGATAATTATCATATTTTTTCTGGTTATATGGTTATTTTGTATGATAACTTTGGTCTATGTAATAGGTCTCAAATAGATTATTACTAAATATCATGTACTTCAATGTTGAGTATGACAAATAAATGATATAACAAAAAACTTTCTGCAATCAGTTAATTCATTGGACTTTTTTGTATGTAAATATCAAATTATATGCAATTAAATTATGGTGTTGCATTAGTATAGCAAGCACTTGGAAGTTTATTAATCCAGTTGAGTACACATAAGATTTGATTTATATAATACCATATTTCTTGTTTAATTATGGTACATCTTTCATCATTTAAAATCTTATCAGATCTTTATTTTTTTTACTACTATTCTTAATTTTATAGAATTTTATTTCTATATATCATACAAAGAAGCATCTGTTAAAGAATTTAATCAATTTATATTCAACCTTCCTTAGATAGTTATGCATACCCTTATTGACCAAATTATTTTTAAAGCATACACAAAAACTATTGCAATATTAGGATAATTTTTTTAACATTTTCTTTTATTTGTCTTTATAAGTTTATACATGGAATGTGAAAGTGTGAAATATTATATTTTTATATGCCTTATATTCTTCACATGGATATAAAATGATCTTTTTGATTTTACAAGATAAATATACAGACTGTTTAAGTAAGTCATTTTGTTCAAAGGTAATTCATAAAACAATAATTTAAATTTCATATTTGAACCTTCCAAATTTTCTGATACTACCTATAGGAAATATTACATTATTTCCTTAATATAATGATCAAATTTAAATCTCACTGCATCTTTCTTTGGTTAAAATGTGAAGCAGGTCTAACCCATTGCAATGTGTCTGTTGAGCAGTGAACAATGGGAAACTATCAAGATAATAATATCACTTTCCCAAATATTAATGTTAACTAATAAATTAATACTTTTGTTTCTTCATATACATTTCTTAATTCATTTTAAATGCTTTAGCTTGAAATGCTAGGAACTCATAGATTATAATAACATTCCTATCATCTGTACCTGCTGATGAGTGATAAAATATTTTTTATCATTTCTAGTGATATTTATAATATACATAGATATATTGAATTAAATATTTCCATAAACTGTTGTATATATAATGTTTTCACGGTTGTATGATATAGATAAATTATTATTTTTGGGGTATATATATATATATATATATTGTTATGGTCGAAGGTTTTCAGATTTGATTAGAATGCAAGTCTTCTTTTTCAGATCTGTGTAAGACAAATTACCACATTAATATAAACAATTATTATGTTCTAACCAAAGTCTTGGGAATAATTTTTAAATCATGTGGATTTCATTTAATAACTCTGATATTTTGATGGTATAGAATTTCATGAGTGGAATATATGGATTGCCTTGGTTTATAGTAGTAATCTGTATTGTGTTTTTAGTAGTGCCAATTTTTTCTACAATATATGTCTAATATTAATAGCAATAAAATCAAAGCAAGGCAATAATTTCTTACTACAGCTTAAAAGGTCTAATTATTTCCTAAAATAGTGAGTGTCCAAATAATAATGAACATGTTTTGAATTGATAGTTAGAAAGACAAATTGCGTGGATATCTTATCTAGATGAATTTGTAATTTAAGATTATTTTATATTGTATGTAGAATATTTTCAATTTATTGTCTGGCTTTTATTTTTATTTTTTGCTGGTTTTTTCTTAATAGTAGAAAAATATCCGATTTATTATTTAAAAAATTATGTAAAAAAAACTAAAGACTTTCTAAAATGGGGATTCAATAGACATAACGTTCTATTTGCAAGTAAGTAATGTTTTTAATTAATAGTTAATCTTTTTTGTTGTTGTTGTTTTCAATATAAATTTGCGTAGTTTTGGCAAAACTGATAATGAAAAATCAAAACAGTGCTGAAACATCACTTTTTAATAATTTGCAAGATTTTTATATTTTTATTAGTGCATCCCAAGAAATTCATAATATAACAAAATTCCTTAATGAGGTTTAATTATAAAGTTCTTATAAAAGTATCTAAATATGACAACTGACATTAATATAAGTAAATGTGCAATCATGCTCGGTTGTAAACAAAATTTATTTTTAATACAACTAATAATTTCAAGATAGAGCTTCTTGCTATTCATTTTAACATCTTTGTGAATAAAATGAGTGAGATTAATTTTATCTTGTGAAGTTAAATTATTAGCTCATTAATAGATATTGTTTATATCTAAATCCAATAATACACTTATTCTTATTATTATATTAGTTAAATCTATGCCAAATTTTATTATTTTTCAATTGTGTATTCGTTTATGCTATATTTGTTCAAAACAGGGGTTTACTCTTAGTTAAATGCTTAGTGAGGAGCAATTAAATCTTCACACATATATGTAATATTGCATCTATTAACGCACAAAAGAATGTCTTATTTAAGAGATAATTAAAAGCTTACAGCTACTTTAAAATAGATTTGCTTTAGAGATAATATTTAACTAATATTTAGCTGCAGTGATTGAAATACAGCATAAAGCTATAACTTTATATCGTAATTCTCCATAATATGCTGTACTCCTCACTAGAATTATAAATGCCTATATAGATAGCTTTATAAATTAGATTCATAAGCTTTCCTTAATAGCATAATTATGGATGCTATGTAATGAACTAATATACAGTAGTTTCATGAAGGAAACTATTGTTTAGCATCGTAATTTCTATTATATAATAATGTAGTCAGCGGTGCAAATGTGTCCTTGAGAAACGCTACAGTGTATATATATTTGTTGCTGTGTATATTTCTTTAATGGGCATATGTGTAAGGGCTACACCATTACTCTCTTAGTTCGAACAACTATCTCCTTCAAATGATGATTGGCCATGCACGACCCCATTCTGAATTCACAGAAAGGGAGCAAGAGACTAAAAGGTCTCTTATTTACACAGCAATGAATATGGTGAAAAAGGGAACTGGTACTTTGTACAAATCCCCTGAAAGGTCACATTTGAGATGCAGGGACTCAGATCTTACATTTTCTATATGCCTTGGTATCTGAAGTCTGACTGCCAATCATCAGTTCATCCCGCAATAATAATTGTAATTTTCAGCTTTGATCTGAATTCGAATCTAATTTCATAGGCATATAAGCTATATAGAGAATATTAAATATTCATGCTTAATAAAATGTGATATTCTTTATAAATGTTTATAATCACTTCTTCTAGTTCTAAAGTGGATCTAGATCCTATTATATAGCATAAACTAGGCATAGATAGTCATGAGCAAATTAACTAAGTCATAAAGTAATCTTAAGGCTCATGAGACTGTAATTTTAAACATATAATTTCTTCATCACCTGCGAGTGATAGAGATATATATAGCAAAGTAAATTAAATTATTTGTAACCCAAACTACAATCACCTGTGTGTGATTGGAATCGCTATATATAAACAGTAAATGCACATATTAAAATCATCACCTACAAGTGATATACATATATATGATAAATATAATAATGTGTAACTAATTTGTAACCACAATAATTAATGTCACCTGTGAATGATTTAAATTGTCACATATGTATATGTAAATTAAAGCTACATGTAACTAAGAAAACCATAAATGATCATATCCTCAATCATCACTTGCATGTGAACCCAAAACTCAAATGTTAAATTATATCCCTAACTTAATCACCTGCGAGTGAGACAACATATATAGCCACATTATAATCATTATTTTCACTTATTAATTTTATTATTTGGTTTTCATTAAATTAATTTTAAATTTAATTTTTGTTTCATGTTTCAATGTTGCTCATTGTTAAGTCATTATTGATTAGTTAATCATTAGTTAAGAATCACAATCCATATTTGATAATTATGTTCCACCACATACATCATCTATATAGCTATACTAGTTAGAATGTCAATTTCCCATAGTCTTGTGCTTTACCGATGTTCTACTGCCGGTACATGATGAAGGAAAATGCTGCTGTGGCATCATATGTGTTATCCACAAGGTGGTAAATCTTTGAGTGTTAGTAAAGGAACTGGGGCTATATCAGACATGGTTTGTACCACTCTATGCTGGTCAGCCATGGGATGATTTACTAAAACTCTGGATTTTGTTGTGCAAATGTACAGATTTGACCGTTACAATACTATTGGTTGACCACTGAATCCATTGAAAGATATAAAAGGAGAGTAATTTTATGATAAGAACAGTAGAGTCTGACAGAAGTTTCTATCAGTAAGCATTCTACAAGAAGTAATCTATCAAGCACAAGTATAAATGGTATCTGAAGATTAAAACTCCCAAGATGTGGTGTGAGTATGGAATTATAGCCTTTTCCTTCTTAGCCTGCTCCATGATTAACTTATCCAACATCTTCCAACATCTACTTGTAAAACATCTATATGCAAAAGGGTAATTAAAGCAAGATGCCTGTCATTTAGATGCCATTCAACAAAGGCACTAGCAAGCAATCCTGGAAACAATAAAGAATAAGTTACGATAAGAAAGCTTTAATATTTCTCAGAAAATAATATTATTAAAATGAAAATATAATTAATTAAAATGGCATATTTGAAACGATTCTGTTAACTATTGATTTTGTTTTTAAAATGAGATCTTCAATGAAAATTATAATGTGTTTATAATTCAGATAAAATTAGAAAATATACAAAATGAATGTATTTATATAAAATGGATGTATTTGGTAAATTTATACTATATTATGAATAAATTCAAATATTTAAACATGAATTAGTACGTAAATAAAAGTTAATGGTTATATGCGTATAATGAACCACATACTTAAATAAGTTGAAAGATTAAGAAAATCTTTTTTTTTTTTTACATTTTATTTATTATTTGAAAACTCTGAGAAAAGTAATATAAACACGGAATTAAAACATGCTATATATACGAGTAGAGAAGTAAGAATACCAAAACAATGTGTCATGGTTAAATGTACAATGATATACCTGGAGTTATTGATGCGTATAGGTTATATATATATGTCTTATGAAATCGGAAATACCAAATAAATGCATTTGCAAGATGAATTGATATCTGGACAGATGGAAATACATACACTTATATTTTACCTGAATGACCAATGGATATAAATGTGCTTATATCGACCGATTCAAACCCTGAAATGGATAACCAATGTACCTAAAATAAATGTGCTTATATTATGGATTCAAACCTGGATTTGGATAACAATGAATAGAAATATGTTTATTATGCTTTGACTCACCTAAAATTAACTGGAAGAATAGAAATGCTCTTGTCTGTAAAGAATATCTTCATACATGAGTTAATTTAAGCCACATTATATGTGACAACTACCTAAAAGACTACAGATCAGAATTAAGTGAAACTCTGAATTAAATAGAATGCTATCAGTTATCTTCATTATTATCTCTGTTGTCTTCATATATTGCACTCCTCTCTGTGAATTATCTAAATAACTAAAGATGTAAATTGTTAAGAAACTTGCATACTTTAATTCATATTGTACTATTATTGGATGTATACCAAGAGACACAACGGACTGTAAATGAAATATTTGTTTGAATTAAGTGGAACTCTGAATTAAATGCTATCAGTTGTCTTCATTATTATCTCTGTTGTCTTCATATATTGCACTCCTCTCTGTGAATTAACTAAATGACTAAAGATGTAAATTGTTAAAGAACTACTGAAAGAAGGACTTTATTATACTCTCAACAAATTACATTCTTTAATTCATATTAAAATGTTTTTGGAAGTAGGCTGAAGAGATACAAGGGACTCTCAATGAAATATTTTGTTTGATGGACATTTATTTAAACCTGTTTGCTAAATAAATTATAATAAACAATAAATTTTAATACCTCTTGTCTGGGTTCTTTCACATCAATTGTATTAGTGCACTAGTCTACAGGAATTTCATGCCTCCTGAGCTATGCTTGGTATAACCAAGCACTCATAAATAAGGTTATAGTGAGCTGGAACTCTAGTGGTGCTGTTTGGGGAACCTCAAACCTAGAAATTTCTAGATGTTTCCAATCTCTATGGTGCTACATCCTCTGATGAGCAGGAAATATTATTATAGGATCAGTAAATTAAACATCGAGTGAAATCAATCTTTGTTTACTTCCTGCAATATGCTCATTGGGAAATAAGACCGACCAAGCAGAGGTGGTAAAAGGGTTTGTGTTACTATATATATATTGTACCAATATTGAAATTGGCACATATTAATTTATCTAAAAAAAAATATTAAAATAATCTTTCGTAAAAGAAAAACGTAAAATTAAATGTTGAAGAGTTTATTAGAGTTTGTGTTCGAAAAAGATAAGAGTCAAATAGTTTTCTATCATTAGTTTTTGAAATAAAAGTTAAAATTGATTAATTAAAAGAGGGGAGGGGAATCGTAGTTAGAAAAGTTAAACTAAAAGTTTTATAAAAGGAAGTAGAGTCTATTATTATTAGCTGAAATATAATTTAAAGTGAAAAAAAAATACAATCTCTTTTCATTCGAATTAAAGAAAAGTAATCTTAAAACTAGTTATATATGTGCGTATATATGTGCAATTGTCAATAATAGAATAAATGTATGCGTAATAAATGTTATTATAAATAAATGAAAGTTAAAGAAGATTATCATTAAAAAACACGGCAATGGCTATTAATTAAAAATATAAAACAACACTTCTGCATGGCTATTACTAATTAAACAATCTTCCAAAACACGTAGTCAAAAGATTATCAATGAAATTTCGACAACAGATATTGACGGAGGATATCGAAAAGAAAAACACTTCGCAGATATAAATAGTAAAATTTTATCGGATAATCACTTCAGAAATTAATTGAGTCAGTTAAGTCAAGAGAAAACCATCAGTTGAGTTAATTGTATTCAGAAACAAAATGCGGTGCTGAGAAGTTTTGGGAAATTCACGCCTCTCCACAGCCTGATGTTCGATGAAAACAGCAAGAGCTACCTGTGAAATAATGTCAGCACAACATCTTAGAAAATCTCCATCCGTATCTAATTGTCTCCAATAGTAAAAATCATGAAAAATAAGAAAACTCATCAAGGAAATGTCCCAGCCAGTTGGAAGTATGTGTAATGGAAGAAGAAACAAAGTTCTAAATCTACATTCAACATTTGCTTATTTTCGTTTATACTGTAATAGCCATTGCATCGCATTAATTTGTACGAATCCTCCAAGAGTCTAATTATATGAACTCTATATCATACATAAAATGAACTATTGATATGTGTGTTTAAGTTTCAAATGCTATGTAATACTTTATTATTATATATGTGAGTGTATGAGTTAATAAGTGCATGATCATTATATCCGTGTTATTAGTTAAATTAGATAAATACCAGTGTTCTATTATTAAAATCTACAAAAATATTTAAACTAGTTTAGAAATGTTAATTTAAAAATATGTGTGTGTTTTATTAGAATTATAAAATGTTTAAAATTAGTAAATGTTAGTTAATAAATTGTCTTTAAAATTAAACTTTATTTGTCGGTCAATTCTTTTTATCAATTCCTCCTACCAATTCTTTTATTAATTCTTTCACCATTAATTATGTATAATCTGTTAGTGATTACAAATAGCTGAGCTAGTCATGGATATTTAGGTGTTGAGTTGGTGGCCATTGCTCAAAGTGCATTATTTATTCATTCTTGAATAGATAGCTGGCGCCCGTGTTTATACACAAACAAAAAAAGTGCTTTGAACGTGGTGTTGAACTCAACAGTCAAGAAGAAGTTATGTCCTGGAAATGTAATGCTAGTTATATATTTTATAGCTATCGTTTGGGCATACATACTCTCTGAGTATGTTCTTCTTTGCCTAAGAGGCCGGTGTTTCAAGAGCCACATATTCGAACCGGTACAAATGGCTATACCCAAATTAGGGCTGGACCTAAGAAACAATAGTAATTAAATACTTTGTTTCTTGTTTGAAAATTTTTTAAAGAAAAGCTAAATTACATATGTTAAAGTTGTTTAATTTTAAAAAAAGAATTGACCGAAAACTTTTTTTTTAAATGAAAAGAGATTTATGCTATTTACATTATTTAAAATAAATCATTCTGTTAAATCAGAGACAATTGGGTATTATGGGCAGAGCTGAAGCGTTAGGATCGGGTAGAGGAAATGGACAAAAAGGGGTAGTTAGCATGTGTTTCTGTCTTAGTAAGAAAAAATAAATAAACAATAAGAATATTTGATTTGTTAATGCAAAAGATAATTTTAAAAAAATAAAAAGTAATAGCATAACTATGAATAGAGAAATGGAGCTGGAAGAAAGCCCAATATATTTTAAAAATCCTCAGTTAGTGGGAAAAGAGAAAGAAGAGATATCCGAGACGCAGATGTTGATGAAAATGATAATGGATATGACGCAAAAAATTGTGCAAAGTCAGCAAGCCCTTAAAGAAGAATTGTGTCAGAAATTTGAACAAAGCCAGCAAAAGTTCAAAGTATAAATGATTAGAGAAATAAGAGAAATAATAACAGAAAAGGTAGAGAAAAATCAAGAGATCATAGAAGTAGCTTTTGTCAAAGAAAGTAAGGAAGTTAAGGTCATGAAAGAGATAGTAGAGTCAGATAGTGGTAAATATAGTAGTTTGGAAATGAAAATTGAATTAGAATCAGATAGTGTTGCTACAGAGAAAGTAGAAACAAATGTAGATCAAGAAATAGAAGAGAGAAATAAGTTCAAGGTAGAAAATAGCGTAAAAGAGTTTTTACAAAGAATTAAAAATAAAAGGTTTGAAGTAAACGTTCGCATTCACTGTAGATGTAGATTTAAAACAAAAAGAAAGCATAAGCAAAAATATTCAAGGTTAGGAAAAATACGGAGGTCTGTGAAGCTTACAGGTTTTCTGATTTACAAGGCAAAAAATAGAACGGAGAGAGAAAGAGATGAAGTAGATTTTAATCAAGAGATAGAAGTGAGAATATGGAGTATGATTTATATTATAAAGTTAATAGAAAGAAAGAAGGAACCACCTGACATAGTTTAAAAGTTAGTAATGGGGCAGAATAGTAAAGGAAATAAACAAAAAGGATCGGAAATGGACAATGAGCACGAATATGATTATTCTAACGTTAAAAAAATCTGATAAATTAAATCTGAAACTTCTGTTTAAAACTAAGATAATAAATTTAAAAATAAATGAATAATGATAAATGAAATGTTTAAAGTAATAATGATAACGGAGGCTGCGTAAAGTAAAAGATTTTTTTTTCTCCATGCACATATTAATTAAGAAAAATGTTCATAAATATAGGTCAAATAAAATCAATAAAATCAAGTTAAATAAATAAGTGTAAGATATCTGTAGTAAAAGAATAAAAAATGACTCGTAATAAACTAATAGGTTTTTTTTTTTTTTTGGAATATATGCACGTTATTAAAAGAAAGTAAATAAATGGTTTAAAGTAATTAAGTCAAATCAAATGTCTGTATAATAATGAAGAGCAATAAAATAAATAGTTTTCTGAATGCACACATGTTAATAAAGAAGTTAAGTAAATGATTTAAAATATGATTCCGTAATATAAATAAATATGTAAACTGATGTCCGTGATGGTTTAAAAATAGTATCGTAAAACTAATATTTAAAATGTTCATAAGGGTTTGAAAATAATATTCGAGATTAGATTAATATAAATAAATATGAAAACTGGTGTCCATGGTAGTTTAGAATAATATTGTGAGATTAGATTAATACAAATATTAAAGTAATGTTCATATGAATTTAAAAATAATGTTGTAAGATTAATAATATAAATTAAAGTCAATATAAGTTGTATTAAGAGTGTATAAGGATTCAAAATTAAAGGGAATGAGGGTAGTATAGAAATGTTTTAGTTAAGGATAAGTTTAAAGCTGTTGACTGGATAAATTTTAGTACCCGTAATGGATTGGCAGGGATCATTCCTCTTTTAAAATGCACACTGGGGACAACCAGCATAAGCCGCAAGTCACTTTTCAGGGGAGAATCCCCATATCTCGTACCTCATTTTCCAAAGCGTAAGTCGGAAATGGACAGTTGAAAATTCCTGCCATTCGCAGCAACCTCTTCTTAGTCAAAGTCCGATCAAGAGAATCGGCAATCGTTTTCCAAAGCATAAGTCGAAAATGGACAGTTGAAAATTCCTGCCATTCACAGCGACCTTTTCTTAGTCAAAGTCCGATCAAGAGAATCGGCAGCCGAAGCTTCGTTTATAAAAGATCCCTGTGCCACAAAATTAGTTTGTCCTCATGGTCACTATCCAGGACTCAGAACATTGTAAACAATGTTGCCAGCATAGAAAGAAGAAAAGTATCATTGGAGATTGCCCTTAGTATGGAAAGTAAAAGATATCAAAAGGCAAACTTAGAAAAAATAATAAATTAAGATTTAAAGTTGTCAGAGATAAAATGGTCAAAAATGACGCATTTTACTCTCAAAGGAGGGATGGTGTAATGTACCAATATTGAAATTGGCACATATAATTTTATCTAAAAAAATTATTAAAATAATCTTTCGTAAAAGAAAAACGTAAAATTAAATGTTGAAGAGTTTATTACAGTTTGTTTTCGAAAAAGATAAGAGTCAAATAGTTTTCTATCATTAGTTTTTGAAATAAAAGTTAAAATTGATTAATTAAAAGAGGGGAGGGGAATCGTAGTTAGAAAAGTTAAACTAAAAGTTTTATAAAAGGAAGTAGAGTCTATTATTATTAGTTGAAATATAATTTAAAGTGAAAAAAAAATACAATCTCTTTTCATTCGAATTAAAGAAAAGTAATCTTAAAACTAGTTATATATGTGCGTATATATGTGCGATTGTCAATAATAGAATAAATGTATGCGTAATAAATGTTATTATAAATAAATGAAAGTTAAAGAAGATTATCATTAAAAAACACGGCAATGGCTATTAATTAAAAATATAAAACAACACTTCTGCATGGCTATTACTAATTAAACAATCTTCCAAAACACGTTGTCAAAGGATTATCAATGAAATTTCGACAACAGATATTGCCGGAGGATATCGAAAAGAAAAACACTTCGCAGGTATAAATAGTAAAATTTTATCGGATAATCAGTTCAGAAATTAATTGAGTCAGTTAAGTCAAGAGAAGACCATCAGTTGAGTTAATTGTATCCAGAAACAAAATGCGGTGCTGAGCAGTTTTGGGAAATTCACGCCTCTCCACAGCCTGATGTCCGATGAAAACAGCAAGATCTGCCCGTGAAATAATGTCAGCATAACATCTTAGAAAATCTCCATCAGTATCTAATTGTCTCCAATAGTAATAATCGTGAAAAATAAGGAAACTCATCAAGGAAACATCCCGGTCGGCTGGAAGTATGCGTAATGGAAAAAGAAACAAAGTTCTAAATCTACGTTCAAAATCCTAGGTAAAACATTTGCTTATTTTCATTTATACTGTAATAGCCATTGCATTGCATTAATTCATGAGAATCCTCCAAGAGTCTAATTATATGAACTCTATATCATACATAAAATGAACTATTGATATGTGTGTTTAAGTTTCAAATGCTATGTAATACTTTATTATTATATATGTGAGTGTATGAGTTAATATGTGCATGATCATTATATCAGTGTTATTAGTTAAATTAGATAAATACCAGTGTTCTATTATTAAAATCTACAAGAATATTTAAACTAGTTTAGAAATGTTAATTTAAAAATATGCGTGTGTTTTATTAGAATTATAAAATGTTTAAAATTAGTAAATGTTAGTTAATAAATTGTCTTTAAAATTAAACTTTATTTGTCGGTCAATTCTTTTTATCAATTCCTTCTACCAATTCTTTTATTAATTCTTTCACCATTAATTATGTATAATCTGTTAGTGATTACAAATAGCTGAGCTAGTCATGGATATTTAGGCATTGAGTTAGTGGCCATTGCTCAAAGTGCATTATTTATTCATTCTTGAATAGATAGCTGGCGCCCGTGTTTATACACAAACAAAAAAAGTGCTTTGAACGTGGTGTTGAACTCAACAGTCAAGAAGAAGTTATGTCCTGGAAATGTAATGCTAGTTATATATTTTATAGCTATTGTTTGGGCATTCATACTCTCTGAGTATGTTCTTCTCTGCCTAAGAGGCTGGTATTTCGGGAGCCACATATTCGAACCCGGTACAATATATACATATATATTCTACTACAGACATCAAAAGTGAAATTAAGTAAACAGAGTATATTTTCAATGCATGTGCATCATAATCATGGTTATTCTGTTAAGAATTTTTGACACCATTTCTTATTAATATGTTAGTTCTTTGGTACATTATATATTCATTTTAGGTGATAAAACACTCCACTTTGATCTTATGTTTTCTATCATTTTTTTCTTCATACATTATCTTAACAATACTAGGATCAAAATTATGTCAATATTCATTTTTTATTTTTAATCATCATAGTAGTATATTCATATTATTAATAATGATAGAGTACCAAGATAGATAGATAAATCAATAATGAATTTTAAATATATATTTATAATATGGTAATTTATACAAACATATAAAAAAAACAAAGTATAACATTAAGTTTTAACAAAGAGATAAAGTATAAGCCATTGTCAATTCATACTTTAAAAACTTTCAAAATACTCTCAATTTATTAAAGATGTTTAGTGCTGCATTTTGTTTATCTATTTTTAATGTTTATTTATGTATGTAATATATTCTTTTGAATTTTCTGTGTATAAACCAAGCAAAATTATTCAAATAATAAAAAATCACAATCATTTAAATACAGATCTTATAATATTAATATAAAAAGTTATGATTAAAAAAATAGGAAAATGTGAAAATTACTATTCTTACTTCTCTTTTGGTAGTTGAATTAAAAAAGAATTAGTTATAACAGATTTTCCAGTTCCTGTTGGTCCAACAAGTAGGCATGGTATATCATGAAGCAAATATGTTTCCAAAAAAAACTTTTGTTTGGCAGTTTCATCTGTTGCAATAATAATTTCACTAGCCTTAAAAAATAAAAAATAAAACATTAATTTAGATTAATTTATCATCATATATATATTTATTTTAACTTAAAGATTTTCATAGATTTATGGATATAAATATTGAAAAATAACTAAAATGTGTCCATTTAATAGTGTAGTTCCACTATGATGTATCCAGGCAATAAACAAATAAAACTGGCAATGCAAGATAAAATTTATAATATCTACTATTAATAATAGTATTTGTCTAACCTACATTAGGCCAAAAGTGGAAAAAAAGTTTAATTTTGGCTTAAGTCCAGATGAATAGTATTGTTATTACTAAATGGTGTGGTTTCAGTTTGCATTGCTAGATTTATTTGCTTGTTGCCTGGATACATCATAGGAGAAATTTTGGCAATTATAATGTAATTGGGCTTGGCCACTTGATGGCATTGTTGGCAGTCAAAAACAATACAATACAATGTTCAGGGCCGCGTGATTTTTAAATCGAATCGCTATTTTTTTTTTTGGTTATTAATTTATTGATTGCTATAACTTTTTTTTTCATGCCTTTTTATTAAAAAAGTTGTTTAATTTTAATTTTGTATTTAGTAAATGACAACCTTTTTTTATTATTTTTAATTCACTGTTTTTGGACAAAGCTGCTACTCTGCGATGTCTATTTAGTGATGTCTTTCACTTAATTATTGCTTTCTACATAACAAAACAACTGTGTAGGGTTAGAGTTAGGTTTAGGGTTAGTTTTAGGGTTAGTTTAGGGTTAGTTTTAGGGTTAGTGTTCTGTTGTTTGTAATGCTAAAATAAAAGATATCAAAATCATAGTCGGACAAAAGAAAGAAACTCAAACTTTTTTAAACAACAACAAACACATATAAATGTCTTCTTTACTTATTAAACATGTTTATAATATGTGCTTTCTATGAAATTTACAAAAAATCGTGTATATTTTTGTTGGACAGCAGAAATACTCAGCTTCTGTTATTGGCAACTGCGAAAAAGTTACACATATGCCATCCATTTTATCAACTACGTGGTATTTCACGTGAAAACGAGATTTCACACGCGATATCAGCCGAATTCTTTTTTACCTACACTCGGCAAGCTTTTACACCTTACACATTCTCTAAACAAGGGTGTGGCCATTTAGAAAATTACTATAAATTCATGTTTATTAAATGAATTATAAATACAAATATTGTGTAATGTAGATTGTAAAAATTTGACTAATCCAAGTAAACATACATATATATCAATCTGTACACGAAAGATAAGTGTGTGGATTCACAATAACTGTTGCGAAGCAGAAATAAACCATATTATTTCTGCATTACATCATCATAAACGGCCTTCTAATGGCTAAGACAAACATAGATGTTGTCTATGGCCGTAAGTCAGGCCTTGTAAATGGCATTTGTTAGGTGTTTTGGTGAGCCAGAACGCCATCAAGTGGCCAAGCCTGATTACATTATAAGTACCGAAATTTTTTCTAATTACATAAAAAAAATTGTGCTATATTTCAATATTTATATATATATATATAATGAACTTGCCAATAGCTCTTAACAAGCTTTTCAGAATATCTCCAATCCCAGACCAGTCTCTGCTTCTGATTATTACTCTATGGTTAACCATTAGATAAAGTGTGCTGGGCTTGACCTAAAATTTAAATCTAATGCTTGAATATCCTAGCACCTCACTGAGGAAGCCAGAAGAAGAAACCGGTCTGGGGTTGGGGATATTCTGAAAAGCTCATTAGATAACATTTGTAATTTAAACTTGTTAAATTAAATCATGTGATATATGCCTTGATTTCTTTGCAATTATATATACTGTAACCTTTTCTTTAGGTTGCTTTATGTACACAACACCTTATTAACAATCTACTATACTAGCTCAATAATAAACAATTAAGTATAACAAAAATAATATAAGACTATAATATTGGGTTTGAAACTTAAGATACATAAAAACATAAGATAGACTTTAGTGCCGATTCCAACATAGAGGTTATAAAATTGAGAAGTATATAAAATAAACTCCACAGTGGCATTGCTATTGTAAAAAAATTCCTGCTACTATCCTATTATAATTATTAGGAAAATCCCCACAACAAACAATGACCAACATAATTTATTTTAAATAATGACTTAACTATTCTTTTATCATTTAAGAAGCTAATAATAATAATAATAATAAAACAAAAACTACATTAAATTAAAATAATTAACGCTATCCTATGCATATATCTCAGGAATCATAATTATTCTGTTCTAAAATATAATATAACAATTATATTGATAATTAAATAACTGAATCGCAAAAGCGATTTTATTGGGATCCAACCATTTAAATAAAAGTCACACTTACCATTACAAACACTAATTAGCCTCCTATTTGAAAATTAATCTAACTATAATAATAAGACATGAAGATTAACGATCACTATTTACTCATTACTTACACTTAAATAATTTAATTTACTTTACTTATACAAATAACAATCACCATAGAATACTCATTTTATTATAAAGAAAAGCTTTATCATTCAATTATTATCTACTAAATCTAACTCAATTAAACACATTTCTTAGTTGCTTAGTATTCACTCATTGTAATTACATCCTTCAGAATTACAAACATTATAATATATTTTATCAATAACTTATACTTTGAAATAATGTAGTACTTCTAAATGTATTATATAAAATAAATTTCAAAACTGGATTTCAAAATCAAAATGTAACTCTTAAAACATACTATTAATTTCTATTATATGCTCTCCATTTTGTAATACTTAATAGTACTTTTCAAATAAATCTTCAAGATTCTTTTACATTTAATAAAAATATGAAGTGCTACAAATTCCCTTTAATATAATTATAATTTTTAAGTAATTAATGATTAATGTATAAATTATAAATTATTGAATATAACTCTTTAGCTAAAACATGTAATAAATAGATGTTATGTATAATTCTATGTGGATTATGCGCTTTATGAATGTGACTTTGTGATGGAAATGACTCTCAATTGCAACAAAATTACTAGTGCAAACCCTAAACTAAAATACTCATTTATTTCACGATAACAAGAATTAATAATAAACAGTTATAAACATTATATTACATAATTAATTAATAAAATAATTAACTTAATTGCCTCTCTTTACATTCAATCCCAGCCATCTATGCCCAAAAGGCTTATAATCTAATTGTTAATTGGACACCACTATATGGGTACCATGAGATATTGCAAATCGTCTTACCCACTGACTGGCCACCACCAAAGGAGAATTGGATAACAAAGTTGAATAAATATCTAAGAAAATTCGCTACACCAGAACAATTACCATTTGTAAATAAGATCAAACTATGGGAAGCATATTACCTAATGAATCCACAGTTACAATGTTTGCCAAGTAAACTAAATCTAACTAAAAATAGGCTTTTATCAAGAAATAAATTCTGGACATTGGAGCCAAAATTCATCAATTTTGTAATCAAATTAAATCATGATGCTTTGCCCACCAATTGGTTTCTTGTATATAATAGGGGTTTCAAAAAACTTGACCCTATGCGATTTGAAAAAGTTAGGAAATTCATCCATGGCCACTTCCAAATAGGAGTAAATTGTATCACCTCAATATGAGACTGTACAAATTACAAAATTTTTGGACTGATCAGAATTGCAATTTTCACCATATTCTCATTATGGAAAATCAGATGTAAGATAGTTATTGGAAAATCAGAATCAGAAGTAGTTCAATTGTTTTATAACAGCTTGAAGAAAATCAAGAAAAGGGATGAAGGCTATTAATCAAAAAAATTATCAAAGACATATGGTCATACTTGAACCTGCATTCTTGGACTAATATACTCTGGCCTTCATTGACTGTCTTATTTATAATTACAACTCTCAATAGAACGAGAGGTACTAGACCTTGTTTAATGATTGATTATATGTAAAAGTTTTCGTTATAAATAAATATATATTATTAAAAGTAAAATAATTATTTAAATATTCATAAATTTACAAAAAAAAAATTATTTACACTAATAACAGGTAAAATAATAATCATTCTATACATTCTATCCTTCACCTTGTATTTATTATTTAGTTCATTAAAATAATACGTTCATCATTATTACCATCATGTACTGTATATATTTCTTCTCCTTTTTTTAACACTATTACAAAGTTTTAGCATCCGTGAGTTACTTTCTATTTTATAATTTCAAATATTTCAATAAAATTATAATATTTTAATTATAATTCATACTCAAAATCTGTATGAAAATATGGCACCACCATTTATTGACAAAATTAGTGGTGTTGTGGTAATATTAAAAAAAAAGATGTAAATAATGTTTTCTTTTTTTTTTTTAAACTGAATAATGAAATCAAGGATTCTTTTTCACACACTATCATTCTTATTATGTATTCTTCTTTTTTCTCATTTACATTTTCTGGCTTATTTTGATCTCAGTATCATTATTTGTACAACAATTTATTCAAATTTTAATTGAACACAAAGTATTTGTTTTGGGTATGGTCTTATGACTTTAATGCTAAACTTAATAAGAAAGAAAAAAAATTATAACATTCTTAAAAACATCTAGTCAACTTCCTATGCTTATTACATTCTTATATCACAGACAACTTTGCAGATAAAAAAACTGATTCTATTTGAAATACTATATCGAAATATAGGAATGGAGGTCTCCTTTTAGTATGAGATGTTATATTTTGGCAGGTAGTCATTTTTCCTAATGATCTTACCCACAATTTCTTCTAGCTTAAACATCAAGCTCTTACAGTATATACAACACTCATGTTTCTGTGAAAAATTATCTAATCTCCTTCTAATAGAACATGTGGGTATCACACAGATTAATCCCCTTAAACTATCTATTCAATTTTTCAGTATGGTATTTTTATATCCTCTTCTGGAATTTAAACTTATCTTTCCATACTATATTTTAGTATTTGCTACTGTAAACTACTTCTAGACCAATAATATAATATAATTTTCCTCTTGTGTCTGTATCTATCAATACTAGAGATCATATGACAAAACAAATATTTTATCTTCACCATTGTCAATATGATACTTTTTCCAATATAACAAATGAGATCATAATTATTTTTCCATATTATAATTCAGTCTGTTTCATACTATCATAGATAACATTATACTTTGTAGTATATTTATTATTATTTTCATAGAATCCTGTAATTTTTTATTCACCATCAGAATTTCAGCCCACTCATTACATATATTTTATTATAATATATTTACTCATTTAAAATATATTTTACCACAATCAACTTATAAAACTTTATACTTACTAAAACTTAAAGTATTATAGTATCCACACACAATCTTATTCTATAACTCATGTATACTCTCTTCATTCTCTAAGCACACTCTTCATTTTCTTTTTTTTAAAAAACGAATCATAATAGATTAATATCTTTTAATCTTATATATTGTTGGCATATCAAAATTATTTCAAGTATTACTAATCCTAAACACAAAAAATAAAATTTATAAAAAAAAAAAATAATTTTTTTTTTTTTTTTTTTATAATTTTTTTTTTTTTTCACCTCCTATTTTAATATTACCATTGTAACCAAATCGAAGTTCACAATTCCATTGCACGCTTTGTACTTCTCATCTTCTCTTTTTGTTAAACACATGTACATTTAAGTAAAACATTAAAAAAAATAATCCTAACAATAACTTGATAAAAGTTTCTGAATTTGATGCATTCTTAATGACTTTTCCAATCTTGATGGATTTAAACTTAAATGCACATAAATATCCATTGTAACAATATACTCACAAAATAGATTAATGAATATTCACTATAAATCTTAACATTAACTTTCCCATGTTAAAAACTTTAAGATACATCAAGTTAATTCATCAATAAGTTTTACTTCAAAGTATTCCTTCATTTCTCTTTATTTAATAGTTTCATACATTTTTTAAATACACATCAATAACTTCAGATAACTTTATAACACCGTAATATATCATTTCTATTATTGGTATTCACTATTAAAAGTTCAACAGACTCTCGTATAATTCTTTATTCTTTTTAATATTCCTTTCTTATGTCAATATAACTTTATTTGCTAATATAAAAGTAATCTTCATTTAGATCAGGTTTCACCTCATATTAAAATATGATAAATATTATTTGTTCTTTTTAACTATTCTATCATTTATTCCTCTTTAAGTATATGCTAAATATTTTCTTATTTTACTTATTCCAAACTATTTATAACATATGAATTATTTAATTCAACAAGAAAATTAGTTTCAACTAAATTTATCACTATTCAAAGTCATTATCTTTAAAATCTGATAAATTAATTTTATAAGTTTTGGAAATTTCTATCTCTGTATTTTATATTTGTTCCTTGGTTTCTACATAACTAATAAAATTATTTATTCTGGTATACATAAACAAATGTTTTGTTAGGATATAGCAGATATATTTCCTTTTGAGTTTTAAATATAGTTGTCTTTTCTTTTTCATGATTATTCCAAACAATAATAATAACTTTAGTTTTTCTTTTAAAAATCCTTTAGGCATCATTTTAGTTATGAATTGACTTTCAGGATTGCAATTAGGTCATAATAAAGAAATTGGTTTAAGAGCATTCCATGATGGTAACAATTGCTATAAAATATTATATCCTTAGACAGCTTTTAACTATTACTTTTAATTTAAAAGTAAAAAATATTTTTTAAAATATTTTATATCTTTTATGAAAATAATTGAAACAACTCTTCACTTATTTTTAAATGATTCTCCTGTTTTTCTGCTCACTTTTCCTTTAAAAAAAAATCCAGATAAAAGTGATGTCAGAAAACTACTTAATTAAATTTCATTGGTCAATATCCCAAATCAACTATCATTAATTTTAAATAAATATTTTCTGTCTATATTCAAATTAATTAAAATGAATAAATATTTTACAGATGAAACTAATTTACTGAAATATTAAATGTAATTATGATTTTAATATATAATATTATTAATTGAATTTAAATAGAAAGTTTAATAATAAATATTTATATTTAAAATATATTATTATGATAATTTTGAAATAAATTATTATTTTGTAATTAATAATTGTTTCTTCTTTTATTTACTAGAATTCTCTAACAGAGTAATACATTGAGCTTTTAAAGGAGCACTGGAATGAAAATAAATTAAGGTTTAATTTATTACTATTGCAACTTTTACTGAATCTAATCATCATCATCAACCATTATCAATCCACTGCAGGATGAAGGTCTCTCCAAGTTTAATCCATCTTCTCTGATCTTTAGCTTCTCTTCTCCACAACACCCCTGCACATTTTCTTATTTCATCCATCCATCTCACATGTGGTCTCTTTCTGGGTCTTTTACAATCTCTTGGAATCCAGTTTAAAATTTCAATTGTCCATCTATTATCATCTCTTCTAGCAATATGTCCAGCCCAACTCCATTTCAATCTTTTAATTTTTTCAATAAGGTCAGTAACACCTGTTTGTTGTCTTACCCATACATTGTGTTTTCGATCTCTTCTTGTTACTCCCAACATACATCTCTCCATACTCCTTTGAGTGGTCTGAAGTCTCTGTATTGCTCTTCTATTAAGTGTCCAAGTCTCAGATCCATAAGTAAGAACTGGTAAAACACATTTGTTAAAAACCATCCTTTTCAAACACATAGGCATATTTCCTTTTAGTATCAAGTTATTTCTACCAAAAGCACTCCAACCAAGTTTAATTCTATGATTAATTTCCTCCATTATGTTTCCATCTGTATTAATAATCTGACCAAGGTATTTGTAACTGTTAACTTCTTCTAATTCTTCATAATCAATCTTTATTTTCATATTTTGAGCAAATCGATTAAACATTACTTTAGTCTTTTTAACATTTATCTTTAGTCCTACTTTTCTACTTTCATCTGCTAACTCCAGCAACATTTCCTGCAGCTCTGAAGCATTATTTGCAAAAACAACTACATCATCTGCAAAATCTAAATGACTTAAATACTCTCCATTTACTTTCACTCCTTTAGTTTCCCATTTTAATCCACAAAATACTTCTTGCAGCACTGCTGTAAAGAGTTTTGGAGATATGGAGTCACCTTGTCTTACACCTTTCTCAATGTTGATTTTTCCAGTATCATTATGTAATCTAATTGTTGCTGTTGCATTTTTATAAATATTCTTTAAAATATGACAATATCCTGGATCTATACCTTGATGATCCAATGCTTTAATCACTGAAGAAATGTGTATAGAATCGAATGCCTTTTCATAATCTACAAATCCAAAACATAATGACAACTCATATTCGTTTGTTCTTTCTATGACTTCTCTCAATACCTGGATATGATCTATTGTACTAAAACCACTTTTAAATCCAGCTTGTTCTCTTGGTTGGTGGAAATCCAAAGTTCTCTGCAGACAAGTTGTAATTATCTTGGTAAAAATTTTATATAAAACTGAATCTAATAAATTTATATAAGTAAAGATGTTTATATGGATTGAAAACTATTATATTGAAATTATATAATGATTTATAGTATAAATAATTATAAACAAAGAATGGATAATATGCATGTTATATCAAAATCTATAGTGTTACAATGATTTAAAATTTGAAAATTAAAATTTTGAGCATATGTCTGTTCACAATTATTATTGCAGGAAATTATTACAAGTTACCATAGAAGATCTAATGCAGTCAATTAGACATCAGCTCTCACAAATTAATGTTTTCACTAATAGTCTACAGTCAATAATAAATAACATATTTGAACAGTTAGTAGAACAACAGATTTCATTAACATAAATGGAAAACTGGAAAAAATGTCTGAAAAATAGTAAAGGTTTTGAAAGCTTTTCTGGTGACTAATATTGATGCAATGCATTATGAAACTTAGAAAATATGGCATAAACTAGCGAAGCTGCTTGATAACTTGGATTGAAATCTTTGTCCAAAAATAATTTAAAACATCGATGGTCCTGAAATTATCTAACTAGTCATACAGTGTGGATAAATAAATATGAGTAAACATGAGAAAGTCATGTGATATTGTTGTTGATATTAACTTTCGTAGCCAAAGGCATAAAAGAAATCTACAATTGGCATAAAACTGGTCTGATTATATACAGAAAGTCTCTACTAATGTCAAATCTATATAACAATGCAAGTGAAATTGGATTGCATTCAAAATTTTAAGGTTTTTCTTTTTAATTTTAAGCTATTGGCATTAAAAATAAAAAAGACTACTCATCAAGAATAGTGGCAATGGAATCTTATAGAAATCAACCATATGATGTCCATCAATTACTCAATCTTACATATAGTGAACTATAGAATAGGATAACATAATTGCTCTTGGGTATCTAAGCATTATTAGACAGAAAGTAGAAAAAAGAAAAACCATAAAAACTCTTTCCATCCAAAAAAATAATCTGGAGAGGTCTTTGTACTTCAATGGATTATCTAAAGTGGTTTTATCTTTTATATTAAAAATAACTATCAAATCAAATACTAGCTTGTACTTTTAATAATTTTGACCCAATGCTGACATATTTTTTACACTGAGAGATTCCCTATTTACAGAGCCCAAAGCAAATGTCAGTGGCATACAAATAATTATATAATATATAAAAATCTATATAAAATCACATAAATTTACTATACATAATGATATAAAGTTGCATCAATTTTATATAATACTAAAGGCCAACATCCAGAAATTTAACATGTTATTCAGCTTTCACTACATATGTAATTTACTTAGTACTAAATATATCTTAAATTGATTTAAAGTTCTAATGTGCACAACAATTGAGCTGTAAATAACTTTAATGTAGTCATGAAATTCAAATTTTTATTAAATTAAATGCAATGCTATTAATGTTTATTCAGAGAAAATATGGAAAATATTAAATACAGACTTAAAAGTATTTTCAGTGCTAATACCTTTATCAACGACAATTATTATACTTAAAATAAAGCCAAAAGGATATATGAAATAGTATCTTTAAATTTACATGTTCCAAAATGTACTCAACAAACACTTAGATTTTGGTACATTATTAATGTACTAGGACTCTTTAATTTTATACCTCCTGATACTATGTTCAATGCAAGACAAACATGATCAAATATGTTCTGTTTTATTACTGTTAATATATATTTATAACAAAGGCAAAACCTTCCATACAGTAATCCTACCCAGTGCAAGTTAGAATAATCAATGGATTCAGAAGGTTTATGCATAAAATTCCTACCTAGTGCCTACTCATCCAATATTCCCAGACTAGTTTCTAGCTTGTAGTTTTCATGTGCCACAATCTAGGAACTATCTGGGGATATTGGATGAGTAGACCTTAGATAAGGATTTTATACACAAACCTTCTTGCATCCATTGATCATTCTAGTTAATGAATGCCACAAGCAAAAAACTAATCTGGGAATATTGGATGAGTAGGCACTAGATAGGAATTTTATGCACAAACCTTCTTGCATCCATTAATTATTATTCTGGCTTGGGCATCTGTTACAACAGCTTGTGTAGGCAGTGTTTAGTGGGTTAATATATATTTATATAACAATACCATTTACACTAACATTGATAATAAACTCACCTTTGCATTATGGGGAATCATTTTAGCTGAACTTTCTATAATTTCAAACCATTTAGCCCATCTTCCACTTCCTCTTTTTTGATACAGAAAATCATAAATACTTCCATTTTCTGGGAAAATGTGACTCTAAAAACATATATATATATAATCTTACGTTCAAGGTTTTCACGCACAGAATATTAAAATAAAATGCACACAACTTATGTCTATCAAAAATTCAATAATTAAGTGTTTAAATGCACATAGTTTGCAGTGACAAATTTACTCTGGAATACAATTTTTCCCTGAGATAACTTTGCTATCATTTTTTGATTTAAATCAAAAACTTAGTGGATTTATATTTTTAAAAAAAAAATGTTATGGAGGATGATTTGCGAATTTGGAAATTTTTTTAAAAAAAGTTAAAAAGATTAGAAAGGAGAATAGAAGTGTTGAACAAAAAACGAGAATAGCTATGACTATTCAAAGAATATAATAAGTAATGAAAATGTTTAAAGATACTGTTTAACATCACTGTGAAAATCTTATGAGTTTAGCTCACTTTTGGTAGATAGTGATAATAATTTTATTACTCTGTACTTAGCATATTATGAGTAAAATCAACCAAACTTATTAAAAAAAAATAGTTTAAAAAATTGTGGCCAGTAAATGGATATTTGAATTTAAAAAGATTTGGTAAAGTCATATTGATAGGAAAAAATTGATTTCATCTTAAAAATTTAAAGCCACCATAAAATTAAAAAAAAAATTAATATAGTAAAACAGGATAATGATAAAGAAAGAGATTAAATAATATTTTATTAAAGAAAAGGGAAAAGAATGGAAAATCATATTAAGAAATGTGACAATTAAATCCAGGTATTAAGAATAAGAAATGTGCAGAAAGTATAATGTGAAAAACTTATAGTGAATGATTTCTAGCAGACAAGATGCTACACAAATACTCTATCAATATTTTAGAAAATCTTTAAAATAACCTTAGACAATTTAAATTCATCTGGACGAGGATAATCTGGTGTAGATCCAGTAAGCAAAAGACGAAAGAATGAGTCAAACATTGCTCTACTATTTTGTTCAAGAGTTCCACCAACTGTCCAAACTATACTAAATAGAAAGCATCCAAGTATCCAGTCATTTAACTAAAAATAAAAAAGGAATAAAATGAATTAAAATAAATTTAAAACATAAATTGAAATAAGTATAGTTAATAAAATAATATTTAGTGGCTCTAAGATTATTCTAAATATATCTATTATTAAAACTGCATAAATGGTCAAATGATAATATTGATTATCATCAGTGGTATTTTTCTTTCATTACCATTCCATTGATGTGATTTATCCTAACATCTCAGTTTTCGAACTGCATAGTCATATTAAAAGAATGCTAACAAAAACATTGAAAATGATTTTTTTTTAAAAAAAAAGTGGTAATTATAAATTTATTTAACGCACATTGAAAATGATTTTTTTTTTAAAAAAAAAAAAGAAAAAAGTGGTAATTATAAATTTATTTAACGCACATTGATTACGTAAATAATATTTACTAAGGCAATAAACCTAAAGCATGTGCGGTTGAAAATGCGAAGGTAGGGACCTCTACAGGTCTTAACCCTCTTTTCTTCCAATGCATAAGCTTGTGGTTAAGACCTGTAGAGGTCCCTACCTTCGCATTTTCAACCACACATGCTTTAGGTTTATTGCCTTATTAAAAAAAAAGTGATACACCTAGAAGAAGCTAATCTTAAAATTTCGATTAAGTAACAATGATTGAAAAGATATAACAACAATAAAAATACCATGGACAGAATGCATCATTGAATATTTTAATGGTTTTTATAAATAACATAAACAGTAAATGATTTTGTATTAGGCGTGCCAATTCTGAATTTTATTAATTTGTCCTAGCTAAAAATAAATCTTGTTTAATGTTATTTTTGCACAATTTGTCTTGCTTGTAAAATTTGCTCTATGTTTTCAATGAACTATTTAAAAACTTGATAAATTTATTATTCTCTGGTGGAATAGAATGGAAGGAATCTGATTAATAATACTCAAATGGGATTTAGTAACTCCAGCTACTTGTCACCCAATTATAGACAGTTGTCAAATGCTACTGTAGTTCATGCACTGTTTAATAAGATACATGACCATATTGACTAGAAACCCATTACCCTTCTGCAATAAGCAGATAAATATGTCATATTCAAAAGAGGACCATATTTCTCTGAGGCTAGGCAGTACTGTTCAATTCTCTTTGTTATGAGGTTAGCTCATATAATATAATGGGTTTAGGACCATTCATATAACTGAATTTAAAGAAGTTATCATTTAAATTAATTAAGTATATAATCAGCCAGATATTTGTATTTTAATCGCAAATAAGTAATATTATTTTCAATATGCCTGCCTAATTAAAAGAACATATTTGAAAATCCTTTTTTGTTGTTGTTGTTTTAGAACAATAGAAAAAAAGACTAGAGTAAGATCAATAAAAGTAATTTTATGTATATAGTCAATCCATAATACAGAAAACATAGCTTAAGACACAAATTTTTATCTAAATGGCAATGATATCAATAAAACCAAAAAAAAATAGCTACATTCTAAATGCTGCTGGTGGTCAAGCAGTAATAGTAGACCCCTCAGAATTATCATACAAGAAAATAACTGAAATACTAATAGGTTATTTTTGCTAAACCCATTAATAACCTTCATCTTGAGATATCAGTTGGATGAGACAAAAGCAATAGGTTTTCTAGAGCTGAGAAAGTTAGCAAATACATGTGAATATGGATCATTCTTATATAGTAAATACATATGAACATGGATCATTCTTATATGTGAATCTTAAAAAATAAAATTATATATAGTATAATCTATGAATGATAATTACTTTTGAACACTACATTGCAAAGACTGCAGCACATCAAACTGTGTGCCTCTGGAAGATGACAAAACAGAAATTAAAACTACTAAGGTTGAATGGAGTTGTAGAGATAAGTACTAAAAAAGCAAACATGGGAAGGGCCTATTAAGGAACAAATAAAAGTGGCCTTTCTAAAAGCATAAATATGATCCATCTACATATAAATTTAAAAATGCATTACCCAGATATTATCATAAATCGAGCATATAGAGAGGGTACGTTTAAGAAAAAGTAAAAATTCACATCCTTGTAAGGCAAAAGAGTAGGGGAATATAATACATTACAATAAAGGAACACAAGCTAAAGTTTCAAAAAAGAAACAATGGAAACTCAGATATTCATAAATAACTGACCAGTAGAAATGGAGCATAATTTATAAAAAGCAGTTTTAATAATAATTAAGCATACTTGAGAAAAATTAAGGGAAGGATTGGCAATCTTATCAACAGCAAAAAATTTGCAATATATTTCCAAACTAACAAAATATCATTATATATAAATAAGCATTTATTTTTATAGCGTCTGTATACAATTTGTAATTACATTCATATCGGCCTTTCAAGCCAATTGTGCAAACGCTTTGCGAGTGTTAAATAATAAATGAATACCCTCTGACCAATACAAGATATAGAATTTATGCAGGAATAAAAAGAATCCCTCTTATTCCTACGACTCAAATATTTATATATGAGCAAATCTGAAGTACTGGCACAGAAGGTGTGACAATATAACAGTCTCTTTAAATTACTATATACAATGTCTGAATGAATGATGCCGATGAAATTTTCTAGAATTTACTAAGCGTCATTCCAACTAAAACTTAATCATATATATAAATAAGCATTTATTTTTATAGCGTCTGTATACAATTTGTAATTACATTCATATCGGCCTTTCAAGCCAATTGTGCAAATGCTTTGCGAGTGTTAAATAATAAATGAATACCCTCTGACCAATACAAGATATAGAATTTATGCAGGAATAAAAAGAATCCCTCTTATTCCTACGACTCAAATATTTATTATGAAAAATCATAGAATTTGATTACTATTTAATGTAATCTCTATTATCTTTGAAAATTTTAATTCAAGACCATAGCAATCTGACAGTAACCGATACAAGGAATTAAAGAATTAAGTTGTGCTGTTGTAACAATATATCAAAATGAGAATATGTGACAATGCATAAGATGTCTGCAAGTCTTTAGCAACAGATTGCAATGGTACAACTAATAAAGAGCTAAACATATTCACTCAGCTGCTATTACTGCGATAATTGAAAGTCACAGAAGTTTGATCTCCACAAGCTGATTAAACCAAACATAATATTTGCACAGTACGAATATAATTATTTACTTAAGAAATTACAGTGCTTTAAAATATAATATATTTGAGAAATTTCATTTTACATTTTTATTATTATTATGGTCATAATTAATTATATAATTTATTGCATAGAATGATAACGTCATTTATTGCCATATATTCTCAGATTATACCACATATTATATTTAAGATGCCACATGAAAACTAAAAGATTATATTATATTATTTATTGGTATTATTATTATTGATAGTTACCATAACATCGAACAGTAGATAAGATTTATAATTATCTATTGAAGATTATTATTATTATTTATTATTATTAGTTAGGTGTAGTTGAGGGTGATACAAAATCCCTTATCAGACTTGACTACAGAAGATTATAAATTGATTAAAATTAGTTTAAAGAACATGAGAATATTATAATCATATTGTTTTAATAAAGAGATTAAGATTTATTTAGTAACATTATATTAAATTGATTATTATTTTAAAGTCTAAGAATGCTATGAATTTATTATTATTTGAAATAATAGGAGGATAATATTCTAATGCCATTGAGATGGTATCCTGTGGGATATTCGCTCAATGTAAATCTTTAGTGCTTGTCCTTCACTTTATTGTTTCATGATTTATTAATATTTTATTCATTTAATTTTATAAAACTGAACCATTTAGTAATTCTTAATTAGTTAGAGCTAGTTTAATAGTAGACAGTATCATAGGATATCTTTACTATTGATTATATGTATTTTAGCCGAGCATAATCATTTTATCTGAGCTAGTCTTAGTTTTCTATTATTATATTTCCAGTTAGTGAGGGTATGTGGTTTAGTTCTGCATTAATTTTCAAAAATATAAAATAAATGAAATTTATTATTTATTTATTTTTGAACTCATACTTTTTTTAAAAAAAATATAGTTTCTCCAGAAATAAAAAATTAAAAATTATAAAATTTCTTGAAAAATTCTCAAAAAGAAATGATAAATGAAAGATAGATGTTAGTGCCACAACACTACCAATTGAATTTACATTCATATATGCAGCACACATCTTTATTTTCCTGAAGGTTTGTGATGATAGCATTTTAATTGTACTTATATGTTGGATTATTTCCACCATCTAACATTAAATAATGTCTTTAGAAAAATATTATTTTCCAATTACATTTGGACTGTTAATCTTGTCTTAAAGATTTGTAGAGGTCCAGCCTTAATATATATTACTTATTTGAGCTGTTAGTAATAGCACACAGGTTAGTATCTACGTTTCAAGTGGTACTATTTTCCACTTTTCTTCAGCTGGTGCTGACCTGACCAAGGACAGTATTTTTCCTTTCTTCTTCATGTGGGACTTGTTTGACCAATGACAGTACTAGCATGGCAATTTAACCTGGACCTTAAGACTCATGAATATTGAATTTTAAGAAAATGCTCCATCCAAACTCAGCCACTCTGCCAATTTCTTTATAATATCTAAAATAATCATTTCAGAATCAAACACCCTAAGGTTTTGAATCCAAGATAACTAAATTAAATACCTATATAGGCCTAACATTTAAAGTGAAAATTAAAGATTTTCACAATTATATACTAATTGTAAGCATTTTTGACTGTTTGGAAAGGATTATATATGCCAAACAACATCTCTTTGTTCATCTTTACTCACTTTCTACATTTGCATTAGAATCAGTAATGAACTCTATTTAGTCATCATATGAATACCCAAAAGAAAATACATAGAGTACATTATTATCCCTAATGCAGATATCTAACATATGCTAATTCTACTGTTTGTTCATTTATGTGTTATACATTGATATTATAAATAAAGTTTACTACCGAATTACTGTAATCACAATCAGACAATGCATGAATAAATATTTCTCTAAATTATTATTTAACACTCTAGAAAATTTACATACATCAGTCACACATCTACATGCCATTAATATTAATATATGCTAATGAGAATAGATTTATGCAAGACTGGATGAGTATAAAAAATCTTGCAAAGATCTACAATGTATTTATATAGGCAACAGTCAGTATGATCATCCTAGGCTGTTCTTAGCCTATAGTTATAATGACAGCAGGCAAAGTGTTGAATCATCATATGTAGTAGTTGTGCATATTGTACATGTATAAAAAAAACCAACAGATGGTAACACAAGTAAACAAGGTCTAGTTAAATTTGTGATGCATGCGAAAAGGTAAAACACCAAACCAGAAGTTTCTTATGAACTAAAGGGAATACAACATAATTTTTAAGAACTGTTAAAACTTTTATTTTATATTTTTTCTTAGTGAATAAACTTGATTGTTAAGTTTAATTTGTGTGGAGTTTTAATTAATAAAACTTATTGATGCTACCTGGCTGGTATTGTTAAAAATACCACAATAACAATGCTATGATAAAATCAATTGACACTTCTATCTTGTGAATTTTTTGCTTCAAGAAAAAACGTGCATTCAAGGTTAGATAGTTATTTTTATAAAAGGCTAATTCCATCTTTCATATAATAATACTGCAGCTTAACTTTATATCTCCAGCAGATTAAAAAGTTTAAACTGAAAATCAATTAATTGACTTAATCCTTTTAAGTTATTATAGCTAAATCAATTTTTTAATACAAATGGATATGTATACTTACAGAATTGTTCTTAACTCTAGGAACATTTCAAAAAATATGACACCACTGCCAGATTCATTATCTTAGCTTGTAATACTAACTTTAATGTGTATCTGCTTAACTTTAAACTTAATTTCACTCTATTGGATTCAATATGCTTGTTGTTCATAACTAATTAAACAAATATACTTTCTGCCCTTTGTTTTTTATTATTTCTTATTTACCCTGATATATTTTTACTTTACTGTTTAGTCATTTGTCTTTATATTTAACAGGTAGAAACAGTAATTATGACAACTTTAAGTTACTATTTAATTATATTCTGTAAACAAGATTATATGATCCTCTTATATGTTTATTCATATGCTTTCAAAAGCAATTATTTATTATTCTACTCTAGAGCCATCTACTGTAAACTTGAGTAATCAAAGAACCCCATTCAGTACAGTGCTATAAAACCTCCATCTTTGTCTTTGTCAGTGAAGACTAGAATTCAAAACTGAAATTAATGCATTTATATATTCAGAAACCATATTTTGCTTCTTTATACTATCTAAGCTAATAATCTGAAATTTAAAACATTTTAAATTGTAGGTTGTTAATTTGAATAGTATAAAAGTGTGAAAAGTGGCTGCTAATTCCATTTGTGAATCCTAGTCATCACTATTGAAAGAAAAACCATAAACTGATATGAAGATTTGAATTCTAGCGATGAAAACAAAAGGTAGAAAGCAGTATATAGATGGAGATTTTATAGCTCTGTACTATCCAGGATCTATTAATAATCAAACTTTCAAAAAATAGTTCTAGAAGTTTAAAGTGAATTGTTTTTGGTATATTATGCAAAGATATATATTTTAAAAATCTCTTAATATTTATATTAATAAATCAGTCAAATAACCAATAGTTCAATTTAAAAACATTATGCTCACAAATGCTTGACAATTTCTTGAATTAAGTGATTAACATATAACATAAAATTTATAAGAAGTAGCAGATATATTCTAAAATGATTATTTACTAATATGATATTGGGATTCATTATACTGAAAGGATTGCAAGTGATAGTTTATAATATTGTGCAGCAAATATCCTTGTGGGATTAAATAAAAAACGCTGAATTGAAGCTCAATATACTTCTTCCAGTACTCAAATATGATTAAGCTACTAATCAATTACTTGTATTTTGTTGAAGTCATATATCAAGTCATAGCTATTCAAATTAGAAACCTGAATCAGTTGAAGACAAAATTGAGAACATTATTTATAATATTTATCATGTATCTAGTAGCCTAGGAGTCCAATCAGATATGTCTACAAGGTCAAAAAGTTTATATAGTTTGCTTGGTCTTGTAGTAATAGTATATATTCATTATCATGACTATGAACTTTTCTCCAATGAAGCTTCCCAAAATCATTCTAAAAAAGTATTTACTATATATTTATATTTTATTAAATATTATATATATATATATTGTACCGAGACAAAGTCGGTACAGGTATATACGCACACACACGAGCAATGTAAACACTCTATATTTTTTTTTCTTTCACTTTCAACTTATGATAAAAAAAATAAATGTAGTTTTCTTTCAATGCGTTATAAAATACATTGTAAAATAAAATGTTAATATTTCTGATTAAATAGTTTAAGGCTTTCATATAATCTACTATAATAATATTCTCTAAAAAAAATAAAATATAAAGTATTACTAATATGCCATTTTAAATCTCAATAAGTGATTTCTACTTGTATATGCCGCGGGGGTAATTAAAAGGGGTTTATTTTTAAATTATAACTGTAGTGAAAGTTAAAAGCTTATAGAAGTGATTTTGAGACAGATTAAATGCTCGACTTTTAAACTAATGTAAGTTAAATTGTTCTCTTAAAACACGCACACATGTATGCATAAAAGGTGTGAATAAGTATGAATTTTTTTTAACTGAGATTGCAATGTGAGATTGCATAAACCTAAGATTGCCTCAAGCATATGGATTGAGTGGACATTACGTAGGACACGGACCCCAACGACAACTCAAAGAATATTGAACTCTGGGTGGAGATTCGATCCTCAGATAATAACCAACCCATATAAATATGAATCTAAATCTAAAAAAAAAAAAAAAAGGCTTTTACACTCCTTTTCTTTTTGCTTGTATTTATGCTTATGCTTATAGTTTTTTCCTAGATTCCTCCGGAAGCTACAACTAGAACTTTTCTTTTTTTTTTGCTATCCGGTTTATCCAATATGATCACTGTGAAATTAACATTTAGAGCGTCGATCGTCATGATGGGCTAGGAAACCCTTCAGTGATTGACCGACGCTCCGCCGCCAGAACATCTCCACAGCTATGAATGATCAACAACAGTACCGTCCGAACATAGTGCTCCAATCAGTCTAAGGACGTTGTTCCGTTTAATATACAAGAATCGTCCAAACATACTACGCTGAACTTATGTGAAATGAATAACCATGTATTATGGAAACATCATCTATCAGGTTCGAACCCTCACCAAATTAGAAGCAGCAGAAGACTAAGCAAAATCCTAGGTAAACACTTTATTTTATAATGCTTCCATTCATTCTTTACGTAAACTTAAAAGGCAATCTCATAATTAATTAAATTCGACTTTCGTAAATCAAAATATAAAATGATCCGTAATCCCTCATATTTAAACCTTATTATTTTAATCTCAACTTTCGTAAATAAAAATATCAGATGCTACATAGTTCCTCATATTTAAATCTTAGGACCTTTCCAGTTATGAACTTTGATCCTAATTATTATTTTCTTTCGCAGATAAACTATAACACACACCTAATTTCAAAATGTAAAAAGAGGAAATATATTTTATCATCCATGTTTATTATGCATAATATGTTCTTTTCTGTGCGAGTGCGAGAATGCGCGTATGTGCGTGCAAATAAAGCTATTAATCAATGTTTCATTTTTTTTATAATCAATAAATTTTTTTTTTAATTTAAACAAGTCGAGCATTCCTCAAATCATTTTCTATAATTAAATATATATTTTTTTGAAATTATTATTAAAATTAGCATTTATTCATGCAATTAATTATTTTACTTTTAAATTTGTCTTTCTTATATTTTTTTTGTTTTTTTTCTTTCTTTCATTCATAAACATCGTGCCGTAAGTCACGATGTTTACTTATTATGTAGTTAACATAGGTTTAAGAGTTGGGAGGGCCTATTATTAATAAATATAAGTAAATGTCAATAGAGCTAGTATAAATAATTCTATTGGACTGTATGATAAAAGGGGGGATGATATTATAAGCGTCTAATTGTTTATTCTAATGATGCCTCAACCGAACATTCGTATTAGTTATAAATAACCAATGATCCCGTCCAATGCTGGGACCGATCTGTTAATCAACCGATCTTCTTATCCATTGGTTAATATTGTGTCATTTGCCAGAATAATAGTCTTGAAGGCAATTACATCGCGACCCTGAGTGACCCCTATTGGTCCATGCTGGGAGTTCGAGCTTATGGGCAGGGATTAGACTTCAAAATCGTTTTGATATGACGTAAGGTGATGCGAGAAATTAAATTGTGAATCAAATCATCGTATCTGGCGCCCTCTTGTGTTGATAATGAACAACTATTGATATAAGAAAAAATAAATAAATCTTTACGCTGTATCATGTTTGTTTTGGAGCTCACAATCCCTTTTAGGAACGGTTTAATAGGGAGCCGGTGCAAGGGGAGAAGGGGACGGTAGATAAATGGCGCTTCCAAACGTGAGGCTAATATAAATAATGTTTCGGAGAGAAGCAAATCAAGACATTAGCCAAAAGCGGCCGAACCTCGTGAAAGACGCAAAACTGAAAAGAGAAAAAAATCTTTTTTTTTTTCACGTAAACGAAAGTTTGGACGAATAGAAAGGGAAGGAAAAGGGAGAAAAGGAAAATAACAAACGGAACAAAATACAGCGATTCACAATATCGCAAATCTTTTAATAAAACACTTGGAGCCGGAGCGAAATAAATAAAAAAAAAAAGAGAAAAGAAAAAAAAACATAGCGGGAGATGGGGGCGCGGACGTCGATTAATCACTTCTTATCATAAAAAAAAGGAAGAAAAAGGAAAAAATCACGTTCCTTTAAGCATCAACAAAAAGTTGTAACATTTTAAATATAAATAGAGAGAGGAAAGGAAGGGAAGAAAAAAAAAGAAAAAAAATTTTTTTCCTTTATTAAATCATAAATGGACAGCAATAACGATACTGCATGGGAGGAGACAGGGGAGAGCCCTATAACGTTCAAAAAGATAGATGTTAAAGAAGAGGCTGAATCAGAAATAAAAATGCTTCTTAAAATGATGAGCCAAATGATGATAGAGATGAGGGAAGATAGGGAAGAAAGAAGGAAGAGAGAAGAGTACAGAGAAGAAGAAAGAAGGAAAAGGGAAGAGGACAGAGAAGAAGAAAGAAGGAAGAGAGAAGAGGACAGAGAAGAAGAAAGAAGGAAAGAGAGAAAGGAGGAGAGAGGGGAATTCATTAGGGAGATACGAAAATTATTGAAGGGAAACACAGGAGAGTCAGAGGAGGACCAGAGCAAAGAGGAAGAAATAAAGATTGACGAAGTAAAGACGGAGATTACCTCAATAAAAATAGAGATCGGTGCAGCAAAAGCCGAAATAGAAGAAACGAAGACTGAAGTGATAACAGCAAAGGCAGAGCTGGAAGACGTAAGACAAAAGGTGGACGCGATAAATAGAAAGGTAGAAGGAATCGAGCCACAACAGAACGTACCGAGAGAAATTATGGCCAAACGTCTGGAGGAGTTGGAAAGGAAATTTGAACTGAGAATAAACCTGCGGGAACCGAGCCAGTCGTGGGCCGAAAGGCAAATAAAAATTGAGATCTTCAGGGCAGGTGAAAACGAGAGTCCGATGGACCACGTGGAGAGCGCCCGGAACCTGTTTTCTGAGCCCTCAAAGCCGGAGCCAGACAAAATCAATATTGCCAGCACATACCTGCAAGGGCCAGCTAGAGATTGGTGGCGAACGATCGAGTTTAAGCCCAGATCGTTCGTAGAATATCGAGAAGAGATCCTACGAAGCTTTTGGAACGCTACCAGACAAGAGGGGATCTACTTTCACATCACCAATGAAAAATACGGGCTCAAACCTAACGAGACGATAACGCAGTTCTATTACAGGCAGGTGGCCGGCCTCCAGCAGCTACCGGCGTATCACATGACGGAGGAGCAAATCATCTCGACCATTAGACACAACATGCCAACAGACATCAGGCGGATGATGCTAAGCCGGGATGACGAGGGCATCCACAAGATGGGGGATGCCATAGCCAAGTTCGAGCGAGCGGAAGGACGGGAAAGGCATATAGAGAGGCCGGGACAGGAACCATATAGAAAAAAGCTACCACCAGATCGATACTGATGAAAAATTAGTCTAAAAACACGTTGACGAACACGGATTTGCCACAGGAATACGATTACCGGAGTACGCTTTATAAACAACGGTAACTGAAGGAAAATGACCTCGGACCGGAAAGGACTTACACATCGCATCGCATCATACAATAACAAGGGGGGAAGGGGGGTTGATAAAACATTATTTTAAACCAAAGCAGACCGCAGATAACTAAACACGAGAGAAAAAATATAATTTAAAGAGAGAAAAGGAATAAATGTCATAACTCTTCTAAAGAAAACTATTCGAGGTAAATAAGTTAATATTTCTGAAAGCCAGTTTAAATTAAAAAGAACGTCGCCCGCCTTCGACTAAAATATATGTTGCTCGAAAACACGCGGAGAAAGGAAGCGGATGCCGCCTAAAGAAAGAAAGAAAAGCCGGATCGCGAGAGTGCGCTATTATTGTTCCTTCCCTCAATATTTCCCATTGTGCTAGGAGGTACAGAGCTCGGATATTTTGAATGCTTATTGTTCTATAACTCAGATTATTCGCTACCTCGTAAATGTTGTCGTATTTTGCAGAGGGGACTTCGGAAATGACCATCCTCCTGCCTTCCATTAGATAGGCCGTAAGAGAATGCCTATATGTTCGTAACCTTGCATCGCGGGACTTCGGAAAGGTCCATCCCCATGCCAATCTTCCACCCGGGGTGCCTGTACCAGACTGGGCAAGATATCTCCAATTATGGCACGCCCGCTCTTCGTAAAAAAAAAAAAAAAAAAAAAAAAAAAATTTTTTTTCGAGTTTAGTTCGCAAATGTAAAGTGTCAATCCGAGCCTGACCACATGACCTGCCACTTCGTTTCTTTATGTGAGGGGGAGTTGAACTGTAGGATAGTCGGCTAAAATAAATGATTAAAAATCACACGAAGCGGGGTCAAAAATAAGGAATTTTATTGTGAAAATTAAAATGCCAAGCCTCGCATTTTAATTTTAGACGGATCGCGGGGATATGTACCGAGACAAAGTCGGTACAGGTATATACGCACACACACGAGCAATGTAAACACTCTATATTTTTTTCTTCTTTCACTTTCAACTTATGATAAAAAAAATAAATGTAGTTTTCTTTCAATGCGTTATAAAATACATTGTAAAATAAAATGTTAATATTTCTGATTAAATAGTTTAAGGCTTTCATATAATCTACTATAATAATATTCTCTAAAAAAAATAAAATATAAAGTATTACTAATATGCCATTTTAAATCTCAATAAGTGATTTCTACTTGTATATGCCGCGGGGGTAATTAAAAGGGGTTTATTTTTAAATTATAACTGTAGTGAAAGTTAAAAGCTTATAGAAGTGATTTTGAGACAGATTAAATGCTCGACTTTTAAACTAATGTAAGTTAAATTGTTCTCTTAAAACACGCACACATGTATGCATAAAAGGTGTGAATAAGTATGAATTTTTTTCTAACTGAGATTGCAATGTGAGATTGCATAAACCTAAGATTGCCTCAAGCATATGGATTGAGTGGACATTACGTAGGACACGGACCCCAACGACAACTCAAAGAATATTGAACTCTGGGTGGAGATTCGATCCTCAGATAATAACCAACCCATATAAATATGAATCTAAATCTAAAAAAAAAAAAAAAAGAAAGGCTTTTACACTCCTTTTCTTTTTTGCTTGTATTTATGTTTATGCTTATAGTTTTTTCCTAGATTCCTCCGGAAGCTACAACTAGAACTTTTCTTTTTTTTTTTGCTATCCGGTTTATCCAATATGATCACTGTGAAATTAACATTTAGAGCGTCGATCGTCATGATGGGCTAGGAAACCCTTCAGTGATTGACCGACGCTCCGCCGCCAGAACATCTCCACAGCTATGAATGATCAACAACAGTACCGTCCGAACATAGTGCTCCAATCAGTCTAAGGACGTTGTTCCGTTTAATATACAAGAATCGTCCAAACATACTACGCTGAACTTATGTGAAATGAATAACCATGTATTATGGAAACATCATCTATCAGGTTCGAACCCTCACCAAATTAGAAGCAGCAGAAGACTAAGCAAAATCCTAGGTAAACATTTTTTTTTATAATGCTTCCATTCATTCTTTACGTAAACTTAAAAGGCAATCTCATAATTAATTAAATTCGACTTTCGTAAATCAAAATATAAAATGATCCGTAATCCCTCATATTTAAATCTTATTATTTTAATCTCAACTTTCGTAAATAAAAATATCAGATGCTACATAGTTCCTCATATTTAAATCTTAGGACTTTTCCAGTTATGAACTTTGATCCTAATTATTATTTTCTTTCGCAGATAAACTATAACACACACCTAATTTCAAAATGTAAAAAAAGGAAATATATTTTATCAGCCATGTTTATTATGCATAATATGTTCTTTTCTGTGCGAGTGCGAGAATGCGCGTATGTGCGTGCAAATAAAGCTATTAATCAATGTTTCATTTTTTTTTATAATCAATAAATTTTTTTTAATTTAAACAAGTCGAGCATTCCTCAAATCATTTTCTATAATTAAATATATTTTTTTTTGAAATTATTATTAAAATTAGCATTTATTCATGCAATTAATTATTTTACTTTTAAATTTGTCTTTCTTATATTTTTTTTGTTTTTTTTATTTCTTTCATTCATAAACATCGTGCCGTAAGTCACGATGTTTACTTATTATGTAGTTAACATAGGTTTAAGAGTTGGGAGGGCCTATTATTAATAAATATAAGTAAATGTCAATAGAGCTAGTATAAATAATTCTATTGGACTGTATGATAAAGGGGGGATGATATTATAAGCGTCTAATTGTTTATTCTAATGATGCCTCAACCGAACATTCGTATTAGTTATAAATAACCAATGATCCCGTCCAATGCTGGGACCGATCTGTTAATCAACCGATCTTCTTATCCATTGGTTAATATTGTGTCATTTGCCAGAATAATAGTCTTGAAGGCAATTACATCGCGACCCTGAGTGACCCCTATTGGTCCATGCTGGGAGTTCGAGCTTATGGGCAGGGATTAGACTTCAAAATCGTTTTGATATGACGTAAGGTGATGCGAGAAATTAAATTGTGATGTGATGTGATGTGATGTATTATGGCTTCTCCTTAAACGAAGTCAAGAATATCTCAGCAATTAAGCCCAGATAAACCTGTTAGCCACTTTCTTTTACATTCCCCACTCTAAATTTACCCATAATCTGCTCTATCCCATTTCCACAACATAATTTTTGTCAACTCTATAACCTTTATATCTAAATCCCCCTTATCTTTTCCCAAACCTAGCATAAAAACCAATAATTCACTTTCTGTATAATCACTCTTTTCATATTTATTTTTCCACAACTTCATTATATGTACCCTTTCTGTTTTCAAACATTTACATTCAATTAACAAATGCCTAATATTTTCAATTCCTTCCTTACATAATTTACAAAATAAATCACCCATATTTTTCCATTTACATGTATATTCTTTTGTAGCTAAAGATCCCGTTCGAGCCTTAAACAATAAACTACTTTCCTTACTATTATCATATATTAACTCACACCTAATATTCTGTTTATTTCTATATATATTTAAACTCTTTTTACTCTCCATACTATTTCTCCATCTCTCTAACTCCCTAGTCTTTATTAATAAATTTATTCTTTTATCCCATTCCTTACTACTATAACACTCAATAATCCTCTTAACACAATCATCCCATCTTTTGTACAAATATACTGATATAAATTCTTTATCCAAATCTTTTGCATAGCGCATTACCTTTCTCACCCATCTTGTTACCTGCCCTTTACTCATAACCCAATTAAATACTATTTTAGCTATTCTTTTATTATCCATAAACTGCAATCTACCAAACATTTTCATTTTACTTTTTGCATCTCTCATATGAAAACTTGACCATCCCATTTCTCCTTGAATTGCCTCCCTTGCTGTCCATACTTCTGCATCCAATGCATGTCTTCCTACTTCCCTTTGAGCTTTTTCTAAATAATCTAATATCTTTTTACTAACATATAATGCATCATTACCATATGTTAACCCTGCTACTGCAACTCCTTTCCATATAATTCTAGCTACATCATATTTATTATATGAAAATACTGTTAATTTCTTTATCAATCCCTTTCTTTTCTTTACTTCATTTATCAATTTTTTCTCCCATTCATCCAAATAATTTTTCTGATTACTTAAAATAATTCCCAAATAACTATATCTATTCATGTGATGTGATGTGATGTGATGTATTGTGGCTTCTCCTTAAACGAAGTCAAGAATATCTCAGCAATTAAGCCCAGATAAACCTGTTAGCCACTTTCTTTTACATTCCCCACTCTAAATTTACCCATAATCTGCTCTATCCCATTTCCACAACATAATTTTTGTCAACTCTATAACCTTTATATCTAAATATATATAACCTTTATATCTAAATCATCGTATCTGGCGCCCTCTTGTATTGATAATGAACAACTATTGATATAAGAAAAAATAAATAAATCTTTACGCTGTATCATGTTTGTGTTGGAGCTCACAATCCCTTTTGAGGAACGGTTTAATAGGGAGCCGGTGCAAGGGGAGAAGGGGATGGTAGAATATATATATTGTAATGGGCACATACGCCATTACGTTATTTATTGTAAAAATTAGACATTGAAAAGTTCGCATATAAAAACTTCTTTTTTAAGAATTGAAAATTAAAAACCATTTAAACTAGTATATATATATAAAATCGCACAGATGAAAAATATTATTAAAAGAAAACTTTATTAAGGAAAAAAAAGGTATTTTAAAACTAAATTTTCAGAAAAAAGAACTTAAAAGATTTAATTAAAGATAAAAATATATCTTCAAGAATGTATATAAATTAATTAATGCTATTGTAAAATGGAAATGATTATTTTAATTAGTTAAAAGTAAACGAGCCCTTGGGCATTTTAAAATATATAAGTAAAGGTCAGATAGGAGAGGAAAAACAATAGAAACAGAATGGCCAATGGAAGAAATCTATCGGGAAAATGGACCTCAACGAAAAGACCATCACCATCATCATGACGTAATGTTGAGTTAAACCACAAAATTAATATAAAAAGAAAAAGTTTGGAAATAAATTTTAGTGAGTGAAGAAAGAGCTGGAAGAGTAGATAGAGATGTGACAGCAGAGGTGTGCTATATGTGTTGCAAGAGAAGGGATTGAAAAGACGCACTCTTCAATCCCTTCAGTTTTGCTTGAAAAAGGAAAAGAAGAAAAGAGAAATGACCAATCATTTTTTTATACTATGGACCACAGGACATCGGGGGAATAAATGCAATTATAAGTCACGGAGGAATGATAAAGAGTCTTACTGTATCTGCACTACAAGGGCGCCATCTAGGCCAATTGAACCTAGAATATTTATATAGTAGGCAGATACGTAAGTTTAAAAAAAAATTTTTTTTATTTTATATATTTTGATTCCAACTGTTAGCCCATTGTCACTAGCTCAGTGGAACAGCAGAGATTAATAATAATGATATATTTTATAAATTCTTATCTAAGAATATTTTTAATATTAAAAAGTGAATAAAATAAGCCACTGCCAGTAATTAACACACAAACATTTATTTACACATATATAAGATTTAAAATTATTTTAGAATAACTTTTACTTTGGATTTTAACTTGATTTTAGAATTTGATTTTACATTTTAACTTTATAAGCTATTATAAGTTCGCACAGATGAGTTTAGTATTTTTATTTAGAGTGTTGAGTATGAATAGACTACATAGATTGCATTTGAAAAGAAAATATTCTATCCTTTATTTAACCTTAGGCCAAAAGTTCGCAGCCAAACCAACATCAATCCATCTGATATATCGATGTATTCAATACAGTATGAATATGACAGCACAAATATCATACTGTCAGGAAGGTACATCTGAACAGCTTGGTTATAGAAGACATTGACTCTCATCCAGATAGGAATACTACATCTATCTGATGAGAAGAGAATAAAAAAACTCCATAGGAAGGGGTCCTTTTTGCCGACTTATGATCCATAGGCAAAATGGGGTGTGCGGCATATGATACGATCCTGCAAGTAGTGAATCTCATACTACTTCTACTAATTACACCAATATATCCAATCCATTGACCCAATTTAACTACGAAACAAATAACCTAAGATTACCCTCCCTTAAACTAACATATATAATTTTACAAATCTATGCAGACATTCACGCCCGACTTAAATTTAGCATTTATTTAGTTTAGTTTAATGAAAAACAAAAATCATAATAAAAACTTAAAAGAATAAAAAAAATATATAAATGGAAATGATTTTAAAAAAGAAATATATCAAATAAAATTACTTATTAATAAATTAAGTTGATCAGATAGGATTCTATTTTTATAAAATAGGGAACAAGTTTTAGAATTTAAAGTTCTTATTCTTTCATATACTGGAGTTTTAGAAATATAGTTAAAGCTTATTAGAGTTCATAAAGTTCTTACGGTTTAAAAAAAAGTTTCTCTTTATCAGTTGCCTGCAGTTTGGGATCCAGCATTAATTCCTCCGATGTCCTGTGGTCCATAGTATAAGGAAATGATTGGTCATTTCTCTTGCCTTCTTTTTTTTTCAAACAAAACTGAAGGGATTGAAGAGTGTGTCTTTTCAATTCCTTCTCCTGCAACACATATAGCACACCTCTGCTGTCACATCTCTATCTTTTCTCCCAGCTCTTTCTTCACTCACTAAAATTTATTTCCAAACTTTTTCTTTTTATATTAATTTTGCGGATTAACTCAACATTACGTCATGACGATGGTGATGGTCTTTTCATTGAGGTCTATTTCCCTGATGGGTTTCTTCCATTGGCCATTCTGTTCCTATTGTTTTTCCTCTCCTATCTGACCTTTACTTATATATTTTAAAATGCCCAAGGGCTAGTTTACTTTTAACTAATTAAAATAATCATTTCCATTTTACAATAGCATTAATTAATTTATATACATTCTTGAAGATATATTTTTATCTTTAATTAAATCTTTTAAGTTCTTTTTTCTGAAAATTTAGTTTTAAAATACCTACTTTTCCCCTTAATAAAGTTTTCTTTTAATAATATTTTTCATCTGTGCGATTTTATATATATATACGAGTTTAAATGGTTTTTAATTTTCAATTCTTAAAAAAGAAGTTTTTATATGCGAACTTTTCAATGTCTAATTTTTACAATAAATAATGTAATGGCATATGTGCTCATTACAATATATATATATATATATATGTGTGTGTGTGTGTGTGTGATGATCCTAAAGAGTTTTAAATTAGTAAAATTGTAATTACTGTTACCATTAAATCATTGACTACTGTAATTATTTTCGATCCTAATTATACATACTATATTTCATTTTTAACTTACAATATTATAAGTAGGGGGATCAGAGTCTTGTGGGTGTTCAATGTTGTCTAGCAAACAAGAAAAGAGTCTCATCAAAGAATAAGCCACATGGAGTTGAGACAATTCAATAAATGTTTTGCAATTATGGCGGATAAAATCTATGCAAGGTTGCAAGAGCCATTCAAACAAATTATTCAAAGTTGTTTTTCGAGCTTCATCAAAAAATTCTGGAAGACTTTGTAGATAAGAATCTTTCAGTGGTCTCCAACCTAACTAAATTAATAAAATAGAAGACAAATTTTAACATTAAGTATGCTACCATTATAATTATATGTATTAATAATGCAATTACAGAAAACTCATTAGAATGAACACACTCCTTTAAAATATTTGAGTTCTAATATTTATATTTAATCATTATTGATGTGTACTTTGTAATACTTATATTTGACAATTGTAAATCAAATTGTTACTATATATATATATATGACAATAAAAACTATAAATATAAGTAATTAAAATATAGTTTTTCAATCTGCAGAAGTACTTTAGGTTAATTTTTTAACCTTCCTCCTCTTCTGTTAAATTAAAAAAAAAAACATAACTGAGAGCAAACGTTATCAACTAATATCCCATGAATCCTGAATTTTAATGTTAGCAGCTGGTCTATTAATTACATTCATTTTATTACTATTGATTAAAATTGCCTCCTTAATTTTCTTGTTATTATAGTTTCTCTCTTCATGAAAAAAAAAATCTCCAAGATGCATTTCAAAATAAACTAGTACCCTTCAATTGTCTTAAATCAAAATTTCTTCTACATATGTTCATCATTTGTTCAATATTTATCAATATTAAGTTAAATTTTTTTTGCACTAAACACTTTAGTCAAATGTATTAATTATTATACCTAACAAAAAATATTTCACATGAAAACATAAAAAAGATGATGTTAAATTATTCCATATGTTTATACTTTATTAAAAATGGATATATTAATTTTTAAGAGAAAATTAAAATTTCTATATGGATTAGGAATGTTTAATAAATGATTAAAAATAGTTATTAATGTATTTATGTGAAGTGGCTGCTACAAAATTATGAATGCATAAAGTTTGACACTTATAAATCAAAAATAAATATATATAAAACCCCTAAAACTGCCTATAAAAACAATAAAAATAAACTTACTGTTCTCTATAGTGTTAAATTTAAAACACTTTTGTGTATTTCTAGCTGCTACTATAATATAAAATAACTAATCCAAGTCCTCATATGATATCTATTTTGCTAAACTTACCTTTAGTAAAACATATTTAAGAAATATGCACTTGAACTATTTATTTTATATTCTAAATTTAACACTAAAAAATGGTTAGTATTCTCCTATTAATTACATGTACAATGAAATCTTTATCATTTTTGAAGAGATGATGAAAAATATATAATAGAGAAAAAGAACAATAGTAAAATAATTCAATTAAAAATCATAGTTTAAAACAATGTAGTAATTACTTACTGAAATATATTCAAAATGTTTATGTAAATATATATAAACAATGTATTTTTTGGGTTAAACTATTTACAATTTTGTATTATTTCCTAACATTTGAACAAAATAATGTCCACCATTGTAATATATATATATAGATATTTAACATCATTATCATCATCATCATCATCATTATCAACCATTATCAATCCACTGCAGGATGAAGGTCTCTCCAAGTTTAATCCATCTTCTCTGATCTTTAGCTTCTCTTCTTCACATCACCCTACACAATTTCTTATTTCATCCATCCATCTTACATGTGGTCTCCTTCTGGGTCTTTTACAATCTCTTGGAATCCAGTTTAAAATTTCAATTGTCCATCTATTATCATCTCTTCTAGCAATATGTCCAGCCCAACTCCACTTCAATCTTTTAATTTTTTCAATCAGGTCAGTAACACCTGTTTGTTCTCTTACCCATACATTGCGTTTTCGATCTCTTCTTGTTACTCCCAACATACATCTCTCCATACTTCTTTGAATGGTCTGAAGTCTCTGTATTGATCTTCTATTAAGTGTCCAAGTCTCAGATCCATAAGTAAAAACTGGTAAAACACATTTGTTAAAAACCTTTCTTTTCAAACACATAGGCATATTTCCTTTTAATATCAAGTTATATATATATATATATATATATATATATATATATATTCAATAAATTATACAGGGAAGTACCCAATTATTTCATTTGTATATACATTTAATAGCACAGTAATTTTTCATGTTTAAAAATTTGGAGTTAATATTAATTTTAATGATTAGATAAAGAAATTTTTTTGTAACATATTCATTTAAAAAAGAATGTCTACTTTATTTTATTTAATTGTCCAACAAAAAAAAATATACTCTCTTACTTTTTCAAAAGAAAATATGAAGTTCAATCTAAATGAATTTATCCAAGGTTTGGCAATGATAAACTATATCTTCATAGCCCCTTTTCTCTTATTGTTCCAAATACTAATAGAAGCTGAATTAAAATACTTAAAGCAATACCATAATAAAAAATGGAATGGGCAATTTTTGTTTTGATTCTGAAAATAATTTTGTGGTAGATTTTTGAAATGTATTCCTAAACTTCGGTTAATTATTTTTTGGCTATAAGATTATTTTTTTCAGTTCCTAAGAAAGATCCAAACATTAAAAAAATATCTCAAAATGTTTTTGAAATATTTTAAGATTATTATGTATAAATTTTATTTTATTATTTACAATTAGAATTTATAATATTTTAAATGCAAGTATATTTTATATATCTGGAGTCCATTATTCAATAATGAGTAAACTAGTATAATAAAAAAGATGAAAGGTTTTACAGATGTAAATATTAAAAGTTTTATTTAAATTATTTATATTATTTTTTTGTACCTTTTAATATGTATAAACAATTTATTTTGTATGCTTAATGTCAACTTTGAAAAAAAAAAACTAGTAGACAATTGAAAAAATGAGCTGTTTTGAAGTTTGAACAAGTAAAATATTGTATTTGCATTAATTTTATTTCAATTTACCAATCATATTTTTAATTGGTCACTTACTTAGTTACATCAAGCTGTAAATATATATATATATATATATATATATATATATATATATATATATATATATATATATATAACATTTGTACTTTTAAGAAAGTGTATGTGGGAAAATAGTGCATCAGAAACATGACTTGTTAGTGATATAGTGGGGTAAAAATAAAATTATTTCAAAGACTTTTATTCCAGGATTTAAAAAAAACAGATGAAAAGAGTAGGCAAATGATAAAAATTGAAGTGATGGAATAAAGTTTCATTATATGTGTGTATATAAATAGTCAAAAAAATATTTAGCACAGAAATATTCCATGTAATGACTATGATATTAAGTTATTAATCCTGAAAAAATACCTTGTAGGAATTAGCCCAAAAAATTTTTAAAAAATGTTTCTAAAAAACAAAATGAATGAATGAATATTACATTATTCTGTAAAGTAAAAATTCAGTTTACTTTTAAATATAACAGTATTTACAATACCCCAGTTAGAATCCAAGCTGTCTGGATGAAGTAAGCAATTATTTTTCTTTTTTTGCTTTCATGATTTAAATTACTTTACCTATATTTGTATAAGATTAGGACATTTACTAAAAATGTATTAACATTTATATTTAAATATTTAAAATTTAATACTTTATTAATTAGAAAGGATTTAAACACATACTTGCTAGCTCCCATCAGCTATGCACTCCATCTTATATAACTGACACACCTGATCACATACATGTGAAAAAGATAAATGATCTACAAATATACATATTTTATGCAGAATCAGCAATCATCACTTGGTCCAGATCATCATCTCCCACATATATATATAAAATCAATGCTAAATTTATATTAAGATAGCAACTCTCCAGACTTTAATAGACAAGCTTCAATCTTCTCCAGCCTCCAACTCTTCAGGCATCGATATCATTAAAAATATCATGGTAAAACATTCAGAGGTCTTATTGATACCAATCTTATTGTCATGCCCATGTTGACTTTAAGTCTCTCTGACTCCTCTTATATAGGACCTTAATATGTCCACTTAAATACACTGAAGAAGAATGGCAGAATTTAGGCTGAATCTATAATATTTGAATACAAGTAAAATGTATATAAGATGGAGTGGATAGCTGAAGGAAGTTTGAAAATCTGTGCTCAAATCCACTTTAATTACATTTAAAGCTCAATATAGACATTATATTTATATTCAAATATTATAAATTCAAGCTTGAATTCTGCCCATTCCTCTTCTGTATATTTAAATGGGCACATTAAGGTTCAACATAAGAGGGGTCAGAGTGATTTAAAGTCGACATGGGTTTGTCAACAATATTAGCATCAACAAGGGCTTTAAGTATTTCATCAAACTACTTTTAATAATATGAATGGCTGAAGAGTTGGAGACTAGAGAAAATTGAAGCCTGTCCATTAAAATTTGAAGATTTGCTAACTTAATATAAGCTGGGCACAGATTATATACATATCTGGGAGATGATGATCTGGACCAACTGATGAGTGCTGCTTCAGCACGAAATACTTATATTAGAGATCATTTATCTTTTTCACAAATATGGTCATGTGTTTCAGTTATATAATATGGACAGGGTAACTGAAGGAAGCTTGGAAGTCGGTGTTCAAATCCCCTCTAACTACATCTAAAGTTTAGTATATATATTATACTTGTATTCAAATACTCTATTAATTATATTTTTAGACTCTTAATTTTTGAAGTAATAGAAATTGCTCAATGGATCTCAAATACACAAATGATTTTAGACTATTCGGATTCTACGCTGATAATTAACATGAATTATGGATTCTCTTATCTAGTTAATAACAAATTAGTGAAGAGACACTTTGTCAATTGTAACATTACTGTTTACAGAATGCTTTAAAATTCTCAAATATTGTTGTTTTATATTAAAATTAATCAATCTATATTTGAGAGAATGGATATTTATAATTAGAAGTTATTTTGTAGGAATGAAATTTTGATTTTTATGAGCAATTAAATAATTAAAGTCTGTCATTTAACATAGTTTCATATTACTATATTTAAAAACTCAAGTCATTTTTTTTTTAAATTTTTTTATTGTTTTACTATTTTTGTACTTAGCAGCTCCTGTTTTTTTTTTTAATTTTCTATCTTCAAAATTAAAAACTTCAGATCACAATTTGATTTTATATTATTCTTTACAATAGTTCTTGAGTTAAAGTAAACAGGTAGTAACAAAAGACCAATTCCATATCAATTGCAAATGAATATAAAAGTCAAGACTATATACAGAAAACCATTTACAAAACTAACGAAGATGGCTGCTTTATATCTTGATAAAAAAATATATAAAAAGTACGCTTTTAAAATTAATTATTATAGGATATCAAATTTTAAATCTGTTTATTTTTCCAATTATTAACTATAAAAACAAATATAAGATTGTTGTTCATTGTATTTTTACCTCTAATGGCTCTAAGTAAATCATTCCACATCGACTGACTGTTGCAGGAGAAGCTTGTTCCAGATCAGCAGGTTCAAAAATCATATTCATTTGATTACTCATTTGAATAATCTCTCCGCTCATCAGACAGAGCTAAATAGTTACAAATTTTTCAATCAAGAAAATACAAATATATTTCATTTATTTATTTTTAGTAAAAACTATATTATTTAAAAAATATTTATACAATATATATATATTTCATAAGAACAATGTTATAGACATATATTTGCAAAAACTATTACATTACATTATTTCTTTTCATAATGATACAATTGCTTCATTTTATATATTTTAACTTATACACATATATATTTATTATTATTTATAAATATTTAAAATACATATTATATATATCATTAAAAACCAGTAAACACTTAGATAATCCCAATATCAATAACAATCAACAATTTCTAACTGTTGTCAAGGCAACCTCCTTTTAACAAAAATTGATATATGCATATATCAATTACCATTAAATTAAAAAACTAAAAACAATATTATGCACAAACATATAAAGTAACCAATATATATCCATTACATATATATCTATATATAATTTATTATGTTAAATCATTCATTATTTTAAATATATGTTATTTCAATTTAGAATGTTTTCATTTTCTATAATATCGTTTTAAATAATAAAATATTTACTGAGAACATTAAAAAGCAGATCGTAACAAAAAGAAGTAGTTAAACAAATAATCAGTTTCAACAATTATAAATAATAAACCATAGAATTCTACACTTAATGTCCGCAATACAAACAATAAAATTAATGACGTTTGTAAAGGCAAATATTGGACGCAAATCAGAATACATTTAAAGCGGCTTTAAAGGTGTTTTTGTTATAGAAATGAAAAATAAATTCTAAAAATATAGCTTTGTTTAAAAAAAGTGAAATTTATGATTCCAACAAATTAAGGATATTTTGTTTAATACAAATTACAATAGCGATAATAATTTTTTAAAATATTAATATAAATGGAAAATATTATCTAGTTCTTTACCTTTTAAATTGTCTTCTTATAAATTTTAAGGAGAAATCATATTTTTGATAAAAAGAAAATAGTATGGAGGATGTTTACTACTCCTTGTTTTTATAAATATATATACATGGATAGCTAGATAGATGAATAAAGATAAATGGATGGATGAATGGAGATAGATAGATAGATAGATAGATAGATAGATAGATAGATAGATAGATAGATAGATAGATAGATAGATAGATAGATAGATAGATAGATAGATAGATAGATAGATAGATAGATAGATAGATAGATAGATGGATGGATGGATGGATGGATGGATGGATAGATGGATAGATAGATAGATAGATAGATAGATAGATAGATAGATAGATAGATAGATAGATAGATAGATAGATAGATAGATAGATAGATAGATAGATAGATAGATAGATAGATAGATAGATAGATAGATAGATAGATAGATAGATAGATAGATAGATAGATAGATAGATAGACAGACAGACAGACAAACAGACAGACCAAAATAATTTGAGTTTAAAACAAAAAAGGTGAATATTCATAAAAGAATAAACATCTTCTACATTATATATTCATGAAAGAAACACAGGCTCTAATATTATGTCTGAGTTGGCTAATATTGTCTTGTTTGAGAAGTATGAAAAGAAAAGAAAAATTAAATAATTTCTTATAGTTAAAATTTATGATTCTGAAATTCATAATTTGTTTAAGAACTCTTTTGATATTAAAGATAATTGAAATATAAATTGGAATTATGAGAAAGGTGGATAATACATATTTGTTTTGTGTAGTGTTACTTATGTGAAAAAAATGCCAGTTGATTGAGCAAAAAAAAAACCCAACAGCTGTGAAAAATTTTAGATTACTTATTTGGATATGCTGTGAGTAAATAAAAACAATTTTTTAGGTTAAACTTTTGCTATGATGTTTGCTTTTGATGTGAGGAGACACATTTGGTCAATTCTCTCTACTCTGCTTTTTTTTTTTTTGCTGAAATTTTAAACACTACAAACACACCCCTTTGTGTATTAATAGTTTATAAATATATTACAATTATTTTTAAACAAAAAAGATGGTCTTAAAATAAAAAAATGTAAATGCAAATTGATTTTAATCATCTAAAATATTTATATACAACTTAAGTGGAATGTTAATTTGAATATTGAAAAAAAAGAAGCTTTATTTAAAAGAAATCTTTTTAAGACAGAAGCAAATTATTAAAGTACAGTGGAGTCACAAATTATGTTGTATCTAACTACATTACTTCAATTATGCACTATATAAACAAACTAAAATGTAAATTTAAAAAATCCCATTAACATTCACAAATTTTATTATATTATAGTTATTTTATTTCTTCTCTGAGTACTATACACAATTATATATATTAATTTCTTTGGATTATGTTGAAATCACATATATTTTATTCCTTTCAGTGATTGCATGAGTGAAGAAACACACACTCAATGAAATATATGTAAATGTGTCCCTTCAATTTATTATTAATAACTATATTATTACTACTTTTAAAATTTTGTTTATACTATAATCTTGATTTATATACATACTATACATAGAAAAAAGTATACATTATATATATATATGTGTGTGTGTGTGTGTCAAAAATGTTTATCAACAAAATGTGAGTTATCAAACACTATATATGTTGAATTGGAACAAAATTTAACACAGTTTGCAGCTTCACTATAAGTGTATATTCATACACATATATTCACATATAATTTATCATGATTTATTATAGTGTATCAATGTGTATCTGAGTTTGGATTCACATATAATAATTTATTTATTATCATTTAATTAATTTTCTTTCTTTTTCAATTTTAAACAGTTTTTGCTAACTCCTTTTCTACCACAAGTATTGTATTATCTATCAGTATTATAAACTGAAATCAAAAATATTTAATAAACAGAAAACTTCAATGTATTTTATTTTGCAGATATTATTACTCAATATTGACTACAATAAATTAATCTTATTAACTATTCATATGATCCACTTATTTTTAAAATATGAATAAATTGGTACTCACAAAAACATCATATATTGTGTTTAAATAAGTTATATAATATTACATCTACATATTATCTGATACAATTATAATCCTGTTTCCAATTTTATATATCTTATATGAATCAACTATAAACTTAAATAAGTAAATAATATGTAACTGCATTTGTTATAATATTAAAGTGAGAAAAGGCTCTGAAATTAGGATTGTTTATTATATATATATCATCATCATTTTTAATAATTATCAATCTGCTGCAGAATGGTCTCTGCAATTTTAATCTAATTCTCTAATCTTTAGTCTCTCTTTTCCACTTCACCTCAGCACCCTTTTTTCATCCAATCACATCACGTCTCTTTCTAGATCTTTTGTAATCTCTCAGAATTCAGATCAAGATTTCAATTGTCCATTTATCACCACTCTACTTCAGGCTCTCATTTCTTTCAATGATATCAGTAACACCTGTTTGTTCTCTCAGCCATGTATTTCATTTTTGGTTTCTCTTGATTTTCATAACTTGCATCTCTCCAGACTTTGTTGAGTAATCCAAAGTCTCTATATTGCTCTTCTGTTATGTACCTAAATCTCAAATCCACATGAAAGAACAGATAAAACTCCATTAAAAATCTTCCTTTTCAAACACATAGGCATAATCCTTTTAATATTAAGTTATTTCTACCAAAAGAATTCCAAACAAGTTTAATTCTATGATTACTTTCATCTATTATATTTCCATCTATAGCAGAAGTGGCCAAGATGTCAATCACATTCATCCATTTGATCATGAAACTGGCATGAACCTTGACAAATTGTAGTGATAAATTCAGAGCTCATTTGAATATAAAAGTAATAAAAAAAGGAAAAATTCCAAATTAGTCTTGTTTAAAAATGGTTAAATTTAAAATAACACAAAATATTGTCAATCTCAAAAATAAACTCAGGTTGAAAGAATCTGAAAAGAATTAAATTACTATTGTGTAATGCTAAATGGTAAAATTCTTAGAAATATTTCATTTCTGTTTTCCCAAGGAGAAATAAAAATAACTTATCCTAGAGAAACAAGAATTTTAATGAACTGAATTTAAAACAAAAAAGTTGTGAACTTTTTAAAAAACTTCATCTAGCTAGCAAATAATCCCCAAGAATTAAAAAGAAAACAGGACTTTTTCCTATCTATGATATGGGGATTTTCCAAGGCACAGAAATAGAGGACTTTTGTAAAATATTATTTTTATTGTTATGTATTTTTTCTCTCTCTAGCAAATTTTTGATGCCTCACTAGGAAAAGGAGATGTGTTTTAAATTTCCTTACTATATTTACTTATTACTTATACAAGTGAATCAAAAAATACAAAAAACAAAAATTTTAAAAAAATCAAAAAATAAATTCAGGATTTGTTGTATTTTGGTAAAAATATTGATTGATTAACTTTAATTTGTATAAATTAGTCAAGCATTGATGGTCAAGAGATCAGCGATGGCTGCTTTACAAACAGTTGTCCTGAGTTAGCAGGTTTGCTTCCCAGCTGATGCTATGACACATGAGAAAAAAAAATTGTATAAATTATAAAGACATGTTTAATTATTCCAGAAAAAAGAGAATAGAAAGAAATTTAAATATAGAAAGATATTTTAAATAAAGAGCAATGAAAAAAAATTGCTGAAGGATAAAATAAAATGGGAATAATAACTCAGTAAATGTCTGTTAGATTAATTATAGTAAAAAGATAGCATTGTTAAATTAGAGCAGAAAGCTATTTTTAAAACTAATTAAACAAAAAAGTAAAAAATAATTGTTAGTACAATTAATATTGAAAAGACTAATTGCAATGAAAAGAATGAGTATGTATGCAATTAAAGCTTAATGGATAATTTTGGTTAAAGACTTAATTCTACCATGGGGTAGCCAGAAGAAAAATTGTGATTATCAATTATAATATTAATATAGGATATGAAACAGTGATAGATATAAATAGTGTGTGCAGAAAAGAGCAGTGTGCTTTTTTTACTCTTCATGAATGGTACTGCCAGAAATATTGGACTTATGAAAAAGGATCCAGAGTGAAAGCTGTCTGGAGTTATAGTGATTTTCTGCCATGAGGGAATTATTCCCAGAGACTGTGTCTCTGTAAGTACCAATAGCCAGTAGTCCAAAAACAGATCACATATCTTTTTACTTGTTTAAGCCTGACAGGCTCCAGTAAGATTGTGTAGAAAGACTGAGAGTATAAATAACTAGTAGTTATTTTAAATCAGGCCTAAGAATAGTGATGACTAATGTAAGTCTATTATCAACAGTGAATATTAGTATTTATGGAAAATAGTAATTAGAATCAAAGACATATCGATCATTTTTGTAAATGCTGAACTTTTAGAGAAGATCTGTGTTTTATGTGTTTAAAAGTTAATAAATATTTTTTCATCTTAGCGATAATTTTCTTTAGACTTATTTCATTTTTTTTTATTTGTTGGAAAATGAAAACCCAACAGGATTACAATGAATAAACCAAATACAAGTGTGAAAAAAATAAAAACACATCACTATCATAAAGAATGGAAAGAAGAATATTTTTTTATTATGACAAAAACAAATGTGTATGTATTATATGCAGCACGCATGTGGCTTTACCAAAGAAAGTCAATGTTGGAAGACATTTTTGCACTGTTCACAAAAATTATGAAGAAGATTATCCATGAGACACTGCATTAAGAAAAGCTAATGTATAACACCTAAAGACACAACTCATTATGGAACAAAATTTTTTGTCAAATATAATATAAGCTCTAAAAGTATGATTGCATCATTGAAAGTTGCTGAAACATTAATTAAATACAATAAGCCCTCTCAAGATGGAAAAATATGGAAAGAAGCATTCATCAAAGCTGGTCAAGGAATCATATGAAAATTTTAAAAATAAATCTGAAATAATGACTTCTATCAACATGTCATTATCATGAAACACAATCATGTATAGGCAAAAGAACTAGTCAAAATCTTGAAATTTTACATAAAAATATTAGCAATTGTAAGTTTTTAACACTATAGTTTGACAAATCTACTGATTATATAGGTACTGGGCAATTATGTATTTTTATTTCCATGGTTTTTGATGATATGTCAGCCATAGAAAAATTATTAACAATTATTCCAATTCAAAGAAGGACAAGAAATCAAAATATCTATGATTTATTCAAGAATTATTTTAAACAAATGATTTTTTCATTTCACAAATTAGTATCAATAATTGCCAATGGAGCTCCTGCAATGACTGGCAGTAAAATTGGTTTTGTTACTCCATGTAAAAATGATAATGATATACCTAGTTTTATAAACTATAATTGTATTATACATCAGCATGCCTTGTGTTCAAAAGTATTGAAATTTAATTATATTATAAGTGTTGTCTTTAAAATTGTTAATAAAATAAGATCAAAACACTTATTATGTTGTCAATTCCAGAATTTGCTAAAGGAATGCAAGAATGAACATAGTGTATTGTTATTACATACTGACATAAAATGATTAAGTCAAGCAAAATTTTTAATCAGATTCAGAGAATTTCTACCACAAATAAGATTATTTTTTGAAACTAAAGGTGATTCATATTCACAACTGAATGACAAAAAATGGCTTCTTGACTTCATTTTTTTCTGTGATATTACAGAAAAACTAAATAACTTAAATGTAGAACTATAAGAAAAAGATAGAACAATAATAGTTATAATAAGGACTTTCAAGTCATTTAAGGAAAAATTAAGTACACTTATAATGCAATTGAAGCATTGTGGATTAAAACATTTCAAAAATATGACTGTCAAGTTTACAGATAAAAAGAATCTAATCTATAGCAAATATGTTGAAAATATAATATTCTTCATAAAAAAATTTGAAGGAAGATTCATGGAATTTGACAAACTTTAAGATATCACTATTTTTTGTCTTATCTGTTTAATATTAACATCAATATTGAAGATGTCATTATGAAATTAAATGAATTTGTACATACAGATTCAGTGGGCTGCAAAAAAGAAATATAAATATTAAATGTGATATTTATTTAAAATCAATGGCTTCAAATGAGAGTTTCTGGTCATTAATAAGCAGGGATAAATATCCAAATATTTTGAGAGTTTCTACATATTTCAATGCATTTTTTGGTTCAACATATTTGTGCAAATCAGCATTTTCTTGCATGAATGTGATAAAAACTAAACATAGATCACAATTATTGGATCTATATTTGGAATTGTGTTTAAGAATTAGTTTAAGTTCATACGAGTCAAATTTTGACAAACTTTCTAAAACTGCAATGCCAAGTGTCATCAATATATATATATATATTTGTAAAAGTTGCATATATATATATATATATATATATATATATATATATATTTGTAAAAGTTGCATTTAATTTATTTTAATACAATTCTAAAACAATAATTTTTTTTTTCTCCATATTTTTTTGAATTGTTTTTAAAATTCAGGACTAGCTCTAGAAAATAATTATTTATAAGTAATTTAATAAATATTTTATAAAGCAACATGGACAAATTGTAATACTAGAGGGAGGTGAGGTAATTTAATAGTTGTCATAGTAAAAATGTCTTCAACAATTTGTATCTTATAGAAAAAAAAATTCATAAGTTCGTAAGTATCCTCTAAAAATGTCAACAATATCAACCAGAACTTTGAATTGTTATATTTTTCCATTCTAGTTTTCATTCCAGCAAAAATAACATTTTTTTCTGGTTCAAAGCCCTGAAAAAAATGTCACCATTAGGTATACTTTCACCAAAAAGTTACCCCATCATCTAAAAGTTTGGATACTCCTGATCTATAGCAATAATCTGAACAAGGTATTTATAATTGTGAACTTCTTTTAACTCATCATTATCTATCTTGTTTTCTTTTGAGAAAAATCCTTTAAACATTATTTTAGTCTAACATTTTTACCTTTAGTTTACTTTTTTACTTACATTTGATAACTCTTGCAATATTTCCTAAAGCTTTAAAGCATTATTTTCAAAAGCAGCCACATCATCTGACAAATCTAGATAACTAAAATAATATCTATTTCTTTACTTCCTTACTTTTCCATTTTAATCCACTAAATACTTTTTGAAAAACTGCTGTAAAATGTTTTAGAGATATGGAGTCACTCTGTTGCATTTATAATGTTAATCTTTCTAGTATCTTTATGTAATCTAATTGATGCTATTGCATTTTTATAAATATTCTTCAGAATATGAAAATATTCTGGATCTATATAGTGATGATCACTGAATATATGCTTATAAAATCAAATGCCTTTTTATAATCTACACATCTAAAACATAATGGCATCTCAGATTCATTATTCCTTTCTATAACTTCTCTCAATACTATATATATATATTATAAATGAAAATAAATCTCTAAGGATAAATAAAAACAATAAAACCTGCAAACGATTGGATGAGCCAAATATAAAGAAAACTATTCTAATGGTGAATACAATTTATAAATTATAGTATAAAATAATATACTGTTCACATATGAGACAACTAATATCATGAATGAAACTATTAGTAAGTGCCATCAGATTAGGTAACCCAAAATGTACTGAAAATATTATAATTTAGCAGTGCTAGTTGGTCTGCAAACTAAATGCATTACATATTTGGGCAACTGCTTATGATAAATATAACTATGAACCAAGTGGTTTTCTCCAATTATATATTACATATCTGGACAATCTAAATATATTGAGTAAAAGATCATATTCAAGCAATTTAAAATATAATGATTAAATAAATAAAGCTTTATAATAGTACAAATAGACTCATAAATTTATAAAAAGTGCCAATGAGTCCATATGCATGCTCTTTATTGGCAAAGAAAAGAAAATTTATTAATTGTTTTACTAGATAGTGAAATATCGCCTGGAATATACTATAGGGTAAGATAAAATATTTATATAATGATTCATGCAATAGGACATCAAAACACCTATTATTAATATAACAACATAAATTTATTAAAATAAACATTCATTTTTATATGTGGTGGTTAGAATAAATAATAATTTATAATAGCAATTAATATTATATAATATGCATTTACAATTCATTTATAGCCCACTCTTATTATAATATAATTAAATGTGACACATGTTTTATAATTAACATTATCAATACACATAGTCAGAAAAGAATTAACTATAAATTCCTTCCATACAAGTGAAATAAAATATACAGACAAATTTTTAATAATATAATATACATATACAATCAAGAAATATTTTATAAAATTATTTATAATTTTAAATTAAATTATACAAATATTATTTATATTTTAATTGAACTTTTATTTTTTTACTTGATTATTATTTTTATTATGTAAATTGTCAGATGACAAACTAGATTGTATTGTAGTTAACATTGATGTACGTGAGAATTGAGATAGCTTATAATACTGAATGTTATTATCATTATGCAATTATTATTTTATTAGCATAAACAGAGTGTTATGCCAAATGAATGTGTTGTATGCCTTTGTATATGTGTGCAAGACATTTAATTATTTATTATTATTTAAAATCCATGCCTTGTACTGTTAGTGGAATCCATTTGGGGAAATTTTATGTGGATAGTATATTACTTTTGTACGCATTCAATCCCTCTGTAGCATGACTCACTTATTTATTGACACTGCCTGCACATAGTTACTGGATGCCTATTCATATTTTACTTGTTCATATTTTCCATTATCCACTTTGCTTGGAATTTAATATAATGCTTATTTTGGTATATTATAATACCTGAAGGCATGCTTATAGCACTAATATATTGAGAGCATTGAGCATATTTATTTCCTCATCCTATTATAGGTATTAGTATTATGATATTCATGTTATTATTTTGCATAATATTTTTGCTATCTTTGTAAATCTATAAATTGTCATCCCATTGATTTTCAAACCTAATTTTACTGTGTAAAGTATATAATATCTTTCTGCTGGCCTAAATATAGGCATGTAGGTAAATTGTTTTACTCTGCATATATAATATGTAAAGAAAGATCAGATTAGATAAAAGTAAGAACTTTTGGGTGCTGATAATTGCTTGCATAGTAAATTCTTTAGGAATATTTTATGAAAATAGATATTTTCCACTCAATAGATAACTTTTAGATAAATGCTGGCTTTGGGTTGGTATTTTTAGATCTAGTGTCAGCACCTCTCTGAGGAGGGTCAAAGCACAAAACTGTGGTCAGAGATTTGGGGGGGTGTTCCTGACAAAGATATTTTAAATGCTTTCTCTGGCTAAGCATTTATCACAAAACTTGTTGAGCAATTGGCAATGCTCATTGTTTATATCTTACAAGCTTAAGAGACTTGGGTCATGTGATCTATGACTCTTATTTTGACTATTTATGTATATGGTTTATTAATATTTTGTTAGTTTAATTTATTAAATTTAAAAATGATGCTTATTATAAATAAATATTTTAGTGTACAAATATTTTCTCATATGGTAAATAAATATTTTTTATTATTAATTAAATATGTTTCTGTTTCATTGCCATTGTTACATTATCAACTTCGTTACTCAGAAAATCTTAATAAAATTTTTTTATTATTTAGTACATTTCAAATGGTTACCTAGAATTTATTTATATGTTTTACTTATTGCTCATTTTTACTTGCATTATAAAAAGATAAATACTGTGTTTATTTGTGTTTTATTTCAAATGCACTTGTAATGTAATTGATAGTATAAATATATCCTTCCAATCTACTGCATTATACCATGTGAGTAATGTTTATAAGTAGTAGAAATAAAATAATTGCACTTAAAGAACTTTAAAATATTTATAATTCATAATATTCTAACAATATGTTGTTAGAATGCTTAAATACTTCATTATTGTGTATTCATATTTCTGCTTGCTTAAAATACAAATGTCTAAGAACAAAGCTAAAAAAAAGAATACAAAATGTTTAGAGTGTAATTTGATTAATGGACACATTTTAGAGATTTAAAGTATAATACCATTATCATTTTTCTTGTTCCAAGTGCATTTCATTTTGAACCCTGAGATATAGACAATTTAGAACCTGATATTAGATTTTAAAAATTGTAAGAACCTAAATTTTAAATTTTTAAATAAAATAAAACCTAAGATAAGATTTAAATTAATACTAAATCTGGTATATTAGTAATTGTAATTAGATATTATGTTGTCTATAAGAAGACTCATACTCTGTGGAAAATCCATAGATATTATGGTGTCTAGTGAGTAACCTTTGGTTCAAGCATCTCTTGGTAGGTTACAATATATATATATATATATATATATATATATATATATATATATATATATATATATATGATCACTAGATGGAGCTTTACCAATAGCCACTATCAAGCTTTGTTTACATAAATGCTGAGAGAGATAGAATTCAATATCTCTTTCATTGTCTCCAATCTTTAAACCATGGTTTCAAGCTAGTTGGCTCATGTCAGTAAAGGGTAGAAAGACTAGAAACTAGATCTAAAAACCAACTCTACAAACAGCATTTATGAAACATGTTTCTATCAGCTTGAAAGCATGAATTTTTCAGATATGTAAATATCTTCAAATCCAGTCAAACTAACTAGATAGCTATATGGGTCTGAATTCAGTTCAGTTTCACCATATAGTGAAAGCCTCTGCAATCTATATCATTGCAAAAAATCTAGTTTGTTTGACTGGATTTGAAGATATTTACGTATCTGAAAAATTCATGCTTTCAAGCTGATAGAAATGTGTTTCATAAATGCTGTTTGTAGAGTTGGTTTTTATATCTAGTTTCTAGTCTTCCTACCCTTTACTGATGTGAGCCAACTAGCTCAAAAACATGGTTTAAAGGTTAGATACAATAAAAAAGATATTGAATTCTATCTCTCTCAGCATTTATGTAAACAAAGCTTGATAGTAGGCTATTGGTAAAGCTCCATCTAGTGATCATAAAATGCAAACTATGAGCAAGTCATGAAATTTATAACTGGTTTTGTTATATAAGCTATCAAAGACAGCATTATAAAGGCAAATGTAAATTTAAATTGCCCAAACCTCTACAATATATCCTTGTCAAATTAATAACAAACAAAAAAATTTACATCTACTCTCTCCTTGTCTTATGAGAATAACAGTCATGTGAAAATTAATAATTTGTTGTTTTTAATTAAGATTTTATTTACATTTGGATTTTATTTGAAATTCAGAAATCAAATATTAAATGGACATCCTCATAAGATCAGGATGGAATAGGTATCGATGGTCATTTTATATTTACTGTTAGTTTGATAAAAGAAAACTGATATTTTATTAAGAATAATATGTAGAGATTTGATGGGATTAATATATATATATATATATATATATATATATATATATCCCATCAATTTTATATATATATATATATATATATATATATATATAAAATTCACAACTATATACTTTCTAAAGAAATAGTAAAATAAATGTGAATGAATACATGCTCAAGTTAGAAGAAGGAAAGTTATTTTACCTTTTTATTATCATCGAGAACAGTGTTCATATTTTCAATCCACACAGCATCTACAGGACCATCAAATAAAATCCACTTTCTTTCTAATGAATCATTGTTAGCAAATTCTCGGAAAATATTAGACAAAACTCCTGAAAGCATTTTAATAAAATTATTTTAAAAATAAATGTATATATATATACACCATATATTACAAATAATAGTGTCAATGTTAACATTTGTATTGAATTCTATTTACATCTCTTTAGTAAACTATGAAATAAATTAAAAAACACTATATAAATAAATTATACAACAAATAGCAGAAAACGTATAAAATTTTGAGAATTCAATAAAAAAATTGTGTGTATTAATAATTTGTGGTTGAATCTTTACTGAAACTAGAAGTAGTCTGTATATTTTAGTTTGTGGAGAAATGTATTATTCGTTAACAAATAACATATTTATGTTATCATAATTAGTCACAATATATATGAGTAATACAAAATCATGACTTTGTTTAAATATCTGTAATTGACATGAAAGTAACTGCCTCCCACTGCACTTTATGATGTCAAAATAATGAAAGTGAGATTGGTACCATTAATAATTTTTATTAGTCATTCATTAGATTAGTTTATCCATTTAATGAATATTTCTACAGTGTAATTTTCACTATACTACCATCACGCAAGGTAGAAATATTCATTAAGTGGATAATCTCTAGTCTAATGAATAACTAATAAAAATTAATATAATCTTCAATAACTTCTCTTCCACATGTCTATCATATGTTTATGATATTAAGATCTGACGAAGACTGCTAGGAACAGTCGAAACTGTAATATTAATAAATTAAATATATTTTGCTTCAAAGTGTAAAAAGAGTGGAATGTGGTTATTATATGTTAAAAATTAATATACTCTCATTAAGTGGTTTGTGTCAAAGATATGAATGCAGCAGGTTTGACGCATCAATTAAACTGTAGTAATTGGCTATCTATATATACTGAACAATGGCAATAATATGGGCAAGAGATGTGAACTAAGCCAACTGATGAGTTCTGATTCAGCATGAAATGTGCATCTTGGGGATTTATTCCACATGTCTATCATATGTTTATGATTACATCTCTCCACAAAAAGTTAAAAGTGGATAGAAACCAATTCTCTACCTTGCTTGAGAGTGGTGTTATAAAAATTACATTACAGAAAGCTTAGTTTTTGATATAGTTTTGAAATTATATGGTGAAACAATAGACAAAACTCATCCTATAATTTCATAACTAAATCAAAAGCTAAGCTTATAAAATAATTGAACTTAAAGAAAGAGTGGTACTAATCTCTCTTTCATTATTTTGACATCACATAACGTGATGGGAGATAGTTACTTTCAAGTCAATAACATGTCATATACATATCTATGAGTATCCTTTAGATTTCTGCACTTTTTTCTAAGGGAATTACGAATTGTTACACTGGGTTAACATTGATTTATTTGCCATTATGTAAGAAGCTTCTCTCCAACCTCTACACAGAGATTCTATCATAATTTGGTTCTCTAATTTTATCTCTTCTCTCACTTCATATAATCTCATTATTGTAACCTATTGGTTTTCTTCTTTCATGGCATTCATCGTTTCTCTTAATTCTATCATACATTTTTGTTGGCTTTCCTGCATATTTTATCTCATTTTCTGTTGGCTTTCCAAGGTCAAATTACATAGTATTTGTAAATCTATTATCAGTGATGTAGTTTCTATAAGTTTATTTCCTCTGTTTTCAGATTCTAACTCTGTTAATTATTCCATCTCTTGCATAACCGGTTTCTCAATATTTAATTCTGTTTCCATTTTCTTAAATTTTGACTTTGTAATCATTGAATTATCTGTTCTTTATTATTGTTTAAAAATTTTTAATTGATCATTTAAATTTCCAAAAATATTTTATCTCTATTTTTTTTTCTATTACACAGAACTACTATATTTTATTTAAACTTATCATAAAAAATTAGTACATTAGTCTACAACTTTATCATGAAGCACCCTTAAATTTAGTGATTCTGTCATTACTATTACTTTATTTAATTACCTTTTCAATAATCTATCTTTATCTTCTACTCTCTTAACATCTAAAAATATTTTTCTTATTTCATTTAAAAATTCCAAGTTTCCTTCATTCCATTAAATAAACCTTAATTAACATATTATATTATATATATATTAAACCAACCCAACAAAAAATCCAACCAGCTAATTTGCAAAATCCACCTACTTCGAACAACAAACAACGAAAAAATGACTACTTCTACTAACTATTATTTCTTTAAAAACTACCTTCAAAACTCTTAGCGCTATAAAATTACTATTTAAAAATTCATTACTTAAACTTACGGCAAATAACGAACACTAAGCATCAACAAATAAAAATATTAACTAATATTTTATTGTATTTTGTCCTCCTAAATTTTCCTTTCAAAAAATGGTTGGTTTTCAGACAAAGTGTCAAATATTATCAATAGCGAACCATTAATAACATTCAACACTCGACTACCAAATATATACCAAATCAAATAAACACTTTATTATTATTTTTAAAAGAAGAAAGAAAATCCCTTAGGCACCAGCTAATTACTTTAGAATTAGCATGTCCATCTGATCAGTATAATTTGGTGCCTGAAACGTCCACTAGCTCAATCGGTTCCAACCACCCACTAATAAACAAACAAAAGGTATCTTAAATGCCCGCCTGTTCTAAACTGCTACTATTTTCTAAAACTAAAATAATTTCCCCCGAACCATTCAAAATAATACTTCGCTCCTTTAAAACTAATAATAACAACATTATACTGAATGCTAAACATTTATAGATTTAACTTGGCGAATCTTTTCTAAAATACTATTATTAATGATTGGATTTTTTCCCCTCCTACTCTTATTAAGAAAATAAATATTTATACTTACCCGCACGCATCAGAATAAACATAAATATTTTAAGAAAAATAATTTAAATGTTTTACTTTATTTTAAAATAAATGCATCATTTTATCTTATAATGAAACACACATACACTTCTTTTTTTTTAAAGATTAAAATAAGCATTTTAATATATTACTTGAGCAAATAAATTATACACGTTACATCATATTTTATTATTATTATTTTTTAAGTTTAAGTTTAAAAATCAAATCACACATACGTGCATGCCAAAAATATTATTTAATAGAAGCTGCTTTTACTTATTTTATTATTGAAAACATTATCTTCTGAAGTTTAAAGTTTATTCTTTTTTTTTAAGTTTAATTCAAAAAGTTCAAAAGTTCTTTCAATAAAGTCTATCTTTATTTTTAAGAAGAAATCAGAAATATTTAGATATCAAAGTCAAATAATTACCTAGGTTTTTGTATACGACAGAAACAGTATAATGGAATTATTTCTTAAATCATCGACATCCAGTTAAATTGATTCCTTCATGGACCCTGTGACTTGTTATGATTTCCGTGGCTGGTTTGGCATTCCCCGCACTCCGCTGTCCATTTAGTCTATTTCAACATAATTACTTTCCGAACTAATCGCAGATCTTAGATGCATAGAGAGCAGCTTTCGGTCAACTGCAAATACATTGGTTTAACAGTGCAACATTTTTAAAAATATTACTTCAAAATATTTTATTAAAATACGAAAGTCAGAACCAAGAATGAACAAAATTGAGCTATTTATACTTTTTTAAACAATGGAAAACTTTATTTTTAGCAGCAGCATTCTTCGTCTAGTGAAATAAAATCAGCTTCTAGCATCTACTTTTTATTAAAAATTGCATACACACATGCACATATATTTATTTATTTTATTATAAAATAAAACGAAATCTCTTTATTATTTTATTAAAAATTCATTTAAAAAATATTAAATCATTTATTTATTACAAGATTTTTTTCTTCTTTTAAACAAAAAAAATCTTTTATTTTAAACAGCTTATTATTTTAAACAACTTATTATTTTAAACAGCGTTTACAGTTTATTTTATTCAATACAAAAATCCCCCCCCCTACTCTTTAGTTTTTACATTTTATTCTCTTAATATTAAACTTTTATATTTTTAAACATGAAATTCATAATAAATTAATTACATATCAATGTACTTTGGTACATTATCTCCTTCCCTCCTCTGAAACTAAAATATCATTCTGAGCATTTTAGTTTTCTCAGAATTTAAACTTATAAACAATCTAGTTTTATTTACTTAACATTTTTTTAACTGTATACATGATTCTTATTTATTTACTATAACCCCCATCCCATTATAATTCTATTCTATAACCGATCAGGTGGCTCTTTTTTTCTATCCATTAAATTACTTTGTCCATCCCATTTCCTATATCTATCTAAAGGTTCCCGAGTGTAATCGACTTGTGTTAAAAATTCCGCCATCTCATCTATCGAACACCTGTCCTTACTTAACATTAAATGCTGTATCTCTGGCGGCATGTTATTTCACAATATTCTGATCATTTGTCCCTCTGGCATTGGAAATGCTGTTAACGCCTTAAGCTTTGCTATCTGTCGATAAAAAAATTGAGCATGAGTTTCCTCCCGAGTGCTTGCATATCTTTCCTGAGATATTTTATACATCATACCATCTTGCCTAGCCTCATTCCAAAATGCCCTCAAAATCACATTTCTATACTCAGCAAATATTTGCGGCCTATCACCCATAGTATTCCACCAATTACATGCAGTCCCCTGTAAGTAACCATTCGCTACCACAACTTTATCTTCCTCTGTCAATCTTTTAAATGAAAACAAATGGCTTAAACTTTCTAAATGCCTTAACGGGTTCTCTTCCACTTTAAACACTAAACTGCTTTTCCATAAACTTATCTATCTGTAATTCTTGCCTATCACCGAAACTAAAATCATCACACTTCTGTCCAATCTGTTTTACTTTCTGCTCTATCTTTTCCATCATATTACTACATATTTCTTTTATTTCAGCCCTTACATCCTCTTTGCCCTCTATTTTCCTTTCAAAATTTCCCAATTCTTTGTCATTACCTCCTTCTATACTCCCTACTTTAAATTGATTTACCTTTCCCTTATTTAACTCCTCCTTTAATTCTCCCATATTTTCTTTTAATTCTAAAACTTCAGTCCTTACTTCATCCACATCTTTCCTTATTTTTTCTACTACTTCCTGACCTACATCCATTCTTCCCATTAATTCCTGTCTCATTTCCCTCATTTCTGTCCTAAGTTCACTAATTTCTTGTTTCATTATTTTCTGATTCAGATTTATATCTTCACGCATCTCTTTCATCATGTTTACTAATATTTGTAAAACATTTCCTTCAACTAACTGTGGATTTTTAAAAGATATTGGACTTACTTCCGACATTGCCCCTCCTTCACTACCACTTTCTTCCACTATATTATTAATCATATTTAAATTTTATCTAGATACAAAGAAAAATCTATTTCAATGCATGCACAGTCAACCCCCACCCTCTTAGTTCTAATTCTATGCAGAGTGCATGTTATTTTTTTTATCTTTAAAAAAAACACGTTTCTACTTTCTAACATCCATGAAAATCAAATTTTATCATACACCAAAGCTAGCCTGTTCGGGGAAAAAAATACAAATACTACCAATACCTTTATTACACTTCTCTTCAGCAAATATCCCCTATTAATATATAACAATGGTCAACTTTGACCCTCCATCTAAATAACTCTATTTAAACAACTAATTTCAAGCCACATCGATTCGCCAAATGAATTTCCAACTATGTCTTATAGTAATCTTATCATTTGCTATGACTATTTTCAGGCTCCTTTAAATCTCTACATCAATGTCCAATTGTCCTTTACATTGGTCCTACGTTAATGTGCAAATGACCATTCAACTATGGTCCTATCACTTAAAATGACAACTTTTGGGCCATGTTACTGCGCCTAATAAACATCCAACTAACTATGTTAATGTGCCATCTGCCCTTCCAAACTACAACTTCTATTAATTCACTTAAAATGACAACTGCTGGGCCACATTCTGTGCCTAATAAATGTCTAACTAACTACGTTATAATGCCGTGTCCCTCCTAAACTACAACTATTGTTGGTTCTTCCACTCAAAATGTCTAATTCTTGGGCCACATTGACACGCTACATAAACTAGTTTTGCACGACATCAAATGCACCAAAAAAAAGTTTCATGCCACATTGATGTGCCAAATAAACCAACCCAACAAAAAGACCCAACCTGCTAATTAAAAAAATCCACCTACTTCAAACAACAAACAACGAAAAAATGACTACTTCTACTAACTATTATTTCTTTAAAAACTACCTTCAAAACTGTTAATGCTATAAACTTACTATTTACAAATTCATTACTTAAACTTACGGGAAATAACGAACACTAAGCATCGACAAATAAAAATATTAACTAATATTTTATTGTATTTTGTCCTCCTAAATTTCCCTTTCAAAAAATGGTTGGTTTTCAGGCAAAGTGTCAAATATTATCAATAGCGAACCATTAATAACATTCAACACTCGACTAGCAAATATATACTGAATCAAATAAACACTTTATTATTATTTTTAAAAGAAGAAAGAAAATCCCTTAGGCACCAGCTAATTACTTTAGAATTAGCATGTCCATCTGATCAGTATAATTTGGTGCCTGAAACATCCGCTAGCTCAATCGGTTCCAACCACCCACTAATAAACAAACAAAAGGTATCTTAAATGCCCGCCTGTTCTAAGCTACTACTACTTTTATTTAAAACTAAAATAATTTCCCCCGAACCATTCAAAATAATACTTCGCTCCTTTAAAACTAATAATAAAAACATTATACTGAATGCTAAACATTTATAGATTTAACTTGGCGAATCTTTTCTAAAATACTATTATTAATGATTGGATTTTTTTTCCCACCTACTTTTATTAAGAAAATAAATATCTATATTTACGCACATGCATCAGAATAAACATAAATATTTTAAGAAAAATAATTTAAATGTTTTACTTTATTATTTTAAAATAAATGCATCATTTTATCTTATAATGAAACACACATACACTTCTTTTTTTTTAAAGATTAAAATAAGCATTTTAATATATTACTTGAGCAAATAAATTATACACGTTACATCATATTTTATTATTATTATTTTTTAAGTTTAAAAATCAAATCACACATACGTGCATGCCAAAAATATTATTTAATAGAAGCTGCTTTTACTTATTTTATTATTGCAAATATTATCTTTTGAAGTTTAAAGTTTATTCTTTTTTTTTAAGTTTAATTCAAAAAGTTCAAAAGTTCTTTCAATAAAGTCTATCTTTATTTTTAAGAAGAAATTGGAAATATTTACATATCAAAGTCAAATAATTACCTAGGTTTTTGTATACGACAGAAACAGTATAATGGAATTATTTCTTAAATCATCGACATCCAGTTAAATTGATTCCTTCATGGACCCTGTGACTTGTTATGATTTCCGTGGCTGGTTTGGCATTCCCCGCACTCCGCTGTCCATTTAGTCTATTTCAACATAATTACTTTCCGAACTAATCGCAGATCTTAGATGCGTAGAGAGTGGCTTTTGGTCAACTGCAAATACGTTGGTTTAACAGTGCAACATTTTTAGAAATATTACTTCAAAATATTTTATTAAAATATGAAAGTCAGAACCAAGAATGAACAAAATTGAGCTATTTATACTTTTTTAAACAATGGAAAACTTTATTTTTAGCAGCAGCATTCTTCGTCTAGTGAAATAAAATCAGCTTCTAGCATCTACTTTTTATTAAAAATTGCATACACACATGCACATATATTTATTTATTTTATTATAAAATAAAACGAAATCTCTTTATTATTTTATTAAAAATTCATTTAAAAAATATTAAATCATTTATTTATTACAAGATTTTTTTCTTCTTTTAAACAAAAAAAATATTTTATTTTAAACAGCTTATTATTTTAAACAACTTATTATTTTAAACAGCGTTTACAGTTTATTTTATTCAATACAAAATTCCCCCCCCCCTACTCTTTAGTTTTTACATTTTATTCTCTAATATTAAACTTTTATATTTTTAAGCATGAAATTCATAATAAATTAATTACATATCAATGTACTTTGGTACAATATATATATATTGGACACACCCATTTAAGCTCCAAATGATATGATTATCAAAAACTGCCTAACACATTAGTTTACCAAATGAAAATGAAACACATCTCAGGTAAATTGAATTATTCATACTACACATAAGTTGACAAATAAAACTGGCTTATCTGAAGTCTAGATACTGGTAAATAAATATATTTGAGCCTTATGTTTAAAGCACCAAATGAAAATGGGCCTATCTCAGGTCTAGTTGATAATAAATAAAGGTACTCAAGCCCTACATTTAAGAGATCAAATGAAACAGGCCTCCTCTGTTTTCAAATATATATTTTTTTTTATTACAATGTAAAAAGAGATACAGCATGCAATGAATGGATGTCAGGAATAAAAAATTATTTTTTAAATAAAACAATATCCTAACTAATGTTGGTCAGACTAAGTATTCAGATATATTTCATGACCACCATTCCCATCAAACATCTCTAAATATAGAGAGAGTATACCCTACCACTAGAGATATTTATTATATATATATATATATATATATATATATATATATATATATATATATATATATATGCCATACTGAGATTAGAGTGTCATTCTAAATAAAGAAAACATCTATAGATTGAGTTCAAATTTCTACCTAGCTTCTTACATGTTAGCTCCTTGTATATCTACCACTAGCTCAAATGAAAACATAGCCTTGTGTAGCAGGATATGTGTTAGGTATGTGTATTTAAATTTGGAATGAGAGAAGAAAATGAACACCTATAATAACGTAAATAACATAACACAAAATTTATATAATATCTAGTGATGAATCCAGCGCATTAAATGAAAGAAAATATAATGCAACCATATTGGAGAAAATTCATTTAATTAATTAGCTTGTATTTAAATTACAAACTTCAATAAGTTTAATTACAATACAAAGCAATTCATGTAATCATTATTATTTAATTATAAGAATATAAATAATAAATCCATTTTGTTTCTATGTGCTTTAGTATTCAAAAAAAAATTATATTAAGAAGAGATAAATATATATGGGCGTGTATTTAAAAAGAAAATAACATATTTAAATTATTAATTATATTAAATAAATATTAACTTTAATATTTGCTAGCAATATTATTATTGATTTTATCAAAGGCTTTTTAATTTCACTAAAATGACTTTTATCATTTCTTCAGATTTTAATTAGTACTTCATTAAATCTACGTTTGAACCTTTTTTTTTTTTTTTAGATCCATAAGATAGTTGCTCTGCTGGATCTATATTCTGGAATTGTTTTCCCATTACCGGTTCATGAATTGGCAGGAATGTGAAATTATGTAAAGGATGACAGATAATAATTTTTTATCTTACTTAGTTAATATCGATAATACAGGACACTTTTCAAGTTGGAGTTTGAAGGCGGTTATATAATTACAACTTTGATTAGTTTACTAATTAGTTTTTATTAAATCAACAAAACATCGGTTTTTATTCCATAATAATGAGATTTGCAATTTTCCACCTTAGCTGGGTTTTTTTAAATCCCACAAATTTATCTTTGTTATTCAATTCGGCTTACTTTTTTGAAGACAAAATTATTTACGAATGAAAATAATCCAGCAGTTCATTCCAATGGGTATATTAATGTTCTCTTCAAACAGTAAAGTTTTTTGTAGAAAGTTTTTTTTTTTCTACTACCAAAAAAAAATAATTAACACAGCATTTTTGTTTTCTCCAATTTTTTCTTTATGAACATTAACATCCTAAGTAATAAATCAAGGAATTTTACTTATTATTACATTAATTTAAACAAATAAAAAACAATTACATTTTTTACTCTCTTCTTTAAAATATATATATATAGGGTGAAATTAAAATAAAATCGTAGGGTCAGATCAGCTTTAATTTTAAAAGATGTCTGAACCTGTACAATATATATATGTAATCATATAATTAAATATTAGTAAATACAGTAATCAAAAATTTTAAAAAGGATAAAAAATATAATTGTCACTTAGGAGTGCTTTCAACTATCCTCCAGTCTTTGTCAAATAATTCTTTGAAAGGTTAACTTTCCCATAATTCCATGACCTTAACGTTTGCTGCCTGCCTTTTGATTAAGACTTTCTTGTATTTATATATAAGCATAGCTTCCTTTATTTTCCTTTTATTGTTATTTTTTACATTTTGTAATATTTTTACATTATTATCATTGAAATTAAAATCATATATACATGATTTATTATAGTTTGTGTTCAAATCCCCTATATGTATATGAAACTATATGAAAGAAATCAACCTTAACACATGCATTATAAATAACAATATATTTCCCTGTCTATAAATTTTTTAAAAGTATATGCAGTTCACCCATATTTAAAGCTTATTCTTAAATAAACCAATATTCATTGACCATACTAGAAATGGAGCTTGATCTTATTTATGAGTCAGATATTTAAATCAGCATACTATTCATACCATTCAAATCATATATCACAGAGAAGAGAAAGCTACTCACTTTTATATACCTGCAATAATAAATCAAATTATTTTTTATAGATGTAATAATTAGTAATATAAAAATTTTAAAATTTGGCTCTGAATAAGATTATGCTCTGTTTCTAGCATAGTCAGTAAATGTTGGCTTATTTAAGAATACGCTTTAAATATGGGTAAACTGCCTATGCTTTTAAGACATTCATTGATTGGGGGGTGCATGTCTATTTATATTGCATGTGTGAAGGTTAGTTTCCATAATATATATATATTGCATATATGAATGTTAGTTTCCATAATATATATATATATATATATTCATACACAATAGTTTCTACATGCATTTAGTACTCAATGCAAACATTAAAACTTCATAATATTATAGTAGCAATCATTCATTCTGATAATGGAAACTATCTTACCATCAGACCATTCATGTGAGACTGGATCAAAACATCCATACAACTGACCCATACTAATAGCCTTTGGATTTATAATTTTAAATAAAACTGCATTTTCATCCATAAGTTTTTTCTCACTTATTTCAGTTAATGCTTTAGCAAGAAGTTTATATGCAGATGTTTTCCCTCCCATAGTCTCTCCAACAATCATCAACCCATGGCGAACTAAAATAGTTTCATAGATCTAAAAAAATAAAACCATAAAATACAAAAGTTTAAACATTTGAAGTGATAAAATATATAAACATTAACAATATGAATAATAATTGTAATTCTAGAGGTTAAAATTCACAAAGAAAAACACTATAAGAACAATTTACAATTATTGGAAGAGAGGAGTGATTGTTAAAAAAAGTGATGGCTCTGAGAGCTGTTATTTTCACTCTACTCCAGAGCCATCTATCATAAGTATGAATGGTCAATACATATTAAGTTTTACTGCTACAATGTGTATATTCCAAGACTAGCTTTTATTGTTTCTTTCATCAGTGAAGATTTTGAACTCAAAGCTGGTACTAATGCAATTATGTATTCAGTATTTAACTTCTTTAAGATTTTATGATAGTAGTCTAGAATTGAATTTAAGTCAACTCACATGCACCTTATATATAAAATCCCTAAATCTGTCACATGATATGCAAGTAAGACATTTCTTTGTTAGAGGGAATATTTTTCAAAAAAAAAAAATAATTATTTGTTCCGCCAATAATGTAATTTTTTACGAAGCATTTTATGCAAAGGAAGTAATTTGTCAAAGCAACCAATTAAAAAAACCAATTACAAAAATGACAGCCTTTCCATAGACTGGATACATATGCTGATAATTATATAAATCTGATACCAGATCATATATTTCTGTGACTCAGCTTTATGGGAGTTGATTTGTGTTCAAAACTTTGTGGGGGTTTTTTTAATTCTAGCTCATATCTTCAATAATATAAAAAATATAAAAATGATTGTAGCACTATAATATATAATATTTAGTAATTAGACTAGCTTAGAATAAATGGCTCAGTAATGAATGAAAAGAACTGTAGTTGGTGGCATACATTAAGTGTAAATTTAGAAAATCATGCTCTTTTATTTATATAGCGTTGATAATTTTCTCGGCAATATAAGCCACAAAAAGGGTTTTCAAAGTATTAGTAGCAAAAACATGATTAATAAGTATAAAAGACAAATTGTAATTAAGAGAACAGATTATTTAACTGAACTTACTATAAATTCAGACTGAGATTTTGCACTACTAATAAAAATATTAATAAATGCATACAAAATTCCAAAAGAGATTGTTAGACAGATCTTTACCCTATAGAATAAAATATATTGGAAAAGGCTGTTTTACTTATATATTAATATAGAAAACTGATTAAGTTATGATAAAGATATTTTTTATTTATAAATAAATCACTTTGTTAAAGATAAATCAAAATTAATAAATTTTTCATATAAAAATGACAGTGGCAATGGCTTTGATGATACAATATTAAAAAATGCTCATTAGCAAATGTAGTATAACTGTTTCTCCCATATGTAACACCCATTACCCAAACCAGACTTGTCTTTAAAATTAGTCCTTTCATAATTAGTTATAAATGAAGACAGAAATAATTCTTATCTAATGCACACAGAAGTAATTTCGAAAAGTTCCACATGGTGCTTGTTTGCAATATACTATTTTTACTTAAAAAATCAAGATCATCAAAACCACAATCTCTGTATCTGATATTAGGCTATCATCATGGAAATTTCAGTTTCCAAAGAAGTTACAGTTGATAAAGAGGAAGATGTAAAATTTGTTTGTAAAAATTACGCCCCCCCACTTCCATAACAAATGTCTGATAATGATTATAATAAAATTTATTAATTAATAAGAAACTCTATTCAATAGAAACATTACAGACATATACTAACAATTTTCTAAATAAAATCCTTTCAAAATGTAAAAAAAAAAAAGTAAATCATTCATACTATATCTTTAATAAACTTGATGTAATAAATGATACTTAATTTCAAATCTTATCATAGCTATTAGTGAATCACTTGATTTTAAGCCTCATCATGAATACTAGTGAATCATATATAATATACCCTAATAACACATATTTTTAGTATAGACTTTCATAAATGCATGATACTTTAATAACAATAAAAAAGGATATCAACAAAAGTAATTCAGAAAAAAATTCATAATAATATTATAATCCTTTTTTCTCAGTGATGAAAGTTTATTCATAAAAAAAAACCAGATAGAAATATAATTAGCAAAAGGTTAACAAGAGAGTGATTATATGATAAATTGAAATTTCAGAAGCAACATGGTAAGAGGGGAAGGATACATGTGAAAATGGAGTGGAATGGGGAAATGGTGTGTAGTCCAGGCCAGTCCGAGATGCATGTCTTCATTGGGCAAGCACCGCATGGGTCACAAACATTTGAATGATTGAGTCCTATGACAGAGGCTGAGAGGATGGGAGTTGGAGGATTGCCCAAGTGTCTGTGAGGAGTGGAGGTGGGGCTAGTTTGGTATCTCTGGTTTTGAGAGAGTGAATTAGGTCCAATAGCTTTTGATTCACTGAGTGGACACTCTGGTCAAAAATAATGGCACATCGGAGCAACCAGAGTGCATAGATGAGGAAAACTGATAATCTAATAGTTGCAAAGACCCCTGTTTCTATGGATTCTTGGAGGTTGAAGATGGTATTCCTGTGCAAGGAAAGGCAGGAGTTGATGACATGTCTCACTCCAAGCAGAAAGGGACATTTAAGTAGGAAGTGCTGGAGGGTTTCATTGTCAGTTTTACAGAGCTGGAATATGGGAGAGATCTTGGTGAAACCCTTATGGTTGACCAAAAATTGATTTGTGGGAAGGAAGTGAAGATTGATTTTGAGGAGGAAATCGAGGAATTTTGCCTCAAGGGACCACCTTTTGAATTTGCAGATTAATTGAGCATTGGTAAGTTTGAGGTATGTAGGGGACACAATGGAGAAATCTGCAGTCTGATTGAAAACCTCCCAGTACTTTAGTTTGCCACTGATGGATGGTATAACAAAGCCAGCCTTTTGAAGGATGTTGGCAATGAGTGAGGTCCATGACCTGGGCCTGCCACTGGGAGGAGGAGTGTCAGTGGGTGTGACAATGATATGCACAAGGTTGGCAGGAAAGTGACTTAGGAGTGTGAGGATAATGTTGTGAGATCTCTGGATCAGAAGAGTGTCGATGGAGTGCAGGCCCAACCCATTGAGGTTTTTAGGAAAACCAAGTTCTTTTTAGGCTGATGGCCACCACCTTTCTGCCCCAGAGAAAATGGGTGCAAAGGGAATTGATTTTGGATATAAAGGAATGTGTAGGTAGAACAATGGGGAGGTAATATGCTATTTTAGGAAACACTAAAAGATTGAGGAGGGTGACTTTCCCATAAAGGGAGAGGTAGATGCCTGTGATAGCACTGAGGGTGTATATGCTTTGATACAGAGTGGTTTGGACCTGTACCCTCACGTCCTTAGGAGACAGCATGAGGGGGAATCCGAGGAAGTTGTGTGGCTTGGCATTGAAGGTGGAAGGGATTTGTTTACCAGTTGATAGTTGCCAGGCTGCTGATTTATCACTGCTAAATTTTAGCCTGTGTGTTTTGGTGTACCAGGTGAGGATCTGTTGAAGCCTGGGGATGAGATTAACTGAGGGAAGGAAGACAACCACATTGTCTACATAAGCAAGGCATTTGATGCTTTTACCCAGTGCAGGAATGAGGATGCCAGGGAGGTCATGTTCCAGTCTGAGCAAGAGGGGATTCAGAAATGTGGTGAACAACAAAGTGCTCAGTGGAGAGCCCTGAGGAATGGATATGTTAGGTGTGAAGCTGGTGCAACTTTCCCATCCATGGTAACTAGGATTTCTCTGTTGGACAGGAGATTGTGGAGGATGGACAGAAGGGCCTCTGGAATGTTCAGATCCCTGAGGACACCAAGGAGCAGGTTGATCCTAACAGAGTCAAAGGCTGCCTGAATGTCTAGTTGGACAGCGATGGGCCTGCCATTTTAAGACTGCCTAACATGTTCGGTGGCCATCTTAAAGAGTGTGGCAGCCCCAAGAGTGGAGCACCCCTTACAAGCAAACTGTGAGGCATAAAGGGCAGGGAGTATGAATTGTTCTAGTGACTCTTTGATGGTAGACTCAATAAGTTTTATGAGCAGAGGGGTCATCAAAATGGGCCTAAGACTCTTGAGCTCAGTAGGTGGCCAATCTTTCTTAAGGAAAGGGACTAATGTTACCGGATAGAGACCCTCGATGATGTAAGCACCTGAGGCCAGCTTGTTGATCATGTTGAGAGTAATGGGGATGGTGAACTGACTTAGGTGGAGAAGGATAAACTTGGGGATAGCATGAGGACCAGGGTGGACATGGTCAGGAAAGCTTTTCAGTTTGTTAAGTAACATGGCCTGGGTGATGCCAGGATCAGAGCTGACATTCAAGGTTGATGGCATAGTAAAAGGAGGGATGTCAGCTTTGAGAAGCATGCACTTGTAATGGTTTCTCAAATGAAGGAGCAATTCCTGACCTATGTAGGATTTGTTGCTGATGGTGATGGTCGAGGGGGTGGTTTGCTTCCTGTGGGAACCAAGAGCCCATCCCAGGTAACTTCTGGTCCAACAATGCTGATTCCCCATATACCTCTGGTTGCATTTGACCAAGATGTACTCGGCCAAGGCCTTTTGAGCATCGCAATATTGATATTTCAGTTGGATGGTGCTAATATCTAATGGCCCACTCTCCTGATCATTCAGTTGCTCTGAAATTTTGTCCATGGAAGCCAGCAACTTGAGTGGCCCTTGGAAATTCCAGGTGTATTTGTGGATGGCAGATTGCAGGATTTCCACAAATGCAAACCATGCAAAGATGGGCTCCATTTGAAAGATACTGATTTTATGAAGGTATATATAAATTTCTGAAAGCTATGCTATCAGTGCATTTTGTCTGTTGAGGAATCATATTGTTCTTCTGAGGCCAAGATTTACTGGAGGGACAGAGTTAATGTCAAGGGAAAGGTGTAATGCCTTGTGATCTGAAAAAGGTATGGTGTGGATTTGGGCCAATTCAATCATGAAATGGAGATCAGGAGAGTAGAATGTTAAATCAATGAGGGTCTGATGCTTACAGGTGTAGAAAGAGTAGGCATGGTCTGGGAAAAAGCCCTGGCCACACATTAAGCCCCTGGAGAAGAGATGTAGATATTTGTTTGTGAAGGACTGGTAGCCCATATTGAAGTCACCCAGAAGAAGAATGGGAAGGGAGGTGGTAGCTGTGATGTTGTTGATTCAGTGAATAATAGATTTAATGAGGGTGTCATTGTCATTGGAGAGCAGATATAAATAAATCACAAAATTTCTGAAGTGCCCAAATTGCACCTCCAAGATAATAGAGTGAAAGTCAATATGTATGATGGAAAAGGTTGAGGGAGGAGCATGTTTATTAATAAGGATGGTGACTCCTCCAGCAGAAGTCAAGGCAGTAGAATACTTTAATAGACCAAAGATGGACAAAGTGGAGTAAATCCTGTAGTTGAAGTGAGTGGAGAGTTTAGGTTCAGCCAGCAAGGAAAAGGATGTTGGGAAAGTTGAGTTCAAACCAATGTTTAAGAGTGAGGAGTCTATGGATTGAATTAAGGCCCTGAATGTTTAAACCAACAACAGAGATAAGCATATGGGACATCAAGATATGGACATAAGGAATAGGGAAACAATAGGAATTCAGAAATTTTTATGGTAAGCAGAGATGAACTGGGCTGGGAGAGATGTGAGAAGTACAGTTTTTTCTTCTCCTGTCAGAATTGCCCAATGATTCATTCTTTATGTCACTTGATGAACCACTGTCTGAGAAAATTTCAGCAGAGGAAGGTGAGAAAGTGTGGAGGAGGCTGATGAGGCCTGGGTTAGAACAAGAGAATTCTTCGCTGAAAGAACTCTTTTTTCCTTTTACGTTCTGTATGCCTGAGACTTGCCCTGGGTTCCAAAAGAGAATCCATTATGGTTTCACTGAGAAGGTTAATAATGAAAGTTTGCCTGTCAGAGTTGGTGTCACTATCAGATGGGTTAGGGCATGCACACTTTTGATGTTTGTTGTTTGTGGTGGAAGGACCAGAGTCAGTAGACTCAAAAGTCAGATGATTTCTGAGTTTGAATTAGTGGACATGTCCATCAAGAAAAGAGGATCCTATGGTGAAGCTGTAACAGAGAGTGATGGTTGTGAGTGAATTCAAAATTATGTGGCCTAGTGGAAGCTAGAGTCTTACTGGTGGCCAAATGCTGAAAGATTGAATTGATATCAGATGGAGGTGAGAGGTTAGCTGAAGGAGGAAGTTCATGTCTATTGGAGCTGTGTGGAGCACAGACGTGGTTTAGGCCCTTTTTTTCTGGTAAGCATTGTATTTTTTATGAGGGCAGTCCCAAATGAGGTGGTTGCAGTCTTTGCAGGTAAAACATTGTGGCCTGACCCCCTTAATCGAAATGATCAAAGGTGCTAGATCAGCTGCTATTGTTGTGGGAATACTTTCAGGATGGAGACCTTTTTAAGGATGAGCTGAAATGAGGCTGTGTTGGTGAAGGTGAGGCCATTGGTGAGATGATCCCTAAGGTACTCAAATGAGGTAACTTGACTGAATGCCTTGAGATATTTCTGTAGGTGCTGCCTCTCCATTCCTAAGTGAGAGTTTTTGATAAACCCCTTAAGTATGGATGGTTTATTTGTGTCTATTACAACCAGGAACATATTGTGTAAAAATTTTGAACTGTTTCTGAAGGCTTGTTTTTGTATAGTGTTGTGAAACTCTATTGCCATGTATAGGTCATTAGGAAGGGTGAGGATTTTATGTATATTATCAGTTAGATTGTGGAGTTTGATAAAGTGTGGGGGGGGTTTTGTTGGAAATTTTTTGGGTCCCCATTTTAATATTTTAACCCCCAGAATGACAGAACTGTCACTCTGGTAGCAATGAAGTGACTTGAAGAGAAGTGGTGGAACTGTGTGGTTAAATTGTTCTGAGATCACTGTGTTATTCTTTGGTGTGAGTTGTTTAGTAGGAATGAAGGTTGCTGAGGTGGCTGAATCATGATTGTCAGGATTGGCCTGATTAAGGCCCCACAGATTTTGAAGCTGCTCAGTTTGGCATGTTTGTGATGTAGTTATATTGGGATTTTTTGGTACAATGCTGGATGCAGCCTCAGCATAGGAATTAGCAAAGACTTGCTGTGGTTTTAGGAAGCTATCTATGGAAGGATTTTTAATAAGGGATGGCTCCATAGTGCAACTGATATTAGTGGAAGTAATGTTGGCAGACTTGGTTGCACTGGTAGATTGAGATGGGGAATCATGAGTAGCATCATCTTTGGAATGATTATTGTGTGTTAGATTTTTAGAGGATTCAGAATTGGCTGAGATTTTTTGCATAAACTTAGATGTGGCAGGCTGATTTTTTCCACTCATAGTTGAGGAATTTTTAATGTTCCCAGTTTTGCTTGGAGCAACATTATGATTGGTCAGATTAATTTTTTGGGATTGCTTTTTTCCTTTGATGGGGGCAAGCCTCAGCCTGTAGGGGAGGAAAATCCAGAGGGTCTGGAGATGGATATCTTGAATTAGGTTCTTCTGTGTTGATGGTGTCTTTAAATGGGTTTTCTTTGAAAATTTAATTTAGGTAACATTTTTGGAAGTTTTGAAGGTTTTTGTTGTTGTGAATTATGTTTTTGCACATTTTTGCCGCTAATGGCAGTGGCCATCTTTAAACTGTTTGGAAGAGTTCAAGAATTATGTAAAGAGAAAAATATTTAAAGTGAAAAACTAAAGAATTTGATTTTAAAAAACAAAGCAAATCCACACTGGAGAGATTGTTAATGTTAATTTAGTTGACTAATGCAAAAATAAATTAGAATTTTAGGCAGTTTACTACCCCAGAGGGGGGGGTGATAAAAGAAGATTGTTTTAATGACCTAAATAATTGGAACAACACATAAAAAATTTAAAATGTTTTTGAGTGATAGAAGAACTGGAGTAGGAAATGAATTCAAGATTCTAAGAGGGAATAAAACCCTCTATGATTCATAAAACAGTGAGACTACCCATAAATCAGGGGGAAGAATCTGGTTGTCTATTGTAGATGAGCTGATAGTGATAAAAATACACTAAAAACTGATAGTTGTGAATGAAAAGTCACACAAACAGCAAATAATGTTCTTTAAAGGGAAAAGTACATATAAGGAATACCTTTGATTGCAGAAAAACTGACTTTTTAAAATCTTTTTAAGAGAGCTGTGAAGCAAGTGACTTTTTTTCTAGAAGCAGTTCCACCTCCTTTAGGTTATTTTTACAACTTTTACATTCATTCATTTTTTATTTTTACCATTCCTATTCCTTTCTAATAATAAACAGTAAATGTGTAAATAACATAAATATAGATAGCAGAATTTTTCTTATTAAAATAGCTCTACTTGAAGAAGTATTAATTGAACTAATGTCTCACATCTTCAATGCATTAACACAAAGGAAGAAGAGAGCATTATTCACTTTAATATATAAATAAAACACTGGTAAAACAATAATAAAATAATTTATAAATCAAATGAAACAAAAATATTAAAATAATCTCCTAAAAATATGAATTTTTGTGCTATTTTACTGACATGGTATGACCCAAAACTTTTGATTTTTTATTAATAATAATGATGATGATAATAATAATAATCAATGATAGCAACTATCAAACCATCAATTGTTTGATAAGAAATTTAAGCACCCAAATAGATAAACCTGGGCAGCAATCTATGGACCTTCAGTTCCAAAGTCTGGTAAATTTTATCACTGCATCGGGTGCAGGGTATGATAATCTATGTATGTATCATATTAGAATAACATATTATACAAAAGTTTTAACTGTAATAGAATACTTTTCAAAACTACAGTCTGGAAATTGGTGAATTTCTAATTGAGATAATAATTAGTAAATATATATTATGTATTAAAAAAAAATTTCTCTGATTTATAAATGCAAATTTGAAGAAATGTACATTTAATAAAATGATCTTATAAATCTTCTAAATAATTAAGCAATAGTTATAGCTATCCCGTGACAGGTATCTGAATAATTGTTTAAAAAATCACATAAAGTTACCTGTATTATGACAAAAATACATCTATATGACTTACTATCACGTAGGGTAGAAGTGGATGGAATATCATTTAATGATTAAAGTGAAAGGAAGATCACCAAAATATTTTTAATATATTTGCTTATGTGTTATATCACTGCCCAGGGTAATGTGGGATAATTGTAAAAATTATTACATTTTGAATAGGAATGACTGTCACTATATGATGCAGAAAGTTCTCTTCCTTATTCATGAAAAATTATTCGATTTTGATATAAATATTTTATAAGATAATTAAAATGAGTACTAGGATATCTTGGGAAAAACAAAATCAAATCAATTTTGAATAAAAGATTAAAAAGTTCAATTTGATAATGTTTGTTCTCATTATCATATTTATCATTGCAAAAATTTATTTTCTATAGAATAACTTAAGCTATGAACAAAAACCATATCTCTTTTGTTTATCAAAAATGTTTTAGATATAATAATATAAAAATTATAACATTATTGATATATCCATTATAAAGATCAGTCATCAGATTTCATCATATTATACAATATTAAGAGCAATAAATTTATAATATTCCAGATTGAAGATAACATATGCTTCTTATAATAATTGAAATGAGTACTAAGTGACTTTGCCTTGAGAAAAATAAAATTGAGTCAATTTGAAGTAGAGGTTTAAAATATTCAGTTTGAAAAAAATGAGCAAATTAATAATTATAATAATGGTGGATTTTGAGAAAATGAATCTCTCCAAGAACTGATACATTGAATCTTATTAATGTAAAACTATTTTATCTGAACAAAAATTGCCTTTAGATAATGTTGATCTGCAATAAACACATAATTACATTTATGGGTCATTTAATGTTAATTCAAGATCATCTTTAGATTCTTTTCAAATTTTGATATCATCATTCATGATAACAGTTAATAAGTTTAAAAAACATTAAAATAAAAGATGAGAAATCATGGTCCCAATTTGAATATTAAAACAAAATCTTATTCATATTAGCCTAATACAAGTTAAAATAGATATGTTCAATAAACTTTATTCACTGTTTAAATCAAACCTGGGCCAACTGATGAGTGCTGGTTCAGTATGAAATGCATCTTGGAAGTCATTTGTCTTTTATTATATCTTTCTTTATATGAATTTAGAAAGAATGGAGAAGTATGGAGGTGTTTATTATATTATTGATTGCATAGAAAAATAAAATGTGCCCAATAACTTTCAAATTACATCATATGATCACTATTTCTTATGCTAGCACAAGCCTTTGGGCATCCATTGATTACTCTGGTTGGCACTGAGTGGCAGTACTGTATGGAGAGTTTTGCCTGTTTTTACTTTCAAATTAATGAAAATAACTAGCTTTCTGGTGTCATTTCTCTAACTTTGATTTAAATGATAATAAAAATGCAGTAGAATAAAATTAAATATATAAATAAATAATATAATTTTCTTAAATAAGCAATTCATAATTTACATATAATATCTGTTTAAATTTTTGGATAATCTCTTGTCAATAATGCTTTGGTCAAATGATTAAGAGTTTATAATAAAATTTGCATAAGTAGTTCAATTTTGCTAATCATTTTGACTTTTAACTACTGACTCCAATCATTATAAATGAATGCAAACAGCAGGTTAAATCAGATGGTGGCAATTCCATTTTGAAATATTTATATAAGATCCAGTCCTTTTTGCCTTATTATTTTCCCAAAAACTTGTATAAAAAACTATACTGATGTTTCATGTCACTTGTTTCAAATAAATATACTGTTCTTATGATATATATATATATATATATATATATTATAACGATCCAAAAGAAAGTGAAGATCGAATCTAACTGCAATCTGCACTACAAGGGCACCATCTAGGCATTTGAGCCTAGAAAAAATTATAAAGTAGGCAGATATGCGCTGTTAAGATTACACTTTATTTAAATATTTAGATCGTTAACCCATTGTCACTAGCTCATGGAGATGCAGAGATAAGAAATAACTTATTTAGTTTGTATATATAAGAAAAATAAAAGCCACTGCCAGTAAATAACAAACAAACATTTATTTATGCACATATAAATTTTGAATCATTTAAATTTTGAGGAATAAATTTAACATTTTAGATTTTTATATTAACTTTTAATTTTACATTTAAATAGATTGCAATGAGTTTAATATTTTATTTAGAGGGTCGAGTATGAATAGACTACATAGATCTGCATTTGAAAAGAAAATATTCTATCCCTTATTTAACCTTAGGCCAAAAGTTTGCAGTCAAACCGGCATCAATCCATCTGATACATTTATGTATTCAATGTAGCATGAAAATACAACAGCACATATATACTATACTGTCAGGAATGGACATCTGAACAGTATAGTTAGAGAAGACATTGACTCTTGACCAATACAGGAATGTTACATCTGTATGGCAAGAAGAACAATAAAATAAAAACTCCATAGGAAGGGACCGCGGTCCTTTTTGCCAGCTTACAATCTCATCCATAGGCAAAGGGTTGGTGTGGTATATACAGCGATTCTGCACATAGCGAAACTCATACTTCATCTACTAATTACACAAATATATCCAATCCATTGACCTAATTCAACTACAAAATGAATAACCTAAGATTACCCTCCCTTAAAATAACTTTACAAAACTATATAGCCATTCACACCCGACTTAAATTTAACATTTAGATATGTTCGCACAGATGAATTTTATAAAATTTGTTTTATAATGTTGAGTATAGATCGGCTGCATAGATTCCATGGTTAAAAACATTCCAGAATAAACATAACCGATCAAAATACAAAGTCATCGATAACGTCAATTGCAGAGGGAATACAAGAAGCCCAATAGCATTCATCATAAGATGCTGCAATGACACCAATGACCTATATATTCCAATCGAATATGAAACAGCAACATAATTAACCGCTAACGAATCCATGCAACGTCCATACCCAACTTAAATTTCATCATTTAAAATTTAAACAATAAATATTAATACAAATAAAATTAATAAAATGGAAATGATTTTTTCTTTTAGCAAGCAAATATGTAAAACTTAAACATTTATAATTAATTTGAAACATAAGTCAGATATATATAATTTAAATATTAATTGTCAATTTGAAAATCAGATAAGAGTTGTTTTTTTTAAAATTTAGGTTAGCTGAATCTTAAAAGTTTGAACGAAAGTTCTTAATTATTTTTTTTAAATTGTAAAGTGCATAGCTCACTGTAGAAGAGTCCAGATTCCTGTTTTTAATTCCCACGACATCTCCATTGGAAGACCGCTCTGATGTTCTGGAGGTAGCATTAGCTGGTTCCATTCTGGTATCACAGTCTTTTCACTTTTTAAAATAAGTGAGAGAGAACGACAAGTGCGTCTTATCGTTCATCTCACCAAAACAAGCTCAAAACTGTCAGGAAAACTGTATTTCTCTTTTTATAGTATCCACACAGATTCAACCAACAAAACATCACTAATCCATCCTTTTCATTCAGGTCCGGGCTGAGGCTTGGTGCTTCCATTGGTCAAGCTAATTTCTCTTTATTCTCTTATCTAATTTTCATCTGACTTTTTAATTACACAAGAGCCCCAAGGCTAGCTTGCTTTTCAATTAATAAACAATCATTTCCATTTACAGATTACAGGAATTAATTAATACCTGTTTTTATTTTTACTTACGTTATTTCTTTATTAAAATATTTTTATATTTAAATCTTGTATTTTTTTATCAAAAAAGTACGTTCAAATACTTTTTTTATTTATAAAAAAAAATATTTTTAAAGTTTTGCATCTGTGCGAATATATATACGTTTAACAAACATTTTAATTTTAGCGTTTAGTTTTTTTTTAATACATTTATTTTTATTTGCGAACTTAAAAGTTTTTATTTCAAATTAATGTAACGGCATATTTATATATCGTTACAATATATATATATATTATAACGATCGAAATGAAAGTGAAGATCGAATCTAACCGCAAACTACGATATCTGCTCTACGGGGCACCATCTAGGCATTTAAACTTAGAAAAATTTATAGAGTAGGCAGATACATGCTGTTAAGATTCCACTTTATTTAAATATTCAGATCGTTAGCCCAAGTCACTAGCTCAGTGGAGTAGCAGAGATAATAAAATATAAATTTTAATTTATATCTTAAATATAAATAAACAAAAGCCACTGCCAGAAATTAACACATAAAAATATTTATTTACGCACATATAAAATAACATTTAAATTTTGAGGAATAAATTCAACATTTTAGATTTTTCTATTAATCTTTAGTTTTACATTTAAGTAAATTACAACCATGAGTTTAATATTTATTTAGTGAGTCGAGTATGAATAGACTACATAGATCTGCATTTGAAAAGAAAATATTCTTCCCTGATTTAACCTTAGGCAACAAATTTCGCAATCAAACCGGTGCCAATCCATCTGATACATTTATGTATTCAATGTAGCATGAAAATACGACAACACAAAATACTATACTGTCAGGAATGTACATCTGATCAGTAAGTAGAATTAGAGAAGACATTGTCTCTCCACCAACAGGAATGTTACATCTGTTGGCGAGTAGAACAATAAACATAAAACTCCATAGGAATGGACTGCGGTCCTTTGCCATCTTACAAACCCATCCATAGGCAAACAGAAGGTGTGTGGCATATATATATAATCCTGCCCGTAGCGGATCTCATACTACATCTACAATTACACAAATATATCCAATCCATTGAACCAATTCAACTACGAAATGAATAACCTAAGATTACCCTCCCTTAATATAACTTTACAAAACTATATAGCCATTCATGCCCGACTTAAATTTAACATTTAAATACGTTTGCACAGATTATTTTTATAAATTTGTTTTTAAAATGTTGAGTATAGATCGGCTGCACAGATTCCACGGTCAAAAACATCCAAATTAAACACAATCGATCAAAATACAAAATCATCGATAACGTCAATTGCAAAAGGGAATACACAAGGCCCCATGGCATTCATCGTAAGATGCCCGCATTAACATCATTGACCTATATATTCTAATCAAATGTGAAAACTTCAACATAATCAACCGCTAACGAATCTATGCAACGTCTATACCCAACCTAAATTTCATCATTTAAAATTTAAACAATAAATAATTTATACAATAAGAAAAAAAAATGGAAATGATTTTTATCAATCGGAAAACATATAAAATTAAACATTATTAATTTGATTTTAAACTTAAAAAAGTCAGATAGAAGTTCATAAGCTTGAACGAAAGTTCTTAATTATTTTTAAATTTAGAGTTCATGTCAATATAGCTTACGGTAGAAGAGTCCAGGTTTCTGCTTTTAATTCCCGCGATGCCTCCATTGGAAGATAATGTTCTGGAGATGGCAATAGCTGGTTCAAGGTATCACAGTCTTTTCATTTTTTTTTATAGAGAGTGTGGTATGTGCGTCCTACCACATCTCTCAAACACAAAACGCTGGAACTGCTCGAAAAAACTGTATTTCCCTTTTTATATTATCCACACGGATTCAATCAACAAAACGTCACTAATCCATCACTTTCATTAGGGTCCAAGCCAAGGCTTAGTGCTTCCATTGGTCAAGCTAATTTCTCTTTATTTTCTTATCTATCTTTCATCAGATCATTTTAATTATACAAGAGCCCAAGGCTAGCTTGCTTTTCAAACAATTTATAAACAATCATTTCCATTTACAGATTACAAGAATTAATTAATACCTGTTTTTATTTTTAAATCTTGTACTTTTTTTTTTATAAAAAAGTACGTTCAAATACTTATTTATTTGTTTTTTAAAAAAAAATATTTTTAAAGTTTGGCATCTGTGCGAATGTATATACGTTTAACAAACATTTTAATTTTAGCGTTTAGTTTTTTACTTTTATTTGCGAACTTTTAAGTTTTTATTTTAAATTAATGTAACGACATATTTATATATCATTACAATATATATATATATGCATAGAAAAAGAGATCAAGTTGAATTAGTGATACCATGTGCTTAGGTTTAATATATATTGTAGCACTTGGGTTTGCCCACGACTCCATTTTTTTGAATTAGCAGTTATAAGACAATGTTTAGTAAAAATTTTCCTCATAGTTTTTTTTTCTTCAATAGACAAAGTCTATAGCCAAGGCTAGGTTTGAACCCATACTCTTAGGGATTGTGTATGTTTTACTGGGTAGGCAGTCTAAACATTTGTCATTAAAAGATTTCGAGGCAAAAGATTGTTTTGGTTAATATTAATTATGGGACAATTTAATATTAAAGATATAATTTATTAGATAAGCAATATTTATACATCATTTAATAGTTGGAATGAAAAGAAAAAAGGGGGATGTGCAATTTTTAAAACTACTTTAGAGAGTGGAAATAGATAGTCATAGTTTTACACAGAGAGGTTAGAACTAAATAGTTCATGAAATTAAATTGTAAAAAATAATAATTAAGGATTAGAATATTAAACAATCATTTTAATTATAATCGTATATGTGTGACATGCATGTGTGTATTTAATCTAGTTGTAGATTTTAATTATAAAGTTCACAATTAAATAATAATTATTCCATGTGTGAGAAACTACTGTAAAGAAGAATTTAATTCATTTTAATAGTTTATTTATAGCAGCCAAAATTTTGGTCCAGATTCTGGGTTTGAAGTTGGGCTGTTATCCATTGTTTTTTATTAAAGAAAAAGTAAAAGGAGGAAAAGAGCTTTCTCTCATTTATTTTGAGGGGAAGTTTTCTGTCATTTGTTCTTTGGAAAGATTCTCACAGAGTAGAGTTACTAAAGTAAATCATTAAAGTGATTTAAGGGATATCTCTATGACACAGGAATTTAAGTTTAAAATTAATTGATAATTATCCATTGGAATGCAGAAATGAATTTGGCAGGTGGTTTTTCAAGAGGGCAGAAGTTAAAATAAAATAACAAGAAAGAAAAAGAAACAATAGGCAATTAATCAGGAAAACACTGACCAGACATTGGAAGGGTTATTGGAAGGTCACTGTTGGGGGGAGGAGGAATGAAGAAAGCCAGACACTATAAGAGCTCACTCTTTTGTTGAGGGTGTAGCTCTAGCTCTAGCTCTATCTCTTTTGGCTGGTCTCTCTTATTGGTTATCTCTCTCTTGGCAGGCTCTCATCATTGGTTTATAGAGAGGCCTTGCTGTAAAAGTTTAAAGAAATTTTTTTAAAGAAAGAAAAGAGAGAAAAGAAATCATTTGTTAAGTTATTTTGTCTGTCTCTTGAACAATAAACTTAGCCAAATTTAATGATATGAGTAAAAAAAAGACTCTTGAGTAAATTTTTATTGGGTACACATCGTTCTTTCTGAAGTTAATCAACGTCATGATTTATCTTGCACTAATTTATCAGAAATCGGCAAATGGTGAAATTTAAACTGCAGAAAAAAAATCAAATTTGTTTTAATTTTGCATATAAAGAACCAAAACTAAACACTGTAAAATCATATAAAGTGTTAAATCTGAATACTAAGTGAACTGAAAATACATCAAGAAGTGGACTTATATTTAAAAATTAAAACAAGATTTATTCAGCTGTAATCCACAGAAACCAAAATGAGAAAATCTCAGCAGTGTGAAAACTTTGTACATTTTGGCATAGAAATCAAACTCTATCACAGGGACTCTTTCCACATAAAGCCATGTGTGCACACAAACAAACCAAAGAAGAAGAAAAAGGAAAAATGGAAACCAGAAACTTGAAGGACACTTCTGGAGAACTATTTAAATATATTTTTATTATTAGATATTTATGTAGAACATTTAATTTTAAAAAAAAAAAGAAAAATAATTTTTTTTATCATATATATATCCACTTAAAATTAATCCATGTTAGAACTATATATGTTATTATTTTGGGGGTAGATGAAATTAATATCAAGTCATTTTTATGTGCCTGTTAAATGCTTTTATTATTAGTATTATCATTTGGAGGTAGATGAAATTGATATCAAGATATTTTGTATGTGCCTTTTAAATGCTATTATTATTATTATTATTATTATTATTATTATTATTATTATTATTATTATTATTATTATTATTATTATTATTATTATTATTATTATTATTATTATTATTATTATTATTATTATTATTATTATTATTATTATTATTATTATTATTATTATTATTATTATTATTATTATTATTATTATTATTATTATTATTATTATTATTATTATTATTATTATTATTATTATTATTATTATTATTATTATTATTATTATTATTATTATTATTATTATTATTATTATTATATTTCAAAGCAAACTTTATTAGGCAAAAAAAAGGTTACATTCTTATCAAGTAATACATTGTATAAAACATCATATTCTAGGATACATCTTGAAACACAGAAAATATACTTTTGTTTTTTTTAACCATTAGAGTCTTTTGCAGTTCACACCTTTTAGATATTTCAGTTCTTATTATGAGTTCATTTCAGTTTTCCATTTTTCAGAGGTTGTATTTGGTCTATCCATTATAAGGCTGCTTTTATTTTAAATAGAGACCATGTGGCAGCATAAATGTCCGGTGGTGCTAGAAGATTGTCCCTTTCCTTAAGTTTTCCTAGTTTGTTGTGATATGTGTTGGGATGTCTTCTTGGATTGTTTCCTAAAGTGAAAGCACATCTAGTACACCATAAGGCATATATACTGAAAGTTGCTGCACGTATTATAGGTATTTTATTTTCATTGAAAGCCTTTAGCATTTTTTCTATTGTGGTTTCCCTTTTCCTGTAATTATTCACCATCAATTGTCTGACTTTTTCTAAGCCTTTACAGTGATATATTAAATGTTCTTGTGTTTCTTCTTCCCGGTGACATAAAGCACACATTGGATCAACATTTAGGTAAAATCTTCTGAACCGAATGAAATGTGCTGTAGGTAGTGCATTTAAATTCAATTTGAGGATGAAGTCAAACAATTTAGGTTCTAAATACCATGTTTTGTACTTTTTGAGTAATTGACTATTATTTATTCCTAGTACTGTTATCCTATTGTTGTTTTCTTGGCTTTGAGTTAGAAAATCATGAATTTGCCAATAAGTATATTTAATTGGATTCTTCAGTGCTATTTTATCTTTAATGTTTTTAATACTTATCAATAGTGTATTTATATAATTGTCTGTGGGTGGGGGTCGGTCCGTTGGTGTGATTTCCTCTTTTGGTTCTATGTTTGGAAAACGTCTGAATATTGTAATCAGTAGATTTACTGTTTTTTGTGTTGTAGAAAGTATGTATAGCATGCAGTCCAAGGCCATTCCATTTTGTTGGTTGGTTAAGTTGCTTTAAGGAAATTGCTACTATTTTTCTGTTCCATAATAGTTTATTACAGAGTGAGTTAATTGACTTTGTAAATTGTTTTGTAAAAGTAATTATTGGCAGGTAGTAAGTTATTTTGGTCATTATAAGTTGATTAAATAGTGACACTTTTGCATAGAGTGAGAGATATGATCTGGAGAGTGATGTTATGATCCTTTCTGCTTCGAACTTGAGTTTATTTTGTATATTCCTTCTCATCTGGCTCATTCCCAAGTGGAAAGGAAAACCCAGGAAATTACTGGGCTTACCTTGATAAATTTGTGTGTCTGTTTTGCCTGTGTATATTGACCATGCTACTGATTTATTGATGTTAATTTTTAATTTGAAATTTTTTGTGTATTCTTCTATTATTTCCTGTAGTATATGTATTTGCTTTTTTGAGTTTAGAAACACTGTGACATCATCCATATAAGCTATGCAGGGAATGTATGTATTAGTATTTGGTATTTGAATTCCTTGAATTTTTTTATTTATTTGCTCTAGCAGTGGATTTAAATAAAAGGTAAATAGCAGTGTGCTTAGTGGAGAACCTTGCGGGATTGATTGGCTGGGATTGAATGATGATGTGGATCTACCATTGAGCGTGATGTGTATTTCTCTATTTAGAAGCAAATTGCCTATTGTATATAATATTGTTTTAGGTATCTGTGTTTCTTTTAGCTGACTCAATAGTGTTTCTATTGGGACAGAGTCAAAAGCACTTTCAAAATCCAGCTGGACTACCATTGGTGCATATTTTTTCTTTTTAATAACTGAATTGATTAGCGTTTTATATATTAGTGCTGCCTGCCCTGTGGATGACCCCTTTTTTGCGTATTGATGCTGTGATATTATTGGTACTATGTATTGTTCAATTTTATCCTTTATGACCTTTTCCAGTATTTTTATTCCCAATGGCTCCATTGAGATTGGTCGGAGATTGGCTAGTGTGGAAATTGGTTCTTGTTTTTTCATAAATGGGACCATTGATATTGGATATAGCCCTTGTATATTGTATAGTTTCTGTGATAATTGATTTGCAAGTTGGCATAAATATTTATTTGTGAATTGGCTGAGATGTGACAGTACAAATTGTGGGATCCCTGGTGGCCCTGGATGACATGTGCTTGGGACTGAGTTTAAAACTATTGCAAAATCTTTTATTTCAAAAGGTGTTTCCGTTTCTGGCTTGCCAAAATAATCTGCAAGTGGTTTGAAATGATTATTTTTAGTTAGTTTTTTTTTGAAGTAGTTATATATAGGGTCTAGCATATTATAACCAGCTGTCACTCTATTTTCCCATTCTAGCGCCATGGGTACTTTGTTTGTGCATGGATAACCTAAAGCCCAACGAATATATCCGCGGGTCCATGTATGTTGTTGTGTGAGACAAATTTTCTTTTTCTTTATTGCTAGATATTGTTTCAGTTTATCAACGGTTTGATTGTATAACTTTGTTAGCTTTATTATATTTGCTTGGTTATTCTTGACTGGTTTTGCCTGTATTATCCTTTTATTTATTTCCTCTGCTAATGTGATTAATTTTGAAGGGGGGGTGGATTTTTGTGTAATGTGATTTATGTTAAACGAGAGTGTATTTATATATGCTATATATTTGGAGATCGGGTCCAGTTCAATTTGATTTAATTTGTTTAACATTATATACATTTCTGAGAAGAGAGCCTCGGGAGTACTATTTGGAAGTAGAATTCTTATTGTTTTTTGTATGTTGTTAAAAGTATTGCAGTGTGTGTCTAAATTTAGTTTCATTATTTGTGCTGCATGATCAGAAAAATTGGTGGGAGAAAGTTTTACTTCAATTGCGTGGTGTAACATGGGAGAATAAAACAGCAGATCAATCAAAGTACCGTGTCTGTTATTATAAAAAGATACTGAGTCCGGTGGAAGAAACCCTTCCCCGCTCATTAGTGGTATTGTAAGTTGGTGTAACCATTTTGTGACAAACTTTTTATAGGTCATATTAAAATCTCCAGCAAGAATAGTGGGGTGGGGATTGGTAGCTAGAATTGAATTTATTGTCGCAATTATTCTGCTAATTACTATTGGCCCCGGAGGTATATATACAAAAATAACATTGATTGAAAGTTGTCTATGATTGAATGTTGTTATAAGGAGATTTGCATCTATAAAAATTATTTTAAAAGTAGTGAATGGGCATTGTTGGTTGATAAAAATACCTGTGCCATTTGAAGGCGTTGCTGTATCTCTGGAGCATGTGCAAAAGCCTATTTTATTCATATGTAGCGCTGGATCAAAGCGGGATCCGCTATAAATTTTTGTTTCCAATAGCCCTAAAATGGATGGTTGTGTTGTCTGTATCCAATATTTAATTTGCTGCATTCTTTTAATTGAATTCAAACCTCGGACGTTTACTGCACTAATATTTATCTTCATTTGAATTGTATATTTTTGTATGTAGGGGATATTATTTATATTTTTTTCCGATTAGAGTGCTGGAATTTTATCTCCTACCTATGAGCTAAACGTTTTTTCATTCGTATTATTATTATTATTATTATTATTATTATTATTATTATTATTATTATTATTATTATTATTATTATTATTATTATTATTATTATTATTATTATTATTATTATTATTATTATTATTATTATTATTATTATTATTATTATTATTATTATTATTATTATTATTATTATTATTATTATTATTATCATCATCATCATCATCATCATCATTTAGGGGTAGATGAAATTAATACCAAATCATTCTGTATAAGCCTTGTTTTAAATGCTTTACATTTTTTTATGAAAAGAGTGAGAGATATTGTTGTGGAAAATGTTTTTAAATCGGATCAGGAATTCTTGTCAAGTGCTTAGACCTAGTGCTATGTTTTATGAAGGTTAATGTGACTGTTGGGCTAAAACATCATCATTATCCTATAAAAGTGCAGAGAAGTAGTTTTAAAATTTTAGTGCGCATTTCTTATTACTATTACCATAAAGTTAAAGCTAGATACAAGCTAATTAAGGCTTGGAAAAAAATTATTGGCTCATGTTTTAGTATACTATTTCGCAAGAGTAATGTAGATATGAAAGTTTTACTTATACAAATTGATGTTAGACCTGTATATAATGTGGATAGACAATGAGTTTCCACCAAGCTAGTGAAGCCGTAGTTTAGCTTGCTCACTAAGATGTTTATTTCATATTTACAAAGTATTTAAACACAGTGGAAGAGTTTCCCACTTGGTTCTTTTCTACACCATAAGATGATTTCTTTGTTGATGGCCAGAGGTTGATAGGTAAACCCAAGTCTCTTTGTATGACTACCAATAAAAATCCTAGCATACCTCAACCTTAGTGAAAGGTTTTCTCTTATTCGGGTCACTGCCTGCCTCATGTTAATGTTGATATTCTTTATGGGTGTATGAAATATAGCTATTACTAAGCATTACTTATAAATGTTGGATACAGGGTTGCAAACTCAATTTGATGTCAGGATGAGTGCAGATAGTGTGTGTGCGATTGGTATACTTGAACATTGTTTTGTTGATATATTTTAATTTATCAATAAGAGTCAAGTGTAATAATGTCAATAAATATTAAATTTAAAGGTTAAATAAAACCTAAAAGTATTGTGAGCAATGCGTATCTAAAATTATTTAATAAGTATATCCACAGCCAGCTGAGAACTTCACTGGAAAGGTAATATTACTAAAATATTATTATTGACATAAAAACATGAGTATAGTGTGTATGCACGTGTGCTGATGATTGAGCTAGATACCGATTCATTGACATTTGAAAAGTAACTAAAAATAACTTAGTCCCACCATACATAAAATATCTCTATTGTAAAGCCTAGGGTGAAGGAATATTAGATTAAAATAATTAAATAAAATTATTAAACTTTATTATTGGAAGTATTACCCTTGGAAACAAATCAGTAGGTAAAAGCATTAAACACTGGGGGGAGAAATTTAATGTTCGCTATGTCTGGGATAAAAATGAGAACAAAATATTATATACGTGAAGGTAAATATTATTTTTATCTGTCTGATGTTGATATTACTCCATGGTAATCATGATTCCCTAATAATTAAAAAATGAATATTTATATTTTAAACCTCTTGACATTACCTATTGATTTAGGGATATTTATTTATTTAGTTTTTTTTATATTATAATATGGTTGTAGAACAGGGGAAAGCCATGTGAATCATCAAGTGAATGTATATATTATGTATTGAGTTGTAGTATGTTAATAAAATTTGTTGTTTGTTTTAAATAAAAATTTGTGTACATCTCAATGTTTTGTGGGTTATTATAATCTAGACATCTCAAATCCAATCATACATCAATATATTATTATTAATAGTTGGTTCATCATTTTCATAAATAATATTCTGTAAAATTTATTTAAATGGTTCATTTTCCGAGCTTAGGTAACATGGCAATACTCCAAATTACCAAATAATTTAGTATAGTTGAAATATAAATTATGAATAGGGATGGTTATTGAGTGATAGTGGATGCAGTGGGTGGGCATAAAATCCTTTCCCCATCCATTGTATTCAAACACCTCTCTAAACACACTTCTTTATAATTTTACTTTAATTGTGAATATGTTTATAATGTATTATTTCTAAAAGATTTAATAAGCTTAAATTATTCAAGCTTTAATGTAAATAAACATTAAACTACATTAAAGACAGCCAAGATCCACCTTGGAAGTGATCATGAGAGAGGTGTTTATCACCAATAATTCATAGCAGCTTGTTTGACCTCCACACCTTATTGTTCTAAAAACTCTGAGAAGAGATTATAATGGGAGAAATGAGCTAGCACAATAGAAAATTTTATAGGGAAAGAGATAGTAGTGCAATAGACCTATGAATGTGAGGATGATGGTGGGATGGATCAGAAAGGTGGAGATGGATATAGAACAACAAAATTTTAATTGTGACTTTAATGATAGTGAATGGGGAGTGTGCTGAGAATAACCACGAATTTTCAATAATATTAATATTATTATCTTTAATGCATTCTCGGTGGTCTCTTAATCAATTGATTTTTTATTAACCCATTTATTAAATATTATTGTTGAAATTTACTGATAAGTTATTGAAATGAGGTTTAACCTCAATATTTTTTATTAAAGTTGCAATTTGGCACCCTGGAAAATAAAATTAGTAGGCTTTAGAAATAGTGTTAGCTGGGAACGATGAAGCATCCATCGATCCATCCTTAAAACATTACAATTGGCATGCAACTTGGCCGCAAGTATCTAAGTGCCAGATAGATTCAATATAGGTTATAATTAATGCATAGCGTGGTCGCCCGAGCTGAAATAAATAAATATTACAATTAATTCATAACGAGGATGTGCGACCATTTGAAAAAGTTATAATTGGCCCTTTTAAATAAGTTAGAATTGGCTCACAACGTGGATGACCAATCAAAAGATAAAATACATTTTATACCATTTAATTTAAGTTAGAATATATATATATATATATATATATATATATATATATTAAAAGCATAAAGCTAAACTAGTCTAGTAATTTTGATTATATATATAGTAACTGAATAAAAATATATCCTGAAGTTGAATGCCATTTGTAACTGAACAAAAATATGGGTCATACTGTATCCTTAGTCATAGTCTAATTATTGATCACCATTTATAACAGAATAAAAGTATGGATCAAGGAAGAACAATCTTAATTTATTAATGCCCATGAATTGTAGCAATATTTGTAACAAAGAAATTAGTAAACTAAACGAAAGTGAGTATCAATCAATGAATAACAATCTAAAAATTAAATTCAATAAAACAATAATAATAATCTTTGTTGTAACCTCATGAATTCAAATATCATTTAGAACAAATAAAAAACAAGAAAAACCATTATTTCGAACTATCCTAAAATATGAGCTTTATTTGCAATAGATTAAAGATAAAATAATAAAACTAAATATCACTATCTTATAAATAAGAATGTGTGGCTATTATATAAATCCCTTATAATAGAGTGAAAATAATGACAAAAGATTAGACAGATAAACCTTTATTTTCCTTATGAATCAAAACACTGTTTATAATAACACAAACTTATACTAAAAGTTAAACATTATTTATATTTATATTTAAATGAAATAATTCATAAATGGATTAGATAATAATTTTAATATGCTCTACATATCTAGAATATCAGTGATATTTAAACAAATATATGATTTCACTAATTGATTTTTAATTATACCTAAATAAAAAATAATAGTAACTTAGCCATGTTATTCTACTAATACCAATATGTTCTTATTAATTAAGTCAATTATAATAAGACTAAATACTCAATAATAGTACAAAATCAATTAACCTAAAATATATCTTCATTTCCACCAACTTATAATACCATAAAATAAAATCACCCTATTAGATAACATTAAAATTTATAATATCAAATCACATCAATATATAAAATAAATAATAGATTCCTATTTGATGCTTACTCAAACTCAACTGACAAATCACACCCAATTACTTTTTTGTTTAATAAAACTAAGTTATTAAAACTTTAGACTACAATTAATAAAATGTATGAAAGATTATTAGTTTATTATAATCAAATATTAATATTAAAATTGAATATTTAATCAGAATTTATGATCCATATCAATGAACTTTAAATATTATTAAAGCAAATCAATATAAATTATAATAGAATAAAATATATTACTATTACCAGCTTTATAACTGAATAAGATTATGAACTTTATGGTGGTATATGACTTAATATAATATTCACTTTAATCAACAATGATTTATAATAAAATATGCTAACATTTAATTGCAATTACCTTTGCTCATCTTCAATAATCATCATATATGTATCTTTATCAATCATTGAGACAATTCATATATAATTTCTATATTAATATAACTATTACTTGTTACTAACAAAATAACTACAATAAGCTTTTAAATACTTATTAAATATTTAAGAATGTCAAGTCAATTAATTTATTGCTACATAAAAATATATATCTGGTCAGATAATAAACATTAAATTTAATACAAAGAAAATAATACACAATTATAACCCCCTACCCATCCTGTAGTTGGACTTTTGAAGTTTTTGTAACTGCTTCTAATGAATTATGTGGTATAATCAATTCATGAATAGTATCTTATCCAAATACTATTAACCAATAAATTTGCACTGTAAAATTGAATGACAACCAAGCAAGTTTACTTGTTTTAAATTAATTCAAAATTTATTAATAAATGGATAAAAATTAAATAAAAAAATAAATATATATATGGCAAACACCATAAACACTTCAAATATATACATATAATCAAATTATGCATTATCCAATAGATTTGCATCAAACTTCACCTATCAAATTCTAAATCTAAAATATATGTCTTTGTAACACTAATGTGTTGTAATACAGATACATCTTTCAAAATATAAGAGAAACAAGAACATTCTTAATATATATATAAAGCTGGTAGGTTTGTAAGAACATTCTTAATATATATATAAAGCTGGTAGGTTTGTCATTATAAAAGGAGATGAATTCAAAGACAAAATGGATAGAGAATTAAATAATGGTAAATATATGTTTTTAGATAAAGATAAAGGTAGTTTGATTAAAAGAAAATTGATAGATATTATGAAGAAAATGGTTAATTTAAAATTTTTTAATAAAGTAGATTATTTAAAATGCTATCCTAATGATTTCACATCAGCTAAGATGTTTGTGAATATTAAGACTCATAAAGATAGTTTTCCTTTAAGATTTATTTTCGATTTTACAGGTAGTGTTGTAGAGGATATTTCATTTTGTTGATTTTGGTCATTACACAGTTTCTTCTTCTTTTGAGGCTTTTAATAAGATTAATAATTTTAAAATGGAAAGTAATTGGGTATTTGGCAGTTTAGATATTGAAAATATGTATCAGTCTGTTAATAGGTTAAGCAGTATTGATGTTCTTATATCTGTATTGATTAAGAAAAGTTCTTTATCAAAAAATAAAATTAAGGTAATTAAAGATTTGCTTTTGTTATTGGAAGATTCTATGTATTTTACTTATAAAGGTAATTTTTATAAGATTAAGGAAGGATGGATAATAGGTTATATTATTTCTTCTTTAGTATGTTCAGTTTATATTAATTATATGGAAGAGGCAATTATTATTAAAAAGAATTGTTTATATGTAAAGTTATTTGTCAGATATGTTGATGATTGTTTATTTGTAGTTGAGAATGATAAATTGAAGAAATTTGTAAATGAGTTTAATTGTTTTGATCCTTCTATAAAATTTGTGTTAGAAGGAGGGGGGTTAGATTTTGGTAAGTTAAAATTTTTAGATCTTTTGGTGATTACAAATGTAGAGACTAATTGTTTACTGTGCAGTCATTTAGTTAAAAGTAAAGAATTAAGATCTATAATTAAACCTGATAGCTATCAGTCTGTATCTCATAAAGTAGCTGCTTTAAGGAATTATTGTCATAGGAATAATAAATTAAATAATTCTAATAGGGTAGCTTTGTTTCAGAAATATCAATTTTATAAAGACTACTTGAGGGTTGGTTACTCTGATAAATTTGTGCAAAAGTATTTTATTTAATAGTAATATTTGTAAGGATGTAAAGGTTAAAAAATATGATTTTATTTCTTTGCCATTTAAATTGTCTTCTTATAAAATTGTATGTAGAAATAGTAAATTGTTTGGAAATAAGAAAATTGCTTGAAAAAGGTGTGTTACATTGAATAATTTATTAAATAATACAAAAGAAATTTTTTATAGAAAGACTATTCCTGGTGTAATATATTTTACCCCTTGTTTATTTTGTAAAAAGGTTTACATAGGTCAGAGTAGTTTGAGTTTAAATGAAAAAATAACGGTTCATAAAAGTAGAGTTAAAAATAGATATCTTAGTTCTGCTTTGTATGCATGAAAAAGATACAGGCCACACTATTGATTTTGATTAAGCTAAGGTTGTCTTCTTTGAGAGAAATGAAATCAAAAGAAGAATTAAAGAATCTTTATTATTAAAAATTTATTATTCTGAAGCAATTAACTTATTTAAGAGTTCTTTTAATATTAAGAGTAGATGGAAAGTGAATGGATTTGTGGGTAATATTTAATATTATATATATTGTGTAGTTTTTGTAGTTCTTTACACTTGAGAAGTCTGCTTGTAGCAGTGAAACCTTTGGTAGTGTTTTAATATTATTTTTAGGCTGGTCTGGTTGAATTTTGGATTTGGGGTAATTTTATTTATATATATATTATAACGGTCAGATAAATAGATTTGGAATAATTATATATATATATATTATAACGGTCAGATAAATAGTGGAGTCTTACCATATCTGCACTACAGGGTGCCACCAGGTTATTTGAACCTAGAAAATTTATATAGTAGGCAGATACATAAGTTAAGCTCTAACTTTACATATATATGGTTTTATTCCGACCATCAGCCCAATGCCACTAGCTCATAGAGACACTGAGATTTATAAAATATGAATTCTTATCCAAAAATATTTTCAATATATAAAAAAAAAAATAAAGGAAGCCACTGCCAGTAATAACTCACACAAACATTTATTAAACATATATCATTTAGAATTATTTTAATGTAACTTTGGATTTTAAATTTATAATTTACTTTTTAAGTTCACACAGATAAGTTTAATATTTTATTAAAATGTTGAGTATAAATAGACTACATGGATTGCATTTGAAAAGAAAATATTCTATCCCTTATTTAACCTTAGGCCAAAAGTTCACAGTTAAACCAAGGTCAATCCATCTGATATATCAATGTATTCAATGTAGCATGAATACGACAGCACAAATACCATACTGTCAGGAATGTACATCTGAACAGCATGGTTATAATTGAAGAAATTGTCTCTCATCCAGTACAGGAATGTTACATCTGTCTGGCAAAAATAATAAAAAAACTCCATAGGAAGGGACTGTGTTTTCCATCTTACTATCCCATTCCATAGGCAAAGGAATGATCCAAGGAGCAGGGAATACCGTCTGTCTTCAATGGTCAATAAGAAAGGCTTATTTCACCTGAGTGTGGCATATAAAGTGATCCTGCATGTAGCAGACCTCATACTACATGTACTAATACACCAATATATCCAATCCATTGACCCAATTCAACTATGAAACAAATAACGTAAGATTTACCCTCCCTTAATTAAACTAATATAACTTTATAAACCTATGCAGCCATTCATGCCTGATTTAAGTTTAGCATTTATTAAGTTTATTTTAAAAGAAAAAAAAATTATAATAAAAACTTAAAAGAACAGAAAAAATAAATTAATGAAAATGTTTTACAAAAAAAAAATAATAATACATTCAATAAAATAATTATTAATAACTGATTAAGTTTGGTCAGATGGGAATTTCTATTGCAATAATTTAAATACTGGGAAAGTTTATACTTAATGTTCATTAATTAACTAATGTTCTTACAGTTTTAACATATTGGAAAAAGTTTCTTTTTTTTAGAATTAAAGTTCATTAGTTAGAGTTCTTACTGTTTTAAAAATCCATGCTTAACAGTTGCTGCAATTTGGAGCCAGCATTAATTCCTCCGATGTCCTGTGGTCCTCAATATAAGAAAATGGTCATTTCTCTTTCTTTCTCTCTTTTTTTTAGCAAAACTGAAGGGATTGAAGAGTGCATCTTTCCAATCCTTTCCCCTTCAACTCTAGCACACCTCTGCTTTCACATCTCTGTCCTCTTCCCAGCTCTTTCTTCACTCACTTTTATATTAGAATTTTGGATTGAGTGGACATTACGTCAAGACGATGATCATTTCCTTGCTGAGGTCCATTTCCTGAGGCTTTCTTTTATTGGCTGTTCTGTTCCTATTGTTTTTCCTCTCCTATCTGACCTTTAATTATACATTTGAAATGCTCAAAGGCTAGTTCACTTGGACTAATTAATAATCATTTCCATTTTATACAATAGCATTAATTAATTTATTGTACAAACTTAAAGATATATTTTTATCTTTAAATCTTTACTGAAAATTTAGTTTTAAAACTTTTTCTTTTTTTTAATAAAGTTTTCCTTTAATAATTTTTCATCTGTGCGATTTTAAAATATATTAGAGTTTAGATGATTTTTAACTTTCAAATTTTATTTCTTAAAAAAATTTTTATATGCGAACTTTTCTTTTTAATGTTTAATTTTTAAAAAAAATAAATAAATGTAACAGCATATGTGCCCGTTACAATATATATATATATATAAAGATAATGGAAATAAAAATATATTAAAGATGAATCCACCCATTTGTTCACATTATTTTAAGAGAATATAATGAAAACAAATATTTGAAATTAATTCATAATCAATGAATAAAAAGATAATTTTTTAAAATTAAAATAATAATTACTAAGATATGAAATATAAATTTGAATTTAGAAAAACATAACTCTCTTATAATTTAAACATCTAATATAAGTCTCTACTTAATTTAAATTATATTACCATTTATATATATATTGAAACAGTATGATTTAGCCATCATAGTTTCACCTACTATATCATAGTAGTGCACAAATATAACTGTATACTAGTTAATTTAATCTATAGGAGCATATATTTACATGTATGTGTGTGTAATTGTATATGTGCACACATCTGCTATATTAAATGTTTGTATGTTTAGTGCAGGGGTCGTCAAACTTTTTTGATCATAGACCCCTATATAATTTTTTGAAATCTACATCGACCCCCAAAAAAGTAATTTTCAGTTAATTAAAATAAAACTATCTATTAGATACTGTGTTTGTACATTTATTTTATGATGTTGAACATTTATTAAAGTAATTTTACATTGTATAACAATAGTTTTATGGAAAATATATGTGATTTGCATATTACGGATTGTTTTTCCTTCGACTCCCAATCAACCCCTTGGCTCAGATCGACCCCTACTTTTGTTAAATAGACCCCTGGGGGTCTACATAGACCACTTTGGTGACCTCTGATATAGTGTATACACCTTTACAATTTTATATAAAGATTTAGTTTGTGATTTGAAGTTAATAAATTTGGTTTAAGCTGTGGACATCGTATATATATATTGTATGTACATGTTCTCATTTCACCCACATATATATTATTTAATTAAGGGAAAAAAATTTCTTTTATATATATATATATAGATTTATGTGTGAATTTATTATTGTATAAATAGTTCATAAATAAGCAGTTGTAAAGAGTGAAGGTAATAAGAAACAATATTTAATATAGGGATTTATTATATTTTATTAAATAATGTGTTGAAATTATTTAACTATATTTTTATTAAATAAGGCAGATCAGAAAGAAAGTGTAAAATAAAATGATCAAGATAAGTAGATTAGGATATGAAAATGTACATGTGTGAGTATGAATGTTTTAAATTTAAAACATTTTTACGCAAATCTTTTAATGACTTAGATCGCAAACTTTGTTGTTTTTGTGTTATCTAGATTGTAGATATCTAGAGAAGAAAGTGATTCTTGGATGGAATAAAAGTAACAATTAATCCTAAGTTTTTATTAATTGTGACAGACCATCAAACTTGTGAAGCTTTGATCTTTATCTCAAGATAAGATTTCCAGGTGGTCCTTTTTTTGATCAAGGATTCACCAATATAAATGAAACATATTTAGTGGTCAGTTTTTTTTAATGTTGTTACAGTCAGTTTTTTTTTAATGTTGGGAAAAAGAGATGTAGCTATCAGTTTTTTTTAAATGTTATTAGGGAGAGATGTATCGATCAGTTTTTTTTAGCATTATTATTAGACAGAGATGTAGTGATTGAGTTCGTGAAAACCAAGGGAAATGGACAGTTTGCATATTTTTTCAAAAGAGAGTGAGCGATTGATTTTTTTAGCTCTCTTTAAAAATTGAGGAAGAAAAAAATGACTCTTGTTTTTAAAGTCAGTATAGACAAAGATGTGTATATATATATAAGTAATTCCCAGCAGTATTAAGAAAGAGAAAAAAATTGAATTTCTTGGAAGAAGTTGTTTACAGTTCTATAAAATGATATTAATATATTTTGCTGTGTATCATACAATGAATTTGCATTACTAAAGCCACTTCTTCTGCTTCCTGGAATCTGATAGAATGAGTTAAATCAATATTCTACTGTGGACTCGTATACCAGTCCATAGTAACCAAAAGAATGGACAAAATTTAAAACCAGCCAAAGATGTCATCTTATTATCATCTTTGACAAGAGCCAAGAAGAAAGGAAAGATGAATAAAAGCCATATTTAGCCAAGTTTGAGGAAGCTATGAATCAAATTTTTGTTAAAGTTTTCCTCATAATCATCTAAAGTGTCTAAAATGATTTTTTTTGAAATGGTAGAGACAAGCAAATCCACCAGTTCATACTTATCTAAAAATATTTGTAATAACTCTTTTTGAAATGGTAGAAGTAAGCCAGTCAATGAATTCAGCATTATCAAAAGTATCAACAATAAATAATTTTGAAATTGTGAAAATAAGCAAGTCAATTAATTCATGTTTATCTTAAAAGTATCTTCAAGAACTTTTCTTTTTTTAAATGGAGCAAATCGACTTATTGAAGCTATATGTGAGACAAGCAGTCTGAAAATTAAAACTGAGACATTTATAAGAAGTGAAAATAATCAGGTAACTATGAACTTTCATTAACAGATCTCTTATTCTTACTTATTAAAAGTAAACCTTAATTTATTGGTCAATGCATTTTTTTTCTTTTGATACAGAAACATTAAAGGCTTGTTTATCGATAGTTATTCTCAATATCACATAACATAACACAAACACAGTTCAAATCTTTAAACTTAAATTTTCATTATTTTCTTATTTTTTTTATTATATATTGTAATATTGAAATGTTTTTTTTTATTGTTTTTCATTTATTGTGATAATGAGCAACCTATAAATATATGCATTTATAATGTTTTTTTATCTTGTTGCATATTAAAATTGATATAATGTATTTTATTTTATTTTGCTCAAGGTTGCAAGAATATTTTTATATATGTAATTTATGTCTTAATAACTAATATAAGGGAACACAATTTAAAAAATTTATGTTGACATATTACAGGGTGTGTGTGCATGTGTAACTGCTTATACAAACAAAAAGAATAGGCTATGCATGATTAATTTAAATATGGTAAATTTAAAAGTAAGGCTTACATATGAATGGAAGTGAAATAAAACACACAAGTTACATATGAAATTTATTTTTATGATATAATAAGTTAGGAAAGTCTTAAGTAAGCATTCAATGAAATATTTTTTTTTAAATGTCATTTTAAGCCAGCTTATTTTAAAATATCCAAAATGACAAACTTGTATATAAAATTTTGTATTAATTCTATATTGAATTAATGTAATAATAAGCCATTTATCTAATTAGTAAATTTGATTTAAAAAATAAAAAGAAAGAAGAATAGTATTAATAAAATATAATTATATATATCTTAATTGGTTTCTGAGTTATTAAAAATATCATGTTTTTCTTGTCTTGATTTTATTATTTTAATTGATCATCATCATTCGTAAATATTGAGCAATCACTTGCAAATATTAAGTGCTCACAAAATGTTAAGTAAGCTAGAATGTTGATTTACATTTAAGTATTTAAGGATTATGCTTGATAATAACCAAGTTTTAATAATTATAGGTGTATAATAGAAAGCTAAAATTATGTTGTGCCCATGAGTTTTGATCATCCTCATCAAAGATGGATATCATATATTATTGATTAAAACACTGTTTCAAATGGTACTGTACAGGAGTTAAGATCGCCATCATCATTGATTAAATAAATTATAATCAGTAAATCTAATGTTTAACCCAATTAATATATTTAGTAAATAGGGGTTTGTAGAAAGTTGAATATCATGCATAGAGAATTGTGATGATTAGTCATCATCACTAGTCTTATTGAATCCTAATTTTAACTATAAAAGTATTTTAGTAAATAAATATAAACGTGTATAAATGCTAGGCAGTGTTATATTTAAATCTCAGTTTAAAATAGGATAATTTTTAATAAATGCCTACGAGTTTATAAAGATAAATTTATTGTTGTGAGTTCATTATAAAGCTATGCCTGGTATCATCATCACTATTAGTATTATTATTATGATATCATTATCATCACTATTATTATCATCATCATTATCATCTTTATATTATGATAAATAATTAAGTTAAGTAACTAGTTAAATGGCCATCCATATAAGTAATGGTCTTCACTATGTTTATTTGGAAGCCATTAATAAGAGTATTTTTTTTGCATCTGTTCATCAATATACGTAAAATGAGCTAGTAATATCTATGAGTCTTGAATATATAAATTTGGTGATATGAGGATCTTATGATTTTATTGACATGAGTAAAATATAAGAATGTCATTTTTTTCATTAGTCATCCAAGTCATGTGTAATAAAAATGTACTGAATGAGTTTGAACTCAGTACACTCTAAACAGATATTTATCTAGATTTAAAACAATCTAGTGGCGACCATGGAAAAACACGTACTTAGCTAAACTGAATAAAGAGTGATTTAATCCCTTTCCAACTTCATAATATTAACTTTATATAATATTTTTTATATAAGTTGTTATAAACAGCACCAGTGTGTGCGTGTGACCATGAATGGTCGTATATACATGGAAAGAGGAATGAGAAGGATTCTCGGTTAAAAGAACCTATTATTGGAGTTAAGCATAAGGCACTCCAGGAATCTCACAGTGGGTAGTTTTATTCAGTTGCTACATTTAATATTATTTTATTTGATGACAATGGCCAGTATGTTTTATTGTTCAAATGACTTCCCCAATATCTAAATATTTTAAATCTTTAATGATGATAGTTTTAATTTTCATTGTTGTTATTTTATATGGAAAAATGAGATAATTTATTTATTTCATTATTAGTGTAACAGAATTAATGTTTAGGATAGTTGCAAACAGGCTATAATGTTATATTTAATTAATTAGAAATAGACACCCAAATAGAGCATGATATGCATATATTCTTATTTATATGTTAGCGTCATCCTTATTTAATTATAAACTGTATTTTAGCTAACACAGTGAATTCATTTCTCATTTAATTTACTCGGTTACAACGGATGAACCGCTAGAGCATATCATATATCCTGTTTAGTGTTTAGTTATTGAATTATAGCAACTATCATTTTATCACTCATCTATATATTAAATGGTTACAAAACAGCAGCCTTTTTCATCATCACATTAATTTGTATGCTGTTACAAAGTTTTCTTACTGTTCAAATAAATGACAGATTAAACACATTATAATAATTAATAATTACGTCTATTTTTATTTTCTTTTATTTTTCCATTACAATATATATATATATATATGAGGACATACTTATGTATACATGTGAAGGTAACTGTAATGTGATAGATTTAGTAAACATTACAGGTTTTTTCAATTATTTCTGAATTGTCTTTGAAGTTATTTAATTTACCATTCGCATATAATAATTAAATTCAAAGGTGTTTTTCTTATGTGTATTCTAAACGTTGACAGTTTAAATATCTTTGAAAAAAAGAAATTCTAGATTTATGGATTTCTCAGAATTACTTCGCACTAAGCTGAGAAAAAAACTTTATGGATCTTATAAAATAATGTTAAAATCATAAACAGAGTTATTAACAGGGTCCACTTGCAATAAATCCAACTGGGTCTTTGGTAGTTGCTAAAATTAATGACTCCTTATTTTAAGGTTTTGAAAATAAAGATTGTGAATATATAAATGACTTGTGAGAGGAGGGGAGAAAGAAAATATAAAAACCCCAGTTTTAAGGGAGAGGGATTCCATTTTGTTTACTCTTTTGTTGACTTGTATTCCAGCAGTGTGCCCAGTTTTTACAATGGAAATCAGTGGCTAGAAACCATCATTGCTGCCTCCTCAGCAGTAGACCTGTTTATGGAGATGGAAGACTCAAACCCCAGCCTACCTGAAAGGATAGCATGTGGAAAGAACAGCCAATGAACCAGCCCATGTGTGTAATCCTGCCAAGCTGCAAGCCTTCATAGTCAGACAACCGGTAATGCTATAGCAAGTCTAATATTTCCTAAAACTACCTGTAATATAGTTAATGTGCACAAACTCTTAAACATAAATCTCTTAAATTAATTAAACTATGTTAGATAAGTGCACTTTTATTTGTTTGCCTAATCTAAAATTCTCTTGAGTTTTTTAAATTCAACTTGTGAAAAGACTATGACTGTCTTATTATTTTATCTATTCTCGTCTATGGTTATGCCTATCCATATATACATTATAATGCATTTATCGATTTGTGCCATGCCTTCAGAGTGGAGATTACTAATTATTATAACCGTAAATTTTGTTCTCAAGTAAGTTCATTCATGCTGCTTTTGGCATACTTCTAATCTCTGGTCTGAAAACCTACCCATATATAATATTAGTTAAGCTATTATGTTTTTGACTTAATATTTCATTCAGGTTTGCTTATTAAAGGTCTGTTTAGTTGAATATGCGAGAGTGATATTTTAAAGCATATTATAAGTAAATAGTTAATTTTAAGTCCCAAATATGCTTTAGCTCTCCTTAGTTTATTATCATAGACTATGTAGGTTAATTTATAAACTAGATTATTTTAATAAATCTTTTTTAGTACGGTTTAAGTATGCTGATTTACAAACTGGCGTATAGTAGTTTCGCAGAATGAAACTATAGATTTTGTGCTTTATTAATTTTAATGATTGATATTTAGGAAGCCTTGCTATTATATTCTTATTAAAAGGGGCTTTGGTTTTAAAGGCCACCCCATTATTCTTAGTTTGGACAGCTCTCTTTTTGAATGGGCTTTGGCTTTAAGGGCCACCCCATTATTTCTTTTAGAATTGGAACACTGGTATCCAGCATGTATATTAGGGCTGTTCAATCACCTGAACTAAATGTTGACAGATGGTAAGCATTCGGTACTTGAGAGCCGAGTAATTGTTACTGAATCTCATGAGTAAGGCATCTTTGAGCCACATATTTTAGTTAATTGGTGTAGTGCCATAGTCTCTGTAGTAAATCATATTTTTTTTAAAAAATTATTTGCTTACTTATAGTTTATAAATTTAATATTATTTTTTATTATTTTTTAAAAAAAAACATTATTACTATGCACATTAATTTGGTGCAATTATTAGAAAGAATTGAGATCATAACTGATATAGTTATAAATGTGAATTTAAAATGAAGTGAGTGAAAGAATGTTTAATGTTAAAATATGAATGAAATAAAAACAGATGAAAGAATAACTAAAAGTATGAAATGACTATTTATAATTTATGGGGGAAAATGAAATATTAAAAAAATATAATTCTTAATTTGTTTATTAACACTTATTGTGCACATGCTAGGATGCATAATTATTTGTGTGTATCGACTACATATACTTATAATTGTTTTAATCTCTTAATGAGATAAAAATATATTTAATTTTGAATTTATACTGTAATAAACAATACATTATTGGATAAAAGATTAATAAAAGTCAGCATTTTAACTTAGTTCTCTAAAAATTATTACTAACATTTGTATTTAAATCTGGATAGGAAATCTCCAGTTTATGCCTATTCCAGCCCTTGAAAGTTCTCAATCAAGCCTGTGGATATTCTCAAAAAATGTATACAAAATGAATCTGTATAAAACTTTTATTTGAACACATGAGTATGGCAAATGTTAAATTAAGAATTAATTAAAATTAAATATTTATTTTCTCAACTACATATTTTTTTCTCTCTATCCATATTCCAACATATTATCTATATTGTGTGGTCTATCCAAGTATGGAGGTACTCTATGACACTGATGACCTTACATTTGTTTTTAGTGATTTTTGCAGGTGAATAGTATACCAACAAAAATAAAAATTGAATTTTACTTCATTATATTATTATTATTTTGCATTTATTTATTTTTTTCATTATAATGGTTATACCTAGTGAGATAAGAAAATTTGACACACAAAATTATGCATTTCAAAAGAAGATGACCAATGCATATTTTTTTAGAAAGAAAAAGTAATTCTATGTGCTTGATATATCTGGAAATAAAAACATAATAAAAGGCATTGTTTATCAAAATATTCTGATTACAACAAAATTGTTAGGAAAGAAGAAAAAATATCAAAATAGAATACTTGATAAGAACTATGAAAAGAACTTTATCAGGTGGCTGACATATTTTATAAAAAGTACAAACAAGACAGAAAATCTGAATATATTTTCTGAAGGGAAGTTTATAAAAGACTACAATCTAGATACTATAGAATTAATCTATCCAGAATATAAAAATAAATTTGAGAATATAAATATGCCAAGGAGAATAATTACAAAGCAAATTGGAAAATTGATATTAAATGTGGAACAGACATTAATAATAATGATGTTAACAATTTTTACTTCTTTTCTTTTACTATGTATATAATAAGCATTTATTGGTTTCCAAAGAAAAGATTAGTTTATTTAAACTTTAAATAATCAATAATTGAGCAATGCTTTCAACTTACAAATCATATTCCTAGCACTCAAACTCAGCTGCTGAGTTTGAACACAATGAATATGACCTTCTAGGTTGAAAGCATTGCTCAACTATTTATTATTTAAAATTTAAATAAATTAAACTTTTCTTTGGAAACGAATAAATGCTTACTATATAATAATGATGTTATTTTATTTTTAATTCACAAGAAGTTATGGCTCTTATTTAAAAGGGGGAAATTGAAATTGGCCCACCTCTAATGATTAGGGGTAAATTAATTAATTTTTTTGATCAGATACAGCAGACTAATTTTTAAGTCTATAATTTTGTACAGCCAGAAAATAATATTATTAATATCCAAATGGCTCTTAGCAGAAAAGATTCCCCAGCCTGATATGAATTAAGAAACATATTATACTAGAAGATATTACTACTTTTATGTTAAATTTTAATTATGCATTAGCAGTGTGTGTCTAAAAGTTAAAAGCTAGATTTATAATTTCAATTCCAAAACATAATCCTGTTAAGAAGTTTATATTTAAATTATCTGAATATTCTATTTTCATTATTATATGATTATTTTATTAATAAATATTTTTTATTAAAATTAAATTTTGATTACAATCCTTTTTCAGATTTTTAAAATCATTTAAATCGTATTGTCTCTTTAGCAGCAGAAATTATTTCATTAACAACTCATCAAAATTAGATAGGTATTTTACATAAAAGAAGAATAGGGAGTGTTTTCTTATTCCTTCTAACCTTCTTGGTGCTTGCATTCCAGCATCATAATATTTCATTACAGTAAATGTTTGTGTGTGTGTGCAAGCTATTTACCTGAATAGTCTTTGAAATGAACCAAGGTACTGGCTGTAATTTCATAATTTTAATGTTATTATAAAGAGCTTCATATAAAATATCATAATCTGGTTGTGGCACAACAATTCCTGGGAACAAGTCAGAAATAATACCTTCAAATAGAGGAACATCCTGAATAATAAAATTTAAAAAAATCTAATTAAAACAAATAGAAAAATACTAATAAAATCTAGTAGCAGTACAAAATTATAAGCTAGATTTCCAAAAAAAAAGAGACTTTGCACCTGAGAAAGAAATTTAGGCAAATTAACATCACTAATTGCTCTCAATACAAGAATTGCTTCACTCTCTGCAGGATACTTCAGTTTTAAATTTCCTGCAGCTGTCAAAACAGATTTGACTGCTCTCATACCATAATCATAGTGATGTTGAGAAGACAGCTGCTCAGAACAGAGACGATATGTTGCAACAATTTTTCCAGATAAGCTAAAATATAAAAAATGAAAGGTTATATATATATATATATATTTAATTTTAAAATATATCTTTTGTTTAAATGTAAAAAACTATATTAAAAATAATACTAAAATATATTTGATGAGAATATATAATAAAAATGATATAATCTATCTCATTAAAGATCCACAATAATTCAGAACTAATAATGAAATAAAATGATGATGTATATGATGTTAAATTCTGAATTTTATTACAGAATTCAAGGGAAAGAACTTATTTATCAGATGCAAGAAGACTATAAAATTAGCTACAAATAAAAATAGGCTACAATCTTATTTTATAGAAAACAGATTTTACTATATTTGAAAGTGTATAAAAATGAAATACAATTATTAAGTGTGATATTTTTATGGTCAATAAGCACGCATATAATTATACTCTGCCCATATATAGAGAGTGTGTGAACACATAACAATAATCCTATCACTCTAATTTCAGGCCACTTCAAATAATTGCTTTGCAATGCAACAGAGAAAAAAATAATACACTCTTCATTGTTGGTCTACGATTATAAATAGATATGCAATTATAAACAAGTGATAAATTGAAATTAACAAAACTGTTATTAAAACTCTCAGTTCATTTAAATTCACAGATATATTTTTTATATTTTGTGGATTTAATAGCAATAATTGTATATATATAATAAAAATAATGCAGAAAAATTTTTTTCAGCATATATATATATATTGACCTTATCAGTGTGGTGGAACTATTTTAAACTTCAATTTACACTAAATACATAGTGTCATCTATCTTTTTATATATAAAACTAACTAGAATCAATTATAACAATAATATAATATAATATGTACAAAGAAAAAAAAACCTGTGTAAATGTATATTATATATTTTTTCGTTTATTTTTCATGAGCTAATTATTAATTAAATTAGTTGATGTTTAGTATATATTCATACAATTATATTTGTATTAGTTAATATTTATTTCATATATTTTTCTTCTATAAGGTTCTTTAATATAGTTTAAAGGTTTTATTGGCTAATGAAAAATGAATAGAAAATTATATATGCATTAAAACTGGTTTTTTTTTTTTTTGTACTTATTGTATTGTTGTTATAATTGGCTCTAGTTATTTTTTTATATAAAAATGATAGATATCAAATTGAAGCTTTAAAATAGATCCATCGCACTAATAAGAGGGGGGGGTTGCCTAAAAAGTTTTTCAGTATTATTTTTATTATATATACAATTATTGCTGTTATATAAAGATATTTTATTTTATATTATATTGTTTGATTTATTTAAATATATGAAAAAGCAGCAGGATGGATTAAATTTTTTCCCATTTTTAATGATTGTGCACTATATGTTACGGTTATTTATTTATAAGTTAAAACAAATAGTTGATTTGTTCTGCGTTGATGGTTTAAATTCAGACTAATTTAAGTGAAGTTTAATATAAATTTCACACTTGTGTGTAATTGCTTTTAAATTTATGGGTCTATTTATATCTTAAACAGGCAGTTATAAGTAGTAAATCTTTTTTTTTTACATTGCTAAGCAATTATATCAAGTAGGATGAAGTTTGATAAGTTTGGGTGTTATTATATATTTATATTTTTTGTACAGTTCTGTAATTAGCATTATCACAAATATTTTATATGTATAATCTTATAATTTAACAAATTATAAGATATATAATAAATTATGTTATGAATAGTATTTTATGAAGATATGTATTATAAAGAACCACGATTTCATTTACTCAGAACATAATCATTATCAACTATAAAATTAATTTAAATAATTATACTTTTTCATGATGCAATCATTCATGTGATTTTCTATATATCATACAACATAATGTTAGTATTCTGACAATTAAACAAATCATCATGTTCATTTTTTTCCCTCATATAATTTTTTTGATCATTAGAATATTTATAACTGTGAAATTAAATCTGATTTGTTTAATGTATTTTAACTCATATTCACTAAATACTGACAGAGATTCTTGATTGAGCATTTTAATTAGTTTCAGTCTATTATACAGGACTTTATACTCATTAAATCTCCTTTTTAAAACGTATCTGTATTCCCATTACATGATTTGGGTCAACCACAGTTAATTTATATATATAATAAATAATATTTTAATAATGAATAATTATAACATCATGTGAAAATTTTACCAGATCTATTTTAAATAATAATTGAACTGCCCTCTAGCGGCCAAGTTCGATAACTTTTACAATAAGAGAGTGGATCACATCTTATATATACATAAGCTTTTTTTGTTCAATATATTTTTACTATTATTAATAGACCTGTTGATGATTTGTGGCAAGTTATATTAAAATATTCTGAACATATAAACATATTTTGATTGTTCTTTTCACCATTATGAGATACAGATATATACTTTTTTATTGTTATTAATATTAGCATTTATTATTTTATTGTTACCTTCATGGTTTGATACATTAGAAGAGTCACAGACTCTGGAGTTCAAAATCCATGGAGCTTTAACTTCTAGTGCTTAAGTTTATGAACTCCTGAGCATTAATCCACATATTTATTATTAATAATAATATTTATTTACTATTAAAATTTTCAATGATATTTCAAATGTTTTTGTTATATTGTATCCTACATAGAAGGTAGCATATTGAAGAATCTAACTGTAAAGAAGTGATTTGATGATGGGTCAAAGTTAATAAAAAGCCCAATGAATAAATTTTGTCATTGTTTATTGAACATGAATTAAAATAAAAGACAATAAAAAATTCATATTTAATTTAAGTAACATAAATACCATACATGAAGTAAAAAAATAACAAGATAAAGAAGCAATCTTTATTGGCAAAGAAATGATTTGTTTAATTGACAACCACTAATGTAATATGGTATGTTGACTATTACCTAACTGATTGCATTTCAGAAAATTATACTCCATAATTATTTAAACTTATTTTCATAGTTTACAATAATTATGTTTAAAGTACATGAAATTATCTCCTCTAATATAATTCAATAAAACTTTATATGATATAGTTCATAATTTATTACATATATTGTAACAAAATAAATATGAAGGTATACTCTTCTTTTAATGCCCCACAGATTTGGAAGCTATTTGTAACAGAATAAATATGTGGGTCATGCTATATTATGAGGCATAGCCTACAGAATAAAAATAATAAACTAAGGAAGAACAATCCTAATTTAATCATGCCCATGAATTGTAGTGTCATTTGTAACAGAATGAAAATAATAAACTAAACTAAAATGAATATCAATCAATGAATAACAATCTAACATTTAAGTTAATAAAACAACGATAATCATCTTTATATTAACTTCCTAAATTCCAACAGTATTTAGAATGGATAGAAAACAAATAAAACATTACTTTAAACTATCCTAAAGTTATTTGCAATAAGCCAACAATAAAACAATAAAACCAAATATCTTTATCTTATAAACAATGATCTATGCTTATTCTATAAACCACTTATAATGGAATAAAAATAATGATAACTCAACCTTGCTATTTCACTAATATCAATATCCAATATCAATGATATGTAACAAACTATATAACTCAATAATTGATTTCTAATTATAACTAAATAAAATAAAAATAATAACTCAACCTTGCTATTTCACTAATATCAATATATTCTTATTAACTAAGTTACTTATAATAAGATTAAATACTTAATAATAATACAAAATCAATCAACCTAACATATCTTTCCATTTTCATCCATTTAAAATGTTATAAAATAAAATCATCCTATTAAATAACCTTAAGATTTTCAGCATCTAATTATAACAATATATAAATAAATAATTTTTATTTGATACTTATTCCAACAATTGATAAATCACATCCAATTACTCTTCAGTTTATTAAAGCTAAATAATTAAAACTTTAGACCATAACTGCCAAAGCATATGAAAGATTTTTAGATTTATTATAGTCAAATATTAATATTAAAATGTATTATTTATATTAAATTTATGATCCACACTAATGAACTTTAAATATAATTAAAGCATATCACTCTAATTTGTAACAGAATAAAATATAGTACTATTACCAGATTTATAACTGAATGAAATTATGATCTTTATATCTGTATACTGATTTAATATAATTAGATTCCAACCAGTCACAATCTAAACATTCACATTAAATATAGTAATCAATATTTCTCACTGCTGTCAAGGCAACCTTCTCAACTTTTTAATAGCAAGAATGGAAATCCATTCTTACTAATGGTCCATTGCATATATATGGACACTTAAAGATTGCAACTTGACTACAGAGTATGAAATATTGTTACAATGAAGTTTAAATAAACCTCTTTAAACATGATAAACATGTCATTATAATGCAGACTAATAAATAGTCATCTATAACATTACTTAATGCAATAATTTTAAATTGCTCATATATTATTTAGAAATAATAAGCGAAATAGTGCCTAAAGTTAATCTGAGATAATGATGTAATTAGATTCCAACCAGTCACAACCTAAACATTCACAGTAAATATAGTAATCAATATTTCTCACTGCTGTCAATGCAACCTTCTCACCTTTTTAATAGCAAGAATTTTAATCAATATTAACTTAAAATAAAATACATGAACATTTCATTACGATTACCTTAGCTCATTTTCAATAATAATTACATTTGTACCTTTATCAATCATCAAATCAATTCATACATAATTTCTATTTTAATATATCTATTCCTTAGTACTAACAAAATAATTACAATAAGCTTCCAATTACTTATTAAATATTTAAGAATATTAAATCAGTTAGTTTATTGTTGTCTAAAATTTATATCTGGTCAAATAATAAACATTAAATTCAATACAAAAAATATGTAATTATACTTTCTTAATCATCCTGTGCTTTTGATTTCTGATTTTTTTTATAACTGCTTCTAATGAAATATGTGATATAATCAATTAGTGAATATCATATCATCCAAATATGATTAACCAACAAATTTTTATTGTAAAATTAAGTGACAACCAAGCAAGTTTATTGTTTTAAATTAATTCAAAATTTATTAACAAATTGATTAAAATTAAAATCAAATATATATATATATATATGGCAAATAAACATTTAAAATATATCCCTATAATCCAATTATGCTTTAAGCAATTAGTTTTCAATTAACATTAACTTCATATTTAAATAGGTGATTGCACATCAATCTCCACTAACTGGATACTAAATATAAACACATATATTTATGTAAAATAAATGTGTTGTAGAAAAGTATTAGAGTTATAAACTTTAGCTAATGACTAGCATAAATAACTGTTAGAAAAAATGCTACTTTAAAAAATAATTTTAATGTTTGCAATACCATCTTAAAGTTTTTCCAAAAATATCAAATAACTGGCAAACTCTTTTGACAACAATTTCACAATCTTTATTGATATATATATAAAATAGAAATCCATATAACATTACAATACTAGCTAAAAAAACAAAATTTTACTAAAATTCTTCCACAACCATGATTTCATCTATTAACAAATAGACCTTTTCAAGTGAAATTCAACAAAACATACCACATATATATACAAAACAAAATAGTCTTCCCATAAATCACTTCAAAAATCAACTTCCTTTAACATAAAAGAATGTTTTCATAGATTAATGGTCTCAGATTCAAAATATTTTATCATCAAAGTTTCTTTTACTCTTCAATTCATTTTTTCATACAAGCTAACCTCTGCATTGACAAATAATATTTTGTGACTTATATTCAGTTCATGAATATTCAAAGCTGAGTTATGATATCTATCTTTAACTCTACTCTTATGAACTTTAATTCTTACATTAAGACTTAATTTACTCTGATCTATATAAATTTTATGACAACTACAAGGAATCTTATAAATTACTCCAGGAATGGATTTATAATCAATTGATTGTTTAAAACTATTTAGTAATGAATTTAAATTCATGTCTTTCTTTTTCAAGTCACTTTCATACTAACCAATAAAAAAACTATTCTTATTAATCAATTTACTAATTGGTGATTCATATGGTAAAAAATAAACTCTTGATTCTCATTAATACTTAAATATTTATTAACAGATTCATTATTATAACCTAACTCAATTTAGTTAGAAGCAAATTGGCTCCTCTGAATACAACTATTATTTTGAAAATTATTAAGCCTTCTATTCCTATAAGTAAAATGTTGATAACTATCTAGCCTTATCATATTTCTTAAATTATATGGTTGTATGAATTTAGTTTATGAATTGGGGTAGCATGTTTGGACTTAGTTACTTCATAAATAAAATTATATATATGGGCCTATTAAAATTACTTGAATTTACATCTTAATTATCTGAAATTGTAAATGACTTGATTAATAAGTTGCGAAAATCACCTCTAATATATTCTCACTCTTTTCAAATAATAATTATTGATTTATCTATACATACAAAAATATAATAATTTTTTTTATCTGACTGGTACATTAGCACTGGCAGCAGAATGTGAACATTATCTACAAAATTGTTATAATAGCTGAGTTTGACTTATGAATTGCAGTTTTGGTAATGATTTCAAACTAGTATTTTAAAAAATCTATAAAATATTTTCACACTCTAAAGATAAAATTCATTTGGAGTGTCATGGTGGATATGAAATTCCATCTGAAGTTTGTTCACATTCATACATTAACATTAGACAGCTCAATCATAGAATAGATATAATGAAATGAAGAACACATTTTGGCAAGTAGAGAAAAATCCAATTCATCAGCGATTTTTTCACACATAAAATTAACCATGAGATCAGTTTTATAAAACACATATTCTGGCAAAAATTGAACATGATGACCAGAGATTGCTAGTAAAAGTCATAGAAATTTTTTTAAAGATCCAAAAACATAAATAAGAAGTGTGAATTGAAGAAAATAAACAATATTTGGAAAAAACTAATGGAGGATAAAATATTTTTTTAAATTTCTCAACTAATAGAATTTGAGTACAAGGAGCAAATAATAAAAGAAAAAAATCATTTTAAATCTCACACATATTCTTATGATTTGAGAAAGAAGCTCTGATAAAAATACTTATGTACTTATGATTGTATTAAAAACCAGCTATTTGGCTATTGTATTTACTACACAGGATCTCCTGAAAATAATAGTATAAAACTATATATATATATATACATATGAAATGTTATCTGGGTACATCCTTGTATAATTTATTGTATATATATATATATATTGTACTGGTCAAAATAGTATGCTCACTTAACAAGATTCAAACCCTAAGCAAAAGTACCTTGAATCCGATTATGCTCGAGATACACAGGTCTGGAGCAGTCCTGAATTCTAACCTATTTGCCTATTCTTCAAATCTCTGACCCAATGAACAACAATTCTGATGACACAGTAAAATTATTTTAAATCTGTGCCCAGAAGCAAAGCGGTAGAGCATAAGATCAGACTGATGATGATGATCGAGGTCGGAGTAGCCCAGGAATTACATTTATTATAGTTATTTATTAATGCTAAGCTCTTAGCTAAAGAAAGTAGTTCTAAATATTAACTCAAAACTAATAATTCAACGACAAACCAGGATTTACATGAAGTAGATATATTTATTAAATATTAAACAAACGCATATATATATTACAAAAGATTAAAGAAACGTAGGTATATTTTACCAAATAGTTTCACGCTTGGGACAATATTGTTTATCTACAAGACTTGGGAATTTGTTGTATAAAATCCCCTCTATCACTCATTTAATAAATATAATTTTACAGATACAATTTTATGGTGTTTTATAACTTATGCGGAGTTAATAAGCTAATTAAAGAAAACTTTTGCTATGGAGTGTTGTGGATGCCAAAATTAAATATAAAAGATCGTGACAGTTTTAACAGTAAATGATTTATTTGATAATGGGCAAAATATATGATTTCAATCATGTATTTCTTAGGAGAACCATTATTTATACTTTTATTCACATTGTTTGGCAAAAACGTCTTTTAGAAATAAGAAACAAACAATGCGCTTTATTTACAGAGTAAGTTATGCAATCATTAATATAAATTATATTTACGTCTATGGGAATTGATAACGGTTCTTAAAAGAAAGCAGCTTAAATCAATGAACTAAATGTATTTTTACGAAATGAATCATTATCTTTAACACATCATTGCGACTTATTAAGATTAGACGGACGGATGCTTAAATTGAAGAGCAAAGTAACGGTACTAGCATACAATTAAAGGAATCTGGCCTTCATGGCATTTGGATATTTTATCATTTAAAAGAATACTTGAGACGAACTTAGATTTGATATGTCTGTGCATTCTGGCGGAGCAATATCGAAGGAAAGGCTGGGTTTGAGAGCCCAGAATCTGGATGTACTGTAATTCGCAGCACATAATTTTATAAACTTTACGTTCCACATGAAGTAGTGTTCCTGATTATGAATGATTTTTGAAAAGTAGGATGGGAGCTTTAGACGTGCCTAATGACTAAACAATCGAGAAATGGAGAAGATAAAACATCAGAATAAAGTGGATGGTATGCCAGCAATGTTATTGGACATGAATATAATTTTATAACATTATTTTAAAACTTGGAAATTGTCTAACCTCTTGCGCAATAATCTATTTTCAATCCTGAGTCATTTAACAAAGTGTAATAAAATAAAAACTCTTTCTACATCATTAAACTAATAAAATTTACATTTAAGATTCGATTCCCATATACATATTAATTAAAGAATTAGCCCTCTGGGCAATGGTAAGAGAAGGTGGAATTTTATATTAGGTGTCACAATCTTTTATAAAGGCAACTAAACAACAAAATAAAATAAGCATCCACAATAAAATACTTTTAGGTATACAACCAACCTAGCGAACGATTTCTATTTTAAATAAACAAATGAATATAATTTTACTAATGAATTTAATTAAAGTCGCGAGATTGATTGATACCGACATATTAGAGAAAATAATATATATATTAAACAAAATAAGTTGTATACATTTAATTGAACCGCATAAAGTGATATAAACTTAAATTAAGCGTGAAAGCAAATGTATATTTAGAATTACATAAGTATTAATAAAGGATTATAGAGAGAGTTTACGAGCAAAACTAGCAAAATATCATAAATGGATCTATGAATTAATTTAACTATAAATTATAAATCACCTGTGAATGTTCGTATTAAGGCAGCTCTAAATTACATGATTTTACCTAAGATATCAGCACAGCGGCAGGCAGGCAGGTTGGCAATTCTACGTCATCTCATATGGCCGGTAAGATGGAATTTTATGGCTGGTAGACAGTTCTCCGGGAGAAAAGGAGAGATGGATGGCTCCACTACTCATGCTCCATGGCACTAAACTTCTCTTGACTTCTTAAATGATGGTCTGACAACACTGATCAAGCGAAAGTAACTAACTGATTTATCAAGTAACTAACTTATCAAGGGAAAATCACCGACTGACCTTAAAAGGTCTTATGGGCTCTTTTTAAACACTATCTCTATAATCCCCTTTACAAACATTTAATTAACAACATGTTTTTATACAGATAAGGCTCGAAATATCATTTTTAGCTATTTTAAATCATTCAACAACAACTGATAAACGTTTTGTTTTCGATCTTAATTGCGATTGACAATTTTAATTAAAGGCAACAAGCTGAATTTAAACAAAGATTATTTTAGCATTTCGAGCCTCCCCCATTCTTCTTTGTTGTCACATTAAATAGTTTAAATCAAAATACATATAGATATAACAAATAAAATTTACAATTATATAAAGAAAATGTTTAGTTGTCAGCAATAAACATTAATACCATTATTGCTTCATTCATATATATACGCATTACGTACACTACTGTTTTACTTTACCAAACAGTTTTAATTTTATTAATTTCTCTAATCATTAGGCATACAGTATGTGGGTGAATAGCATATATTTATAGCAAGGTCTGAATTGCGGACCCCTAGGAGGTTAGTATAGATGGTGAAACATGAAGCATCGATGATGATTAGACATCGATTGCTTCAATATATATATATGCAAATTTATAAATAAATATTTAAAAATACAGTATTTAAAAGCTTATAAAAAATATATGTATAACCGTCACTTAGAAGCACTTTCGACCAAATTGTGGCTTTGTCAACTATCATATTTAAAATGTCAGCTTTCCCATAATTCTATGATGTCAACTTTCCCATAATTCTGTGATCTTAATGTTTTCTGCTTGCCTATTAAACCAAATGTTGCTTGTATTTACATATCAACATCACCTCTTTAATTTTCCTTTTATTATTATTTCTTTCAATTTCCAATATTTTTACGTTGTTATAATTAAAATCGAAACCATATATACATGATTTATTATGGTCATAAAAGACAGAAGCTGATAAATTATCATTATTTTTAAAATTTTGTTTTGTATTTTGAACCCTTTTAAATATATATACCAACATTTCAGACATGTCACACTGGTCATCAACTGGGTAATAAATATTATGAAAATAATTGCAGAAGCACAATAAACATTTATGTATAACAATAATGAACAGTTCTATTAATAGAAAATAGAAATAATAAATATAAGAAATTATTTAGATGAATTCTTAAAACCTCTTGTTTAGCTCAGATATATAGATGACATATTTATCATATGGCAACATGATAAAGATATATTTTATGATTTTTTTCATATATAAACGATATACATCGTAAAATTAAATTTACAATGGAAACAGAAAAAGATGGAAAACTTTCTTCTTCTTAATGTATTTGTCACCACGAAAAAGAACAATCCTTTCTTTTTCAATTTTCAGAAAATCTACACATACTGACAGATATCTACAATATTCATCACATCATCATTTAGCACAAATATTTTCCATAGCAAAAACTCTTTTCACTAATTATTAGTAGTTATAATAAAGATTATAAATTAATCTGAATGAGCGATATGATTGTCATTCCATTGACTATAAAAACAAAATACAAATGTAATAATATACAACATTCATTACTGGTAGAAAAATATGCTGAACCAATGGCTGTATTCTTTATATTAAGATAAGCTTAATTTTAGTTTAGACAAATACACAATCACCCTTATATTAATGTATTCAAGTGTATATATAATCATTAAAATCAGTCAACACTTAGACATTTCCAATATCAATAACAATCTCAAACTTTTATATATATTTATGTATGTTAAATTAGTCAATTGAGATATTTAATATTTTTACAAAAAGTCACACTTCTCTTAATACACTTTTCAACATTATTTATATATTTGTGTCAGTTTTAACTGGCTATCAGTTTTTCTTCGAAACTAAAAAAATAATTAAAATTATCTTTTATATAAACATAAATAACTCATTTAATATATATATTGTTATTTATAAATATTTCAACATATATATGCACACTTCACAAATTCTATCAATGAAAAAACTAAAAATATTTAATATATATGTATCTATATAAAAACATATCAACCAAAAACATATATATATATATATCCATCTATAAATAAAGCATTGCGCTAAGTGCATTTAGACAAAGATGTAGTTTTTTTAAAGATTTAATTGAAGTAATGCAATAAAAGTGAAAGAAGTTTTGACATACTGGGGAATACCTAATAACAATAAGAAACATTGAAAAATAGGATTAATTTACATACATATATATTACCTGTAGCATCAACCTATGAATACTTAGTGATAGTTTACTTATGGCAACTTTGACCAAAAAAAAATGGGTATTGTGACATAAATTTGCTGCCTTGATAATAAATTAAAACACTTCCTTGTTGCTCCAGAATATTATTACTATGGTCTCAATTGCTTCAAATATATTTATATATGATTGATAATATCTACATATCGATAAAGTCTGTTTATTATTAATGATCTGAACTAATGCTTATATCAATAGCTGATGAGTTTTTATTAGGGAAGTTGGAGAAGTTTGCAAATATAAATACCATAAACTATGAATAAATTAAATAAAAAGATAACTGAAATACCTTCTAGCATCAACAAATCCCATGGAATATAAGGAAATCTCTCCGATTAAAGCATAATCAGGAACCATCATAGCAACAGTGCGAAAAAGTACCTTTAAAAAAATTGCAATCATATAAAATATCGGTTTGAGGGTTTTTTTTAAATTAAAAATATAAAAACGCATGAAATAAAATTCTTTTATTTATAATCACTTTTAAAAATGATTTATATATATATAGACCAATTTTCATCATTAAAGATTGTTTCCTGCGTTATTATAAATATATTTTTTTATTTCAATTAACATATAAATGTTTTTCTTTGTTACTTTCATATTTTAAAAATGAGTTATTGATGATTAAAAATAAATTATAGATGATCTATTAAACCCAGACTTTCAAGCTCCCTTCAGCTATCCAATCTATCTCATATAACCAATAAACATGGCCTCACACATGTGAAAAAGATAAATGATCTCCAATATACATATTTCATGCTGAACAGCACTTATAAGTTGATCCAGATCATCATCTCCCACGTATATATAATCAGTTCTCAGTTTATATTAAGATAGCAAATCTTCAAACTTTAATGGACAGGTTTCAACCTACTCCACTCTCCAACTCTTTAGCCATCCATACCATGGAAAACCTGATAATGGAAAACCCAAATATCTTGATGATGCCAATATTATTGTCATATATATGTGAGAAATGGTAATCTAGATCAACTGATGAGTGTTGCTTTAGCCTGAAATACATATATTGGAGATCATTTATCTTTTTCACATGTATATGGTTATGTGTATTGGTTGTATGAGCTAAGGTAGCTTGAAAGTCTGAGTTCAAATCCCCTATAATTACATCTAAACTCCAGGGATATGAAGTATACTTCTGTTTAAATATTATAGATGATCTACTAAATAAATAAAGAAGATTAAATCTGCTATATGTTTGGTGCACTGATAGAATGGCAGCACTAGAACTCAAAACTCCCGAGCAATAGACATTCAGTTTTTTAAAAATTTAAGATTAAGTATTGCTTTATTTGTAAGAGTTATGTGAATTGTCAAGTAATGTAAGTTAAAATTTCTTTCCAAAGACAGATTCTGTACCAAAAGTCAGTAATCATAATTTGTCATTACCTATTCTTTAACATGAGTTTGCTATATCTAGCTATATATCATGTAAAAGATGAAAAGTGTAATTAAACATAGAAGTTACAAATGTAATTACCATTAAATTATGTACAATTTCAAATTGGTGAAATGCTTTTGAACCTAAGTTCAAATTTAAAGCAAAAAAAAAAATATTTTATTTTTTCCAGAAATGAGTATCTTATAGACAATCTCAGGATTCTTTTCAAATAAATGATTAATAAAAATTTTAATAAGCTATCTGATAATAAAAAGTAAATAATTAAATCAATGTTTCTAATTAATACCAACAACTTCACATAACCTCTCATATTCTTACTCATATGCTTTCAGACTTATCTTTTCAACCTGCTCTAAAACTATCTACTGTGAATTGAGTAATCAATGGACACCAAATGTCCATCTCTAGATTGACTGATTTCAGTTGATGGGAATTTTATAGCTCTAACCATCCGTAATTCGGTTACTCAAACTTGCACTAGATGGCTCTAAAATAGGATGAATATATTTTTGATTAAAAAGAGAAAGTAATAGAATAAGTAATTTCATTACCATTAAAAGCCCCACACAATATGATTCAGTTTTCTCTACTATACATGAACTTTATTATATTAATCTGCTAGCCCCTGATCTAAGATTCAAATCCAAATGAACTTGGAAATTTTATGAATAGTGAAAGATTTTATAAGGAAGCTTGGATTTTTTTTCCCATGTAACTAGTTCATAACGCCATCTAATAATGCTTGATTATAGTAAAACTTTATTCATATAAACATAGCTACATATCCATTTGTTTATGTGTAGGTAACAGTTCTTAAGGAGAATGAAATCCCAATACAAATTCTCAGGTGATCTTTATCACACTGATCAAAATGCAAAAATTGTTACATCTTCTTATGAGCATCATACCTGTATCTTCTTTTTTTTTCTGCTATCGATGAAGAATGTTTTATGCATCTTCAAATGCCAAGTCCATGGTTTCTTTTTATTTTATTTCAATATATATAGGATTTTTTAAATATAAATTCATCATAATATTTCTATATACTATGTTTGCTTATTTTTCCACAATTAAATGTTTTCTTAAATTATTTCATTACACTTATTTTAAAACTGCATTAATGTAGACTAAATAGAATACATATTTTTTTTCTTTTTACATAATGTAGAGAATAAAATCATACACTTAATAATTCAGTCATTACAATATTCAGAAAAAAACTGGTAGATTTATTAGTATAACTAGATATTGAAATCACAATTTAAATTCTAACGTAAGCTTAATTAATATTAATTTGCTTTAAATGTGATTTGTTTAACATAACACCTGATGAAAGCAATTATAATTGGGATGATTTATTTGGTTCAGAATTAGTTTTCTGTTTTATATTACATGTAATGCTAATATAAATTATAATTTTATATGCATCTATCTTCATTGCCCTATGGCTAAGATTTAAATCCTGTTATGAATTTTTTTTTTTTTTTCAGATTACTTTTCTTTCAGGTATATAGTCCAAACTTAAAAAGAAAATGGATGTTTTGCTAATCTTAACTGGAGAATAAACAAGATTTAAAAAACAATTCAAAGCTTCACCAGCTGCTTTGGCAATCTTAATGACTATTACTTCCTAGCCACTGTTTCTGTAACAAAAGCTATTGGATACAAATTTGTTTTACAAAGGGCTATTTAAAAAACTGTTTACCTTATATATATATATATATATGCAAATACTGAAATATAATAAGAATTTTTCTATGTAAATCTCAATAAAATTTCAGCTATAGTGAACCAGGCAATAACCAATTGAATTAGAAGAAAGCTGAAATCAAGCTATTTAGAAGTAGCAATAGTATTTAACCCATATTAAGCCAAAAGTGGATATTTTAAAATTAATCCATATATATATTATAACGGAATAAATAAATAAAAATATAATGGAAATGCGGTGTGGCATCAAGATCGTATGTGTGTATATTGAAGCAGTTGATGTCTAATAATCATCGGGCTTCATGCTTCACCATCTACACTAACCTCCTGGGGGTCCCGTAATTCAAACCTCACTATAGATATATACCATTCACCTACACATTGTATGCATAATGATCCAAAAAAATTAATAAATTAAAAAAATATTTAGTAAAGTAAAACAGTAGTGTGCGTGATGCATATATATATATATGAATGAAGCAATAATTTTATTAATATTTATTGCTGAAAATTAGATGTTTCCTTTATATAATTGTAAATATCTTTTTATATATGTATTTAATTAAGTGTTGGAATGTAACAACAAAATAAAATGGGGAAGGTTCGAAATACTGAAATAATCTTTATCTAGATTCAGATCGTTTTCTTTAATTAAAATTATAAATTTTAATTAAAATCAAAAGCAAGTCTTTTGTTAGTTGTTTTCAAATCTTTAAAAATATATCAAATGGTATTTTGGGCCTTATCTGTTTTAAAAATATTTTACTAATCAAATGTTTTTTTTATTTAATCAAGAGATTACAGAAATAGCTGTGGGCAACTGAGATTGCATTTTTGGCAGGATTAATGTGTATAAAAAGGGCCATAGAATAAAAGAGTTTAGTTCAGAGAAGATTTTAGTCAGTTAAGTTTAGTTACTTTTCAGCCAGTTTAGTTTTGAAGTGTTTCAAGACCTTAAAATTTTAAGAAGTCAACAGAAGTTTGGTGCTATGAACTGTGAGTAGAAAAGCATTTTTCTCTTCTTCTCTCAGAGAACTGTCTGCCTGCAACTGCCATGTTCCATCCGGCTGACCATACAAGATGATCACAGTTCCAACTGCTGATTGCTAATAACACCGCTATGCTGCTTTCCTTAGGTAACCTTTAATGTAGCGCTGCCTTAATATGTAAATTCTTTTGTAATTTCCAATAAGATGGAGTTAAATTTTTTGTATTTTAATTCGAGTATTAATTTACAACTTCTGGTTAATTTTGCTTTTAAACTTTCTCTCTCTGTAATCCCTTACTAGTATAATGTAGTTCTCACTATGCCTTTCATGCTTTAATTTATGTTATATAGCTTTGTGCAGCTCCATTAATATTTAACTTGTTTTGTTTAATATATATATAATTGATTTTCTTTAATATGCCAATAACCAAACTTGTGAGTTTAAAAAGGGGAGGAAATAATTGTTTAATTTGGAAAGAGGTGGGAGCTTCATTTAAAATCTATCGATAAAGTTTTGTTTATTTAAAATTGAAATCACTTGCTAGGTTGGTTTTATATTTACATCTATTATTCACGTTTTTTTTTTCTAAAATATTTTATTGTGGATGCATATTTTACTTTGTTACTTGAATTTGTCTTTAAATTTTCATTTTAAAAGATCGTGAACCTTAATATAATTATTTCATCTTTTCTTGTTGTTGCCTGAAGGGCTAATTCTATCAGTTAATATGTATATGGGAATCGAAATTAAATACAGTATAAAATTTTGTTAGTTTAATGTCTTAGTTAAAGAGTTATTTTCTAGTATAATTTTCAGAATGATTCTTTATTCAAATATATAATTGGACAGGAGTCAAACCATTTACAGGCTTTCGAATAAAGTATATTAAGTTTATTGTACATGTACAACGCTGCTGGCATACCTTTCCTTTCTCTTATGATACTTCCACATATATATTTCTTTATTGCTTTAGTTCTCAAAATTGTTTGTAATCAGGGACACTACTCCCTGTGGAATGTGAGGTTTATAGGGTATTGATTGTGCCCTGGGCCATCAAACGTACCTCTTCATCGATACCATATCATCAAAATGGCGGATGTATCACATTTCATTCAGTATCAAATGTCTTAAAATGATGAAGCATTCAAAGTACCATAAGATCGGTATTTCTTTTATGACATGCTAGCATCGTTATTGTTTTAGTTAATGGATTTATGCCTGTTTGACCTTTCGTTAGGTGTTGGAAATAATGACTCATTCATGAAATGTGCCAACATGCTAATTAGTTAGTATGTTGATTTTAAAGCTGCTTTCTTTTAAAATACTTATCGATTCCCATAGACATAAATCAATTTATATTAATGATTGTATCACATATTTTCGTAAATGTATCACATTGTTTGTTTCTTGTGTACTTATTCAAAAGATGTCTTTTCCAAACAATGCCAATAAAAGTATATACATAATGATTTTCATAATATAGATAAGTGATTGAGATCGTATATTTTGCCTGTTTATCAAATCAGTGAGTACTAAACCTGCCACAATCTTTTATATTTATTTTAGGCATCCACAACATACTGTTAGTAAAATGTTATTAATTTGGCATATTAACTCTGCACAAATTACAATACACTCCATAAAATTATATTCATTAAATAAATAATGTAAAGGGGATTTTATAAAAACAAATCCCCAAGTTTTGTAAATGTATAATATCATTCCCAGCATGAAACACTTTTGTAATATATATATATATATATGAGTTTTCTCAATATATTATTAAGTATATATTTCATGTAAATCCTGGTTTGTTGTTGAGTTATTATTCTCTAATTAGTATTTAGAACTATTTCTTTAGCTAATAACTTAGCATTAATAAATATAACTTTCATAAATGTAATTCCTGGGCTACTCTGATCTCGATCATCATCATCAGTCTGATCTTATGCTCCACCGCTTTGATTCCAGGCCCCGAATTAAAATAATTGAACTGTATCATCAAGATTGTTGTTCATTGGGTCAGAGATTCAAATAATAGGCAAATAGGTTAGAATTCAGGATTGCTCCTGACCTGTGTATCTCGAGCATGATTGGATTCAAGGTACTTTTGCTTAGGATTTGAATCTTGTTAAGTGAGCATACTATTTTGACCGGTACAATATATATATATATATATATTCTAACTTGCAAACATTTATAATTTGATAAAGGTGATGATGATGAGTACCATGCAAGCTAAATTTTTTATCATAGAATCAAACAGGTGCCACTTTTTAATCCAATTACAGTGACCTTACGGTCTGTAATCAAGGTTCATGTACAAGATATGAAAGCTTTAAAGCTTATATCAGAATATTAAAATAAGAGTAACACAATGAATAGATGTAATAAACCCAAATGCAATACCAATCATTGACAGATCTTGCATTAACTCCAAAATAAAATAGAGAACTAAATAAATTTAGAGATCAGTAATACCATGGTAAGTGATAACAATAATAATTTTATTGTACAAAATTATTGTAATTAAAACACTAAATAAGAATAATAAGAACCATAAATTAATAATTAGACTCCTTATCGAGTTTCATTAGTAATTTTACAATATTAAAAGTGTATTATTTCACTTCAGTTAAAATTAAATTGGTGTAACAATATAAAATATCATTTCAACTTTTTTTATTAAAATTTATTCTTATAAGATAAGTAAAATAATCAAACATATTTATCATTTACGATTTAGATTGTAGTTTTAAAGTTGGATATTATAATTGCGAAATAGAGCAGAAGTATATCTCATTAAGGGTTGACAATATATGTGATAACGATTAAAAATATATTTCTACTTTACCTCAAGTTTATTTTTAAAGAATATCAAAAGTCAATACCTATAATCATATTTGTTGGTTAAATCTTTTTATATGGTTGTCATATTAGTAAAAAAACAAAATAACTTAATTAAAACAATCATCTTTATATTCAAATCGCATATGCACATTAAACATCAATTAATATTTTTCTCCTATTAATATTTGTTAAATACAAATGTTATTAAGACTATTTTATAAAGAACACCTTGGAATTTTTTTTTTTATAAAATAAAAATAAATATTACTATTTTTTTATTTATTTGCCATGGATAATGCAATACTGAATAAAAATTGCAGTCTTCACATATTTGTTTCTATGTGGCCCATCAATAACCCATGAAGCGGATAAAAAATAATTGAGTAGAAGTATTATTATTATTTATTAATAATCCATATCCAACTTTGTTTTTAAACAATAGTTTTTTATCCTTTGGCTTCCTTGTTGATCAAAAGTATTCTAAATTATGATATATCCATTAATTTTGAAGTGAGAAATTTGTATTACACAATACTTATTCCATGCTATGATTTTCATTAATTTCAAAGAGAGATTTGTGCTATGTAATTCAATTATTTCACGTTAATTTCTTCATCCAATCTCCTGGAAAATGTTATATAATATGAGGGGATTAAACCTCTTCCTCCGACATTAATTTAGCAATTCATGTTTTTAATTTCTGATCACTTAAAATGTATGATTATTGCCCAGTTCAGTTTTAAAAACAAGAGATTTGAAAATATGCATTATTCAGTTGAATGCATTCCTTTTCTTCTTTTATCCAAAATCATGCTCTTTTACAAAGCAAGTAACAGTTTCTATAAATTTTTATTAGTTTTTCTGCCTTATGTCTAGCATTCTTAAAAATCAATTAATTTATACATAAATAAAAATAATACAAAAAAAAATATTTTTATAAATTGTAATAAATATTTAATAACCTAAACCCCTTCCCCCCCCCCCCCCCCTCCAACAACCATGCCAAAAAAAAACCCCAGCGAAACCACCATCAATCAAGCGGTCCCTGGTTTATGAACAACAAACATACTTTATTTATTCTAGATACCAAATAACAATATTAATTTTACAAAATATTTTAATATGATGTGTGCACATCACGTATTGACCAGGTTACTTATCCATAGCAAATATGAATTACCATTCTTTATTAACTATATTTTAAATAATTTTTTTAAACAATAATAATATAGCTTTTGTTTTCATTTTTTTATTTTAAATATTTCTAGCTTTTATATAAACCTCATAATTTCAATATATATATACACCCAAAGTCATGATGATTTCCATCTTTTTGATAATTATAACAATGTTATGAATAACTTTATTAGTCTAGAGATTGTTATATGATTTGCTCAGTTAAAAATCAATATATCTATTATATATATGCAAATATTTTAATACACATCACAAGCTGAAAATTAAATAAAAAATATTTAAATCACTGATTCCAAAAGTTGTGTTTCAGCAGTGCCCTCTGTGAATAAATATAGTCTGCATGTTAAACCGCCAAACTAAAAAGGATATCCTCTTTAGCCTTATGCTTATATTTGTGCTAATTTAATTTCATGCTCTTTGTTTGAATACATCTGAATTTCGATATATAACATCATTGCAGCATAAGACTCAAGAGAATATCCTTTTGAGTTTGGCTATTTGAAATATATATGAAAATTGTCAGATTTTACATTCTTTCAAACAAATAAATAATAATATCAGAAAAAGACAGCCTATAAGATGCATTTTCTTAAGTAGTTTCATCATTTGGTCCAGATTATTAGTCTCTCAACTGTCATTCTCATCATTCATTATTTAAATACCATACATAAATTTCTCTTTTGATTATCTTGGAATTTTACTCTCCGATTAAATCTAGCTAGACATACATCCACTTAATTATTATTAAGTGTTATCCATATTTGCTACAAGTTAGCCACCATAAATCTTCAGTTAGCTTTAGCACACACTATTTCCAAAATAAAAATAAAAACAAATCTTAAACACCCAGCTTAAATAAAATAATCAGACAAGAGCAGCTCTTCATTCTAATGCTGCTAGTATAAGCTTGTGTAGTTAGAGATTTCCATGTGTATATAAATCCCTAACCTTAGTATTTAAATCCTGGTTCCTTAGATCAGATCTGGAGTGGGTCTCAAAGTTGGAAGAAATGCAGACATATGTCAAGCACTCACTTTTAATTTCATTGTAACTGTAAAGCTAAAAACTTGAAATTCAAATCAAGACAATCTGTTCGCACAGATAAAAAGATTTGAATACATTTCATTAACTATACACTTTTGTATCTTCAGTTCTTTATTAATTACCAACCCCTTATTCCCCTGGATAGGAATGTTAATAATAATAAGCAATTATCACATGACCACCACCTCTTATGCTTGTGTATAACTGTTGTTAAAACAGGCAAAACTCACTATACGTATTGCCACACACAGCAAGCTAGTAAATGGATGCCAAAAGGCTTGTGCATAAAATCCCTATCTAGTGCCTACTCATCCAATATTCCCAGACTAGTTTCTGGCTTGTGGCCTCCATTGATTACCCTAGCTTGCTGTGTGTGGCAATACGTATAGAGTTTTGCCTGTTTTAACAACAGTTATACACAAGCATAAGAGGTGGTGCTCATGTGATGTTTATTGGCTTAAAACCAATCCTGCCTAATAGGATAGTGGTGGTTATGGTTATTAAAGAACCAAAGACCCCAAAATGGGTACTGAACTGGTTTCAGACCCATATGACTATATAAGCTAATGGGCTTGGATTGAAAACATTAAGGTATTTTCAGTTTAAGACTCATAGTTTTGTAGTTAAATGGAGATAAAAGGTGGTTTCTGGAGGGTTGCATTAGATCCTAAGATCTAGGTGCAGTGCTCTCAGATCCAAGGCTCCTCACTGACGAAGGCCACAAGCCAGAAACTAGTCTGGGGATATTGGATGAGTAGGCACTAGATGGGGATTTTATGCACAAGCCTTCTGGCATCCATTGATTACTCTAGCTTGCTGTGTGTGGCAATACATATAGTGAGTTTTGCCTGTTTTAATAGGCAATTATCAAACTCCCAGCCTAAACAATATAATAAGAGTAGTTCTCCATACTAATAAGTTCCACAGTAGATTGAGTAATGACAGAGTAGAGAGTTGTTTTTGTCTTATGTTGGCAAAACTTATGCTCTATGAATCCTGAAAAGTCAGAAAATATGTCAGAACGGTTTGGTTCAAAATAGTATTAAAGCATACGTTTAATTAAATAACCAAATATATAATTTTATATGTGTTAAACATAAGTGAGTTTTCTTGAAGCTGCATAAGTTTTTGAGAGTTCTTAAATAATTACTCCTTTTTTGAAAAAAAAAAAGATATGCCAAATATTGCTACTTTATAATTGAATCAAAAATTGCGTTTTCTGTTTATATTTATAAGATGGTTTATAAGCACTGCTAAATATATATGCAAAAATAAAACAGTTTTTAAATATAGTTTAATTTAACCTATAAAATATTTGTAACTATTAGATACTAACAAAAAAAAGGACTTAATGCAACAATTCTCTTAAAGAAACTGTGAAAAATAGAGCAGTATTCATCAGATATGTCAACTGCCAAAAGGTGAAGGTTGGAGCATTTAAACATCCTTTTATTCTCTAAATAAAAATATGTAGATAATTATTTACCAAACAATATCAGACTGTTATTTGGATTGTAATTGGAAAAAATTTTTAAGCTAAAACATTCAAACTAGATTCGAACTCAGATCATTGGAATAGCAGACAGATGCAATACCATTACTCACAAAGATCAAAAGCAGATCTTTATTCTACTGGTATCTTGTATAAGTTTGAATAATCAGCGATTACCAGATGCATACCATGGATTATTTAAACATTCACTAGATGGCAGTAGAGTGGATTTACTTCTGTTTGTTGATTTGTTATTATTGCAAAAGATCCTTAATAAATACACATATAATTTTAATACAGTTTGATTGAAACTATGAGAGCTTCACAATTGTTCGATATAATATCTGAAGTGATGTGATGGAAGTAATATCTTTTTTTTTTTAACTTCAAGTTATTGAAAATTAATTATTATTTTTTTAAATAAAAGAAGACATATTGCAATAATTTTATTTATTTATCTATATAAATATATTTTAATTATTTTTTCAAAAGATTTCTTTTTTCATATAACAATGATTTGTTTCTGATTTCATTCACTACAGTTAATATCTGGCTATTGTAAATAACTTCTAAGTATTTCTTTTTTATGGTTCAAATTTCATTATAATGATTATTTGTGCTTTGAGAATGGACACATAATTATTCTGTAATTGTACAAAACTCAAGGCTTATTTTTCAATCTTTTCTCCTGGTGAAAACTGGGATCTTTTTGCACTTAAATCCGTTATGTAAACTAATAAACCACAAACTAAAGAACGATTGAATTATTTTAAATTAATGATTTGCACAAATGTCAATAGTGAATGTTTGAGTTAATGAAACAAATATTTGATAATCCACGAATAATGAAATATGTGATTTCAAATTTATATTATTATATTTTCTCACTGCGTAATTAAGATTAATTATATACAGTATTTCTTGATTTGACCTAACTTATTCAATTAGAAAGCTGATTATAATATAAAACGAAACTATAAAATTTTCTATCGGGGCGGATTCTATAGGTGAGGCGCTTGTCTCACCCCCCAAATTAAAATAAGCATTAAAATAAGACATTATATTGAATATTTATATATTAATAAATATTTTTATTTTTTATTGAAGCCATATTTTTTCTATTATAGTCATTTCTTTGTTCATAATAAGTCTGTTCAATAATTTTACAATGTATATTTTAAGACTTGTCTCAGGTGCCAAAATTGATCAGCCAGAACATATTTTCTACATAATTACAAGCTAAAAAATTAAAGAGTGTAATAAGTTTATATTACAGTTATAAGTCCAGTTTTAAAAATCTATAAATCCAGTCTAAAAAATCTATAGAATTCTTAGACAATCAAACTTTATATTTCTAAATGTTTTGTATGATTATTTAGATAGTCACTGTCACTACAATACTATGCACTTATCAAATCTCATGATAAATGCCAATATTGTAAAACTCAAAATATCAAATAATTTTTTTACAAAAGCACCTTTGCTTATATATATATGAACATTCTTCTCCATAAAGTTTCTTAACCCTGATAATGTTCAATGTAAATGAAAAACTTTTGCCAGATGTAAGTATTTTTGAATAACTATGTGTGAAAAACATCCACACCTTTTTGAATGATGACATAATTAGATAAAAATCCTATACATCACCCTGAATAAGTCTTCATCGGAAATCCCTAATTCCTTTATAAAATATAAATTCCATGTTGCAAACATCTTCTAACTAAACTGGATTAGATCTGAGTCTATAATTCTGCAGAAAATTTATCTTTTTATCTATCATTACTATAAAAAATGATTGGAAACTCCTAAGAATATTGTAATTATTAGCAACTGAAATCAATTAATTAAGTATTCATTTTCAATTCAACAGTTCTCATCAATCAGAAAAAACTAAAAGCATTTTCAGAACTAAATTTTCAATATTGTACTCCACAACAATCATTAGGGATCACTCCAATACACATTAAAACATAGTACTATGTAAATAAATACACATTATATATATGGTTAATACTGTACTACATAAATCCATACAAAAAGTTTGATGACTCTGTTAAATCAAATAACCCTGATCAATATATAAATAGATTAGTATTAATTTAAAATTCCTTATTTTAGCAATTTTTGGACTTGTGAATTTTTTGGTTTTCATTAATAAACCTTTCTCTGCTTATTATAAGCATAAACTCTGCTAAAAATTATAATTTTATTTTCTATAATTTGTGTACATTGAAATATTTTTTATAGAGTATATACATTTATTTTATGAGTAACAGTATAATATTTTAAAACAGATGTTTATACACAAAATTTTTATGCAGCAGAAATTAAACTACTAAATCAAAACATCTCGTTGTAATTTTATTTATACATTGGGAATTTTTGAATTTTTGCTGTTTGAATTAGCAATAATCTACCAGTGTTCGTGTTCTAGACAAAAAATGAATTATCATATAAGTATCATATACAATTAACTTTCTTATTAGTCAACTTTATTAAAAATATTATTATATGTTATTTCATCCAATATATCTGATTTAGAAAAATTAAATCTCATCATTAAAGCCCATTCAATGTTTAAGCTGTAAATCTTAATAATCAATTTAGGAGCTTATTGTATAAATTGTATTCCATTCATAATAAAGATAAATTAAAAAAATTGAGATTGATTTTTTTTATATAAAAAATGTCATTATTCACCATTTTATTAATAGAAATAATATTCTTTAAAAAAATACAGGTAAGGATTTTTGAATTTTCTTTAATGGCTATATTAGCTTTTTGACTGACAGCAATGATCTTTTTTAATTTAATTTCATTTAATATAAATAAATGTAAAGAATCTATTGTTATGCATGCTCATTATATTGCATTTGATATTTATTATATAATAAACAAATAACTTCCTTTTTACCACATACTCTAACTACATGAAGAAAAATATCTGAAAATGCAAATAACCTCAAAGATCTTTTTATCTCAAACCAGTACTCATAAACTGTCCCAAGTCACAATTTTTCATGTCTTTATTACTATTTATTAGAGTATAAGTGATAAAATAAAAGCTATAAATATATTACAAATGGAAAAAGAGGAATGAAGTTGAATTAATTATTCCATATTACTTAATAGGTATATTCATGTTTAATTAAAATTTATAGTATATTTTTTAGGGTAGAAATATGATAATTTCTAGCCTAAAAAATAATTAGTAATAAGCATTAAAATATATATCTGGGAAAGTGTGCGCAGTAAATTTGGTGGCTTCACAAATAAATTGCAATAATGTACAAAATATATTGCCTATTCATTTGTATGTTTTTTCTCTCATAAAATTTGTAACTGATTCTAATATAATGAACTTTATATAATTAAATAAATAAAATGTTTATATTTACCTTTAAATTATCAGGTAATTCTTGTCGACCGGCATATCCTGGATTCATTGTAATAAAAATATTGCATGTTGGATTAAGAGATATTTCTGTTCCTTCAAAAATAAATCTTTTTACCTTTTGAGAAATGGCCATTTGGATGCTATGGATTTGTTGTGCAATTACAGATAATACTTCAAGTTCAATTCTGTTAAATTCATCAAAGCATGCCCAAGCTCCAGCTTGAGCCAAACCTTTAAAAAATTTTCCCATAGCCTTATAGTCCAAACCATCAGAGCAATTAAACACAACACACTAAAATAACAAATAAATACTTTTAATTATCAATATTATGATGTTAAAATACAGATCCTAATAAAACAAATATAATAGAAAGATAAAATAAATTGTCAAAAAAATTATATAGATAATACTCTGCATGTAAAGTGTTTCAGTCACATACATAATTTCCTCCTGCTTCTTCTTACAAAATTTCAACAGTTTGCCACTTCTCCACACTCAGTCATGACTTGCTTTTATTCATTAACCCTCATTTATAATATTTCTACTCTTTATATGGCCTCACAAATCATACTTCCAACCTCTTATTTTTCCCAATGGAATCTACTTTAATAATTTGTATGGAAGTTTTCCCTTCTTCCTTCTTCCAAAATGTTCAAACGATACAAATCACTTTTATTACATTACAAAACTATACTTTCTGTGTCATCATTTTTTCTCAAATTAACTCATTCCTCATTTGATCTAATTTGCCTTTCTTTGCAAGACTTCTTAAAAAGTTCATTTAAAAGTGGACAACCATTTTTTTTCTATTTTTTTTATCCTATTGCACATCTTTGAATATACAATATTATACCTTTTAATAGCATTTTCCTTATTTTCTTCCTTGTCTGCTTATTCTACAAAATTAAGTACAGAGCTCTCATAATTCTCTATTTACTATTAACTAATTTTCCAAATCTTATTTCTGCTATTTCCTTTCTCATTAAATGTCATTCCAAGATATTTTATTTTCAATTGCCTTTCAATGCCCTCCTATTTAATATTAGATTCTTAAATCTCTTACTTACTATTATTAAATATTCTCCTTTCATCATATTCATTTTCAAATCTGAACGATGATATTCTTTTGCAATTTGTTAGCTACAAAAGTTGATATTTCTCTTCTTCTATCATAGTAATCTGATTATCTACATATTTTATTATTTTGTAAAGATATTATCATTTCTCATTAGAATTCTTTTTTCTTAAACACCTGTTCTAAGAAATTAAAGCTTAATATACCATATACAATGTAAATGATAGGATGCATGTCTTATATTTCTTTATCTACTTAAAACTACTTGTTCTACTTGTTTTTCTATTTTTCTTTAAGATTTTTCTTTAAAAATTATTATTTGAATAATTTCGTAAAAATTAAGATTTCTTTTACAAATTATTTGAATGTATGTATACTAAGTTCTCTGTCTAAAGGCAGATAGAATATCTAGGTAATAGAATATTATGATAAATTGTTAACAATTAATCAACAGCAGTAGTTAATCATTAGTTTTTACCTCTTTAATTTCTTTTAACATCTCAATTTTAAAACTTCATGATTAACATGTATCAGATGCTAGATTTTACTTGTTTGGATGCCCTACTTGACTTAATATAGTTGTAAAATGATAGAATCTCAAGCTCCAGTCCACAGATCATGACTTAGATCTGTTATTTCCAGTGCACTAACTTCTTATGAATTTGTGAGAAATAAACTATTCAGTTTTTATTATCTTCCAACAGCAGCTTTCTTGGAGTTTGTAAAGGTAGCATGATAAATGTACAGAATAATTTTCAAATATATACAGTGAATATAAAAATATATTAACAAAATAAGAAAGTATTTGCTTGAGGGTAAAAGGAAACCAAGAATTGTTCTAATATCTAAAAAGGTGAAATCCATTTATAAATTTATCCTGCTTCAAATCTAATTACATAATTTGATGAAGACCAATTTTTGATCATGATTTCTTACTGACAGTTAATTAGTGACAGTGTTTTCATATATAAATAAATATCTAGCGTACTAAAAAACAAAAGTAGCAAGACAAATAATGAAAAATTAATCCAGGGAAAAGTTAACAAGTAATAATAAAATTTATTTAGGATCCAGCGAAAAACACTATGTGTTCTCTTCCAAGTAATCGGCAGGCAGTGACTTAGTATATCATCTATTGTTTCATTTTTTCTGTGGCATATCAAACACGTCAGAAGTATTTGTGTAAAGAGCATCCATATTTTGGAAAAGTTAATGTTCTCAAAAATAATAATAATTAATTATTCTTAAGTAATATCAAATATAGTCTTAATTTTTAATGAGAAATGCAATATGTTTATAATATTTTAATTTTTTTAAAAATTCTTTAATCTTCCAGACTAATTCCTCTATTAAACAAAAAATGGTACTCATACTTATGACAATCCATCCCGCTCGATGGCATTGTTGCTAGTCAAAAACAAATAGATATAACATTACCAGGCTGATTTACATTTTAATTTTTTTTAAAATTATGCTTTCACTGGTTTCTTTTCTTTTGGGGGATTTACATTTTTTTTTAGATATAAAACATTGAATTTCTTTCAAATTACTTTTTTTTTAAAAAGATATTATTTTCTAAATTACAGTTTTTAATTACATTATATATTTCAGCATGTAGCACTGGAAATGTGCAGTGGGTTTGACTGCTATTTTTGCCAATCAGAAGGATTGGTCAATAAATGCACTACTCTGATCAAACCAACCTTAGAGTTTTTAAAATGCCGTGCAACCTCAGACATTTGATTTGTCTTGTAGTTGTTCTTTACGAAACAACATTATTTAATAGAATGGAATAATTACATTTTAAAATTATATTATACATTTCAGCACTTAGCGCTCCACCACAGCCATTTTAATAATCTCGTAGCTGCTCTCATGCAAGCGTGACTTTTCCCATGAATTCTCTGAAATGGTGCTAGAATCTATTAAATTCACCTTCAAAAATGTGTAGGGAAGCATGGTGACAGGCTTACAATTATTACTATGTAACAATATATCAGGTAGAGTGTAACATTACTTTGAATGCACATTAAAAGAGTTATGGCCAGTTGAATTCTATACATCCTCACATCGTACAGTAGCGATATGTGAAGTGTGCACTATTTGTATAGTGTCATGAAGCACATTAGTGGGCCTTGTGCACTACAATCTAGGCCTGCATGGCTAATATGAACACAACTGTTCTATAGGCTATAAGTTTGACCACGTAAATGGCATATTTCTGTGCTTTTGCATGGAAACAGTGCCATTGAGCAGGATGGATTGTCATAAGTATGAGTATCCAAATATTTTACTAAATTTAAATAAATATTTCCCACAAAGATAATAGCAGGTGCAAAAGAGTCCCTAGTTCTATTCCCAACTTAGAAAAATGAAAAATCTCAGTATGGTCAATATAATGTAAATATGATTTTTCTCAGTTCGGTCATCTGAATGCTTCACTATTAACTGACCTTACAATCCTTTTTATTGAGTTATTAAACATTGCAAAACCCTCTTGACTATCTAATATCCCCCCCCCTTCTCTTTTATTATTGCTGTGTTCAAAATTTCACAAATCTGAAGTAATTATTTTTTGTTAATTCTGTATTTTTCAGATCCCAAGATGAAAGAGATTCAGTTAAGTTGTGCACAATCAGAAACAGCCCCAAAAAATGGAACAACAAAAGGCACTGGATTTAATGTTTAAAATTGCAAAGCTGCCTAATTTTTATGCCAAGTTATAGAACATGATTTTTGGATCAAAACTAATCCACATTATCAGAAGGGAACAAAACTATTATTTTCTTCACTTCGAGGACAAAGTTTCATGATAAAATCATTGAGATATCACAAGTTAGCCTGATTAAAACATATCACATTGCAGATATCATTTTGCCTCTAAACTTTCTCAATATCTTTATTGCAAACATTAATTCAAAATGTTTTACAAAGCTGTAGTTTAAATAATTGCTAAAAATAAAAATTTAATGGATTATAATGAAAATGATTTTAAGTTTGCTAAATAGGAAGTGAATATGCAAAGAAATAACAATAATAGTTTAATTTCTATGCTAATGATGTGCTTATGGTATTACTTTTAGAACACCAATGATCAACATCACAATAAGCTATTGCAAAATTTGCTGTCACTTCTGCAATGAGAAAACTAGCAAGATACTATTAGTAAGAATTTTCTTCGTAACAGAACAGTGACAAATTTAAGAGTGATTTATTGCATGCACCAATGATGGGATAGTTTACTGTTTTGTTTGTAAACTATTTACTCCTAAATGTTTCTTAAATTTCATTTAAAAAGACGCGGTAAAATACTAGTTACTTGATCATTGTGAACTACTCACCAAGATTTTATGGTGACATATATAATTTGCAGATGAGATATGAACTTGGAACAATTAAGGAAAACAAATTACAGAAGAATGTGATTACTGCAACATCTTTTGAGGAATGTGATATTAAAATATAGCATGATTTTCAAGGACATAAAAAGATTTGGATCATTGCAGAATGAAATTTTTTTAGAGCTGCTTGAACTCATAAACCAGTTTTATCCACTTTTAGTAAGCACATTTCATAATAGAGGAATTCTGGACTGTCCAATAGTATTTATGAAAAAGTCATTCAATTAATGCTTCAAAAGATCCATGCACTCATGTGACAAAGTAAATTATTGTGATTATTTTAGTTTATTGGTTGATTCAACATTAGATCTATCCCACATACTTTTAACCTTTCTGAATCTAAGAAACCATGTCAGTAAGAAAAAAGTATTGCAGTATTTACATGAAGAGGTCATTTCTATGACAACACTGCAAACAAGTTTGGACTGCAAAAAAATTTTAAAATAAATTTTATCACATATGTATCCCATGCTGTGTAGCCATTAAATCTGGTAAGTTAAAGTGCTGTTGACTGCTGTTTACTGATAGTTAATTTATTCTCTATAGTGTGATTGATATTCTTAAAGTTTGTATAGGAAATAAAAATGTGAAAAAAAATCCTTTCTGAAACCAAATGATATGCAAATGCTATAGTAACAGCAGAAATATTAAAATATTTCCTTAATATTTTGGAAACTTTAGAATGTATAACTGAAATCAATTACAAAAGAAAACACTAGAAGAGAGTGAAATTTTGTTTTTATGCTGATTTTTCTGGAATAAAATTTTTCAGCATTTTCAAACAGCAAATCAAATTCTGCACAATAAGGATGTAAACTTAAAAAACATGCATAGAATTATATAGATCATTAATAACCAATTGTCCAATTCAAGAAATGATTTTGAGAGATATGAAAAGCAATTATGAAGGAGATGCTATTATGTATTAATTACAGGACATCTTAATCTTATACTCAATGAAAGAGACAGACCAAAAGTATATATGATTGCCAGAGTTACATTTTATATTGTTATCTTTTATTATACAGTTACTGACAAATGTGAAACCGAGATGAAGGTAAAATGAGATATTTATAAATAAATAATGGAGTTTGTTTTCAATGTGATATACCTAATAACATTACTTCCTTATCTACTGAAATTGAAAGGTATTTTTAGTGTTATCAAAAACTGATGGATGCTTTGTCCAAAAGACTTTAACACTAATTATTTGGCTGAACTGCAACAGTTTTACTCATTTTATGACATAAAAACTGTAAAAACAAGATCCAATCATGCTGGTATCTATAAAATAATTATAGAAAACATCTAAAATGTGCTTTTCTAAATGTAGACATAAGCTTCTACATATTTTTGACAGAAATATTACAAATTGTACAGCTGAGCCTTCATTTTTCATTGGAAATATACAGAACAACTACATGACAAGATACACTGGATTCTTTTTCATGCTAAGTATAGAAGCAGAATTGTCACTTCCTGTTATTTTATAGCTCTGATAGAAAACTTTGTAATTAAAAAAAAAAATAGAGAAAATGTTTTTCATGTATAAATAAATAAGGTTATAAATAACCCACAATAAAGATTATTTTGCATCTTTGATTCTATATATTAAAATGCTATGTACCTTCATGATGAGAAAGTGAATGGGAAAAGATATTTTGTGTATTAATTTTTTTTCATTGGAATTTTTAGAATTTTGTAAAATCATTGTCAATAAAACTTCACATTTGCATTTTTCTTCCTAACAATTTCTTTAAAAAATAAATGTGTAGCAAAATGTTTGCTATTAATTTAGCTATATAAGATGTAGATGTTTTGTAATAAACTGTTCCATGTTTGTTGCATCTTAATTTTCATGCAGAATATTAAATGGCCATTCCTTTACTAGATTTAGTCATTTTTGTATTCTCAATCTAATATATTTTTTATGCGAAACAATCATGATACAATCTTATATATATATATATGAAGTTGCCAACAGTTAATATTATATAATACATCAATTAATAGTCCAATATCTATTAAGTAAATGAAAAACTCTCAATCCAAAGGTCGGACATGGATTGTCTCTTTTCTTTAATTTATATATAGAGGTTAATCTTAAACTCATTTCTCTAAAAAAGTTTTATCTTGTGCTTTAGATTGAGAGTATTTCCTTTACTTTATAGACCAATGTTGGAGTATTAATCTCGATGTATTATATATATATGTGATTAACACACAATATAGTATCATCTATAAAGTGAAACATAAAATAAAATCACAAATTGAGTTTAACAAACTCTTATTAAAAATTTAATAAATGAAAATTTAAAATGAATCATAAATTCAGGAAATTGATACTTTGTAAGCCACACCTCTTTACCAGCTTTGTTAAGTTTAAAACTTCATCCTTTACAAATGAGTACTATCCAGGTTTTATATAGTTTTGATAACAGTCTACAAAAATATTCTATGATAAAATCTCATTTTTTCAATATTACAGAGAATAATTAGATCAGTGAAGTTAAATGAAGAAATAATTAAAATCAATACTAAAAATGAAAAAAATATAGATTACTCAAAAAAAATGGACTAAAACGAAAACAATAATGTTTAGAAAAGAAAAAATAAAGAGAAAAAATCAAATCAATATTAATAAATTAGACATGGAAAGTTTTGTTTATATTGAAAATAAATAAATCAGTGACGAAACTGAAATAAAATTGAACATAACCAGCACCAAAATTATAACAAGCCATGAACAGTATTTGGAAAAGTAAAGACATCATTTATCAAATTATATGTGCTGGACACATGCACATTTTCTTATGCATTTATAAAGCATGGATGGTGATAATAAAGACAAAAGAGTTTTGGTAATTAAAACTACATACTTCAGAAAAGCATTTTTTCACTGAAGTAATGCAAAAAATGTCAAAACAAAATCTTGAGTCTATGATATATATATTGTATTGAAGAACTAGATAATGTCAATTCTATTGTCACTGGAAACACAGATACATGAATAAATCCGTGCATAAAAATAAATTTTCTTCATGTAAACTCAATAAGTCATCCATTTCAGCACTCTCTTACCATTGTAAAGAAATATAATAAAAAATTAAGTTTCTTATTTAAATTTAAGATTGTTGCAAATGATGCATGTTTCACTTCTATAATTAATTTATATCAGATATCCAGATTATATTTGCTAATCATCATACTCCAAGCTATCCATCCAATAGTTGTACTTGATTCTCATCCAAAACCATTTTTAATATGGAGTTTGAACCATATTGTCCCTGAACTTTACAACTCATTTTCAATTTTAAAACACTTCTTATGAATACATTACCCTCAGCTGCATCCTAGTACTTGTCCAGCTCAGAAAACATGATTTTTCAACATCAATAGTAAATTGTTCATGTATATATTAGGAATAAGACCAATAAATTAACAGTAGCACAGATAACTAAATAATTTATAAAACAAAACAATTTATTTAAAATGAACTTTAATTAGTCAATATTAAACTTACATGGGTATATATCATTATGATTCTTTAATGTATACATCTTGGAAAGAACATGACAACTGATTATTAAAATTTAATTATGACAAGTGTTATCTCCTAACTATTTATATGCCCTTCATTTCTATATACATATATTCACTCATTCTTTACACTGTTATTTTATAAACAGAATATTAATTAGAATTAAAAAATAGTTATGATTAAAATATGAGTAATAATCAATGGAGAATATATAATATCTCCCCACAATATTAGTAATTATAAAAATAAAATAAAAATTAATACAATGCTTCAATATATATATATATTGTAATGGATGTTTAAGACACCATTACAAAAATTATAGTTTTATAGAGGTGAAGAAAATAAAATAAATTTTTATATAAGGTTTCATTTGTAAAACTTGATTAAAAGTTTTTTTTAAATGCTTGTACAAATATATATGTATGTGCGTGGGAGTTATATTTTAATACCACAGTTATATTTGGTTTTTAATTTTAATTTTGAAAAAAAAAAAAGAAAACTAAGATTTTTTTTTTTTTTGTTAAATTTATGTAAAAGTAAAGTGTACAAATAGATTGCTTTTCAGATTTGGGGATTTAGATTGATAAGGCTAATTAAAAAGAAAGAAAACAAAAAGAAAAGAATTTTTCATTAGTTAATTCCTAGATCTGTAAAGGGCAATTTATTTTGTTAATTAGATAACTATTGTTATCTAGATCGAGAATTTTTAAATTTTAATTAAAAAGAAAAAGTTTGGTAATTGGTTTAAGAGATATGATTCAGATATAACAGGCTGAATCAGGCCATTGGATTATCTTTGACTAGCTTTCAATACTTGCATCAGCTAGTATACTTGCACCAGCGCAAAAAGAGAGACACCAACTCTGATAGGAGAATTGCACGATTCCTGCCAAAATACTTGGAAAGAACGATTCCTGCATATTCTGAAAGCTGATCCAGTAATTATTCTACCTAGAATGAACATTAAACCTACAGCAAGAATATTTTCTTTACCATGATGTGCTAAGCTTTTCGCCAGGACAGGTTCGGACGTCCTGTGTCTCCATTAACTGCCTACAATGCCATAAGAACCGGCTCCAAAGAAACCACTAACCAACTCGCCCAAGCCTACCGTCAGTGAATTCAGAGCAACGGACTAACCTAAGAAGTCTAGTGCACTAGCATTTAAATAAATTATTAAGGTACCTTACATTTTTGCAATTTAAATAATATTGTCTTAGATGTGTTCCCTTTTCTTTTTAAATATAAATGTTTTTCAAGTTGCATCTTATGTAATTCGATTTCTGTGTGCTTGATATTTTTTTTTTTTAACGAGTGCTAGTTTCAAACCTATTACTGTCCGTCCTATTTAAGTCTTAGTAAGTAAGATAGTTTATTTATAATCTCACATCCCTTTTATTATAGAAAGCTGTCTGGATATTACAGACTATTTTAATTGACTTCTGGCTCATGACCCATTTTATTATTAGTTCTATTTATGTCGTGAAACTTTATTTATAATAGACTATTAAGAAATATAATAGTTCTTAGTTTTATTTGTTCAAGCTTCCAATTCGTTTATTAGGGGCACGTACGATCATTTTAACCCTCTCAATAGGTAGATCGTGAGCTCCTAGCCTGTCTCACTCAGAGGGAGGTCAATCGATTGAAAGTAATAACTTTCAACACCCTTTTTATTATTATTAATGTTTTGGAAGCTACCTTCGCATTTCTTCTGTTTCGACATAAATCTCTTTTCCTAACTATGGGTTATAAGCAGGAAGCTAACCTCCCTTGTCGACATGAGATCACTGTATACTTACTAATACTTCTGCTCCTGCCAGTATTTTGCACTCTTTCATGCACAGGAAATCGCTCTCAAAGCCATATAAATATTTTAGTTCAATTTTGACGAAAGTACGTGTAGTACCTATTTTAAATGTGCTTTAAAGATTATTATTTAGATTTATGTTTATTTAATCATACTTTTAATAAAATTATTTATTTATTCATTTACTTAGTTGATTTTGTTTTCTGTTGCTACCTTTCCAACTCACTGAACAAAACATAGATCTCATTTGCTTGATTGAGCTAGTCCGGCGCATTCGATTCGCATATCCTGTAACCCCTTAAAAATAAATGTCTAGTTCCAAATTTCGGACTAGTGGCACCCTGGCGGTCAGTTTATGCGAGTCTAAAGCTTTTGTCTGGTATAATATATATATTATATTGTAATGAAATTCTTTTTAAATTATTGAGGCCTCTTAATTACATATATAGAATTAAACGTTCATACTGCAGATTCTTGGATAATTTAGAAAGCTTACTAATAATCAAAGATATACCTTTACACAATTAATATATAAACTGTATATTTGTCTTATATTGTGCTTGTGTTAGGTACAATTTAAAATAAAATTTCATAGATCTTTGTTGCTGAAGATTGACTTCTTCTATGTTAAATTTTATCTTCTTAGCGTAAGCAATGAAAAAACACTTCCATTATGGTCAGACAAAAACTATAACTTACAGCATCATCATTTCTGGACTTTTCATAGGTAGTATTTCATGATTTACAAGAGGCAGTCTGTACGTGATATAATTGTATTGGTCTTAACACATAGTTTTGAAAGTTTCACCATCATACAGAAGTTTATCACTATACTTGTATTAGAATTAGCACTGAAAAGTACTTTTAAAAGCAAAAAAAAAACTTTTACAAATACAAGAATTGTTTCTGACTTTTGGAAACTTGTATTTATTCAACGTTGATTCTTTATATTTATTATTTATATATCTGTATTCTACTTTTTTTCTCTCTAAAAGAAATGAGCTTAACAATATTTTTTTTATATTTAAATTACTTACTCAGGTTAAAGCAAACTATACATTACCAACCAAGAGAATTATCTCTTTTTATTACTTTTATTTTGTTACTTTAGGATATTCAATCTATTTCTTTATTTGGAGTTAAGGTAATTTGTAACATAAAATGATACCATGCTTAGATTAAGTTTATTTAATTACAATATATATATATATTAAATTCCAACCAGTAACCATCTAAACATTCGCAGTAAAATATAGTAATCAATATTTCTCACTGCTGTCAAGGCAACCTTCACTTCTTTTAATAGCAAGAATGGAAATCCCATTCTTACTAATGATCCATTGAATATATATGGACACTTAAATATATAATTACAATATATATATATTGTAACCATATGTTTTGGCTCATGGTAGGAAATTTTATTCAAGGGTCCAGTGTGTAAAATTTTAAATTTTTAAATTGTAATAATTTATAAATTATTAAAAAGTAGTGTATAAATATTCATTATATATATTAAAATGCTTATTGGATTATATATTTTCTAATTAAACCAAAAGCACTCATAAATATCTTAAAACTGATGATGATTTGGACTGATAATGCACCGGAAAGTCTGGTGGAATAGATATTTATCTCATAGGTATTTTATCACAATTTCCAGTGGTAGCTAGTTAAATAATATTGTAATAGTAGAAAACCCATTTGAAAGTAGGAAAGTATTTAAAACTTTATTATCATTAAACAAGTAAAAATAAACAACCAAAAGCAATTGATAATTTTTCTAAATTTGTTTATAAACGATCTTTAAATACATTGTATATTACATTAAATTGAAATATCAATCTGGATTTTTCTCACTAGATGGATTAAAAATATTAATTTATGTACATTTACTATGATTGAATTATTCAGAACCAATCACAACCGGTAAGACAAACAATAAAGGCTAGAACAAGTTTATCAGCTGGGGAGACTACTTAATGAAAAAGTTGAAAGAAGACGTAAATTTTCACTCATAAAAGAAAAAATTAGTAAAGTAAAAATCTAGAATAATAATTTCAAAATTATTTTGAAGAAAATTATAAGATTAGATGAAACTAAAGATGTTAAAATAAAAAACTAATAACTCTGTGACATCTCACCGCTGCTTTTGTTTTTATTGACCGTATAGTTTTGGATTTTACACATTGGAAGAAAAAAAAAGACCCTCATAAGTATTAATGTTATTCTTGGAAGAAATATTTGCCTACATATGGACCACTTGGAGGAAAGAATCAGAGCAGAAAAAGTAAGGGATTATTGTTGTTTTATTCCTCTTAGTAAATGCTTAAAACTAAAAATACTAGAATTATTAAGAGATAATAGAAAAAGGACTAAAGTCAATTTAATTTTCGCGCTAATCTGAAAAACCCATTTGTTGTTTAAACTATCTTTTCCGTAAAAATAGTTCATAACTCTTTTGGTGGAAATTTTAGAAGAAACATTAAATAAATTAAACATTTATTTTTAAATCCTATAAAATAATTTGTTCTAAAAAAAAAAAAATGCCTGAATTATTTCGTATTGTCATTAGGAAGAAATATCGTCTGCTTCAATTTCATGCTTCAATTTTACCGCGAATGGCTTAGTTGTTTAAAATAGAAAATGATAAATTATTAATGTCAAGTATAGTTTATTGGCAATTCTTGAATAGTAAATTAACTTTGCTAACCTTATTAAATATGTATTGCATAATGGAAGTAAATAAATAAGTATTTAATTTTCTTGATTGGGTAAATATAAAATAATGATATTCTCAGCTGCTCTAAAATTATTTAAAATTGAGACAGAAATCTTCGCGGATAGGAAAGAAGAATAAACCAGTGATAATTTTCATTCTGTTCCATGGTCGTATTTCAAGTTGCTAAATTTCAAATCACTGGAATAACATCAAACATCTCAATCTCTCTAGGATTTTAAAAAGGAAAAGTGTATTTATAAATCTTGATAAACTTCGTTTAGTGGTATTACGTGGAAAATGTTTTGATATTGCTTGATTGTGCCTCGTTGTGTTTATATTGTTATTCAAAATAATAAAGGATTTTCGTGCCATTTAAAAAAAAAAATGCTTAAATATTGTCTAAATGCGTTATTGTGAAACAAGATATTCCACGTCTATATTTGCTAAGAATATTGCTTGTTATATACGTCTTATCACTAATGTTACTCATAAGATCGGATCAAATCGGAACAATTACAATAAAATCTAAGGAAAGGAAACGTTTGTTCATCGTTGTGATTGACACATATAATATTGTAATATATGTTGTTGTTTTTTTTCTTCTTGCTCATGTAGTATTCAAGGATCAGGTTTATTTTTTTTATATAGTATATGTTTTGAAAACTATAAAGTGTGCTTGGTAAGGGTGTGGAGATGCATAAAAATAGTATCATTTATCACATTATTTTATGTTGTTGTATCAAGTAAATATATGGGAGTAAATATTGTTTATGGGGGAAAAAAGTGAGAAATATTTATCTCTCCTTCTATTAAAATAAATGTCAATATTATATTGAAAGGGAATAAACAAACCCGAACTTGCTAAAATTATATACCACATGACACAATTGTTCTGTTATAAGAGATAATTTTAAAAAACCTTTTTCATTTCTTAATATTGCCTATTAATTAAATGTCCATTTTAGATATCAAATGTAAGTTTATCTATCATTGCATGTACATGACTTGCTATGACAAGGTGTAATAATTATTTTGGAATAATTAAAGGTTGTTTTATTTAGATATTGGTGGTTTGTTTATCAAACATTAACAGTTTATGCATTGTAAAAGGGAATATTTATGTTTCCACTTTTATTATTATTGTCATTTTACCTTGCTATTGCATTAATTAGAATTTGTACCAGCTGTTAGCTGAAGAGATATGCTAAATATAAAAGCATCAAAGATAATAATATATGTATTGTGCATGGGATTATGGAGAATTCCCCATTGTTGATTAAGTGAAAGGATGATATTGTGAGGCTAGTTAAGATTTAATGCTCAGAGCATAATTAAGTCCTAAGAGAGGATAATTTCATGGTCTGAATTCTATGTTACGTGTCGAGGCATTGCCCGCACTTGTATACCAATGAAGGTATTAGAATCAACCATTTTTAGTATACAACTTTCATTTTTTTTTTTTATATACAACTTTCATGTTGTTTTCCTATGCAGCTTCCATGTTGCTTTGTAGAGCCTCCTTTATTGTTAGATCCTTCACGAAGTTAGAGTTATTTTTCCACCGTGTATGGTGAAAAGTAGTATTCATAATCCAATGGCAAGGATAAAATAAGTTCGCTTATGGGACACTAGTATATCCATAGTGTTTGTTTAATTGGGATAGTGTCCTGATGATGATGTATAATCATCATCAGTTGGTAGGCAGACCAACCAAATTTATTAGTGTATGTAGAACTTCTGTATGAAATAGCAAGTGGTGTCCATGAACAATGTAAAAGTATCTTTATCAAGTGATGATTTATTGATGAATCAATAAGATTATTTTATTATTAAATGAGTAAATTGGACATAGGCAATATTTTACGTCATGTGTGTATTTTAACTTATGGCGTCTGTCCCACATCAATATGACAAATCTTTCAAGGTGAATAGTGATACATTAGTAATAGTATTATACATGGTAATTGCCCTTACCATATTGTAAGAAATTAAATAGATTTATTGGAGATACTAATTTTAAAACTCCATTAAGAAAGAGAAAAGATTGCTTTTCTCAAAATGTAGAGATATTTGATTTGGTACGTTAAATACTGAGATAATTCCAATATGGATATCAAGTAATTCCCATCCCTGATTGTCCTTGATAGGGAATATTGTTTCATGTAAGGTATTCATGTAAGGTATCTAATTAATATGAATATTGTAAATAAATTTTATTATGTTAAACATTTACTTAGTCATCAGTAGTCTTGTTACTAATTAACACACACATACATTATTATTGTTATTGCTATCGACATATCCAATGATTATATGGAAATCATCATCAATCAATAGTGTATAAGTTACTATAGGTTGGTATACCAGAGTAATTTTATTAAGCCCTGTCATGTACAAGTATATCTAGGGCTTCATTACTTAATAAATAAAATATTGTTAACCTAAAGTATATATTATTTTAGATGTTGTACTAAAAGATTAAACATTTAATATGGGTTTAATCATTTTTATTTGAATCTGCGGATTTATCATTCACTGATCTTGATCACATTGTTATTACTTATTTATGAGAAAGAAGTCAATAAGTCTTTGTTTGGCTAGTGAAAATTATTCATACAAATGGAGGCTTAAAGTTTATATTAGTTATAGAGTTTCCTTAGGACTGCTAAGTGTTTATTAATTCAATTTTGTATCGAGAATCGTTTTGTGCATTCTAGTTGGGTAGTGGCAAAATCCCTCTCACTGACCCAAGTATATGTTGTATAATAAACTTTAAGTAATATGAACCCTGAGAAGAATAAATTATATTAATTTGTAGTGTAGAAGCTAAAGTTTATAATAGATTTTAAATTTGGTTGTTTATTATAGTTGTATTAGGTTTAGGAACATTCAATGGTTTGTAAAAGTCAATTAAATGTTAAAATATTAATTGCTTCTTTATCTGAAACATATATAGTTTGTTTTGATTTTATTGTGAATATTCTGGTTTTGCTGGGCTTGAAGTCCATATTTAATTTAGTTGTTTCCTTGTCATTTAATTTAATATCAAAGTTAGATTTCTGGAATTCATCTTTCATCCTCATCATTTTCTCATCTGTCATTCCCAGCTACCTTTAGTCTCCTTTCCTCCTAATTCTTTATCCTAATTCACTCACTGTTCATTAGCTCTTATTTCATTATCATCTTGATCATCCATTAACTCTTATTCTATCATCATCTTAATTATTCATTATTCTAATACATATTTCTTCCTTTTCTATTCATTATTAGACTTATTTCATGTTATTATTTAATTTTTATTTATTTTCATTATCCATTACATTATCCACATCTTAATTTACTTATTGCTTAATTTGTATTTTAATCTCATATTCATTTCATTGATCTAATCATTGGTTATTATTTGTTTGATAAAGAGTAAGTTTATTTCATAATCTTTTGTTTGTTTGCTTATTTATGGATTTTAGGGCTGGTTTAACCAGAAGTTATTACTCACCTTGTGATCTTCTCTAAGATTATAGTTTCATGTGAGCCTAGCCAATAAGGAAATCTTATCTTTGGTTTAACACTTATAATATTATAGGTGTGTATTCTAGATTTGCTTAGATTGAGTGTTGAAGCAGAGAGCGAGATCAGAAAAAGGTATACTATCTAGTTGTAATAGACAAAGATTACCTTGAAATTAAACGCTTAAAAATGTGCATAGTGATTTGTTGATGAGTATGCGGTTTATGACGGGGAAGGTTACAATATATATATATATATTTAATGGGGTTTATGTGGTCATGCATATCAGTAATATTGGATAGAGTGGATGACTGTAGGGAGCTTGAAAGTTTGGGTTCAAATCCCCTTTAATTATCTCTAGGTTAAGTATATAAATTATACTTGTATTTCAATATTATATGTATGTATATTCAAAATATACAGTACTAAATAATTCAAAAAATCTAAGATCCTGGCAGGCATACCCTTACATTTTCTTTCTATGCTTTCTAGATAACAATGTATTTTCAAAATTCTTAACCATTCAATCACCCATAATAAAAACTCTATTCTACTTTTAAATGTGTTGTGTTTGTCTTTGATTTACAGGTTCGTTTTCAAACCAACAGACAAATGATGACAAAACTACTTAACAATTAATATGTACAATTTATTAATCACCAAATATATACACATATTAGTTAATAATATACCTATAGTTTATACATGCTAATGCTGAGGTAGTCTGCTGAGTAATAGAACTCCCTTCCAGCTATATGATTAGCCTGCCTCATGAGTTCAAGACCAGCTGCACTGGTCAGCTTGCCTCAAGTTGGCTCTAGTTAGGACTCTTCCAGCTGCACTTAGACAGCTTGCCTTGAGTTTTCTACAGACATAAGCAGTTTCCAGTCCTAGGTGGATTTTGCCTCACTGCTGAGATGTCACAATAATGGCTAGTGAAGACGCTCTTGCTGATGGCAGATGTTTTACTGGAGAGCACATTCAGTCATTCAGGTTGACTGATGTTAACTCTCTCTCTCACTATCTATATGACAATCTGCCTTGCATTTAGAAAGGCTGACTATTTAATGGTAGATCCCCTACCTTACTGGAAACAATTGGATTCAGCAATCATGCTTGCCCATTGGCCTGTACTTATCACTGGCTGTCAGTTTGTCTGTACATCAGCCTATGGGCCAGCAGCAAACAATGCTCAATCCAATCAGATAAGGCAGGAATCTAGACTAGTCCACTTCTGAAGGCAAGGTCAGATATGATAAAATGTGTCATATTTCTTCTCTCCGTATAACAAATTCCTTATCATTTTATAAATCAACTTTTGCTAGCAGCATATTCCTTCAAATCTATTGTTTTCAGAATTATTGCTGGCACTAATAATGTCATCTACTAAAAATATTTCACTAGAATGTGATTCATTAATATTCCTGACATGAGAATTCAAAATTAATATTTCAATATTTTTTAAATTATGAATCTCTACAATCAAAATTATAAAATAAACCATTTAAAATTATTTCTAAACACTTATTCAAATTAAACTTCCAAGATTTTATATTCTTATGAATTTTAATAAATAACTTTCAAAATAACATTAATAACCTTAAAATTATCCTTAATATATCACACGTATAATTTTCATTTTTAATAACAATGTTATCACTGCTTTCAAGTGAACCTACATGCATGTGTATTGAATTAATATGTGATTATATAGGACCTCATTGTTTAAAAAAGAAAAACATTTGACTGCAAAGACAACAATAATAAAAATAATCATTTTTCCCCCAATTTTTGTAAAACATAAACTAATTGAAATATTCTCCTTTTTGCCTCTAAAATAAAATTTTCTTTTTTGCTTATCTTCCAGAAGAATCTCTATTAACATTTTCTACCAACAGTGGAAAGACAACATTAGAGGGAATAAATATAACTTTCCAACTATCAACATGAAACTTATTCTCAATAAACTCTTGAATTTTATTAATTTCATCTTATACCTGCCATATTAATGAATGTCACATACCATTACTTCATTAGCTAAATTTCCTGACTTCTTCACCAAATATCTGATAGATATATGAAACAGTATTATAGTGCTAATTGCACTAATGCAATGCCTTCAACATTAGAGCAATCCATAATGCAGATGAAAAATGAATCCATTCCAGTTTACTGTCTATATTATTCCCAAAGTTATTAAAATGAATAGAAATTAACTATACCATGTAAATGTAAGTTATGGCCGAATATGAATGAGTGTGTGGACATCTGTGTGCATTTACTATTAATTCTAATAGATGTTACTGTCTAACATACTACCTGTATAACATTAAGCTTGGCAGATATATCGAAGTGGATTTATTTTTTATTAGTAATGTGATTTTTTTTTATTATAAGTTCATAGTAATTAACATAACTAATATTGGAAGTTTATTACTACATATATATACAAACACATTATTGGAAGATGGGTGAAATTATAAAATTTTATTTCTTACCTGTTTAGCTACAGCTTTTGCTAAATCCTTACAAGTTTCTGTTTTTCCTGTCCCTGCAGGTCCTTCTGGAGCTCCACCAAGATTTAATTTGAGTCCTCCCATCAATGTCCTCATAATGATATGAAAGAATATATATATATATATATTAAAGTAATTGTAAACAAAAAATAATAGCACACATTATTATAACAGTATTTTAACCTAAACTGAATTCGCACAATATTTACAATTACCTGTAACACCTGTCAGTGAGAGGAGTGATCACAAGACGAGATGTATTTCCAAGATATTCATAACCGTAGAAAACATCAGTTGTTATCATTTTCACAATAACGTCAGTCTTTTCCCAGTAATATCGTAATTGACTAATCCATTTGAAATTATTACTGTCGGATACTTTTTCTTCATTTAACATGGCAACAACGTCACGAGCTAAAAATAAAAATCGTGCATAAAGTTAATAAAATATTATTTCAGCAATATTTTTCTTATATAGATAGTTGAATATATTCGTCTGAATTAACCAAATGATATAAAACTGCATTATTTTTCTGAATGTGGGTTTTAACTGGCCAAACCTTCAATATTCACTTTTATTTTCTTTCCGTCTACGTGATCATAAAATTTAGATTCATTATTAATCTAAGTAATGTAGGTATAAAGTAAAAATATGCACATTTAAAAATATTTGTTTTTAGATTTATATACTTACCATGGACGTCAATAACAATCAATGCTCCAAGTGTAATCCTAGCTCCACTAGACAGCTTTCCTCTAACAAGAGTTACTATTTGATCAATCTGATCATTGCATTTTGTCATATAACGCTGAAAAAAAAAGTTATACTGTATTGTATCAATAATCAATAAACGATTTTATATGTGCGTGTGTCAAGTTATTTGTTCTGAGATACATTTGGCAACTAAGAAAAGAAAACTATGATCAAGAGATAATCATCTTTAGAGATAATTCACCATAGCATGTTTATTCTAGCATTTAAAATTAGGAGCTACATCAGAAAGTAATGAAGTCTTATCAAATACTAATATATAGAATCATCAAACAATTTAATTTTAAGATAAATAATTACTATTATAATAGATATAAAATTCACTGGATTATTCATCTTCATAAAAAAAATGCCATGTCAAAGCAAGCACACACCCCTACCCCAATATCATGTAATAGTTGTTGAGATACTGTTTACTTCCCCACAAAAAGATGATGATAAATAATAAAGAAAAGATTTCTACAGAATTGTTCCTTTACTCTCCACTTTTTTTTTTTTTATGTCAAAGCGTTGATCGGGAAGCGAACCCGCGCCAACTGCTGGGAAGGCAGTATGCTAACCACTAGGCCACCAATACCTGACTTTTACTCTCCACTTTGTCATCAAATATAATACTTAAATACTAGATTTTTTCATTAGTATAATGCTGTAGTTTCCAAAAAACATGGGAGTAGTAATTTAATTTCACAAAAAAAAATAATCTAACATTCCACAAAAAAAGGACTGTGTGGGAATAGCAACATGGCCCAGAAAGAGAGAACAGCGATTAAGATCATGATTTATGTAAAAGATAATATATATATATTGTTATGAGTATTACAATTGTCTTTGATAAGGATGCTCTGTATTAAAAATGCTTTATGGTTATATTTAATGTTTTTAATATTCCCCCCAAATAAAAAACATTGTAATAATTGCATATAGTTCATAACATTTCAGTGATGGAATTTTTATAATTTATTAAAAAATACAAGTGATCAAATCATTTGACATTGGATTTAAATAAACAAAAAGTGCTTAAAACAAAAACAAAGGCAATCCAATTATCACACGTTTTTATCTTATTTTATATAAAAATGTAATAAGATTTTAAACTTTGATAAAGTTTAATTCATAAGAAATAAAATAAATCTGGACGATACAATATCTGTTATGTGTACTCTCATTTTTCCTTAATGAAAGAATACTGAAGCGGCCTCTGCCTATAAATTGATATACATTTTTAAACATTAAATTATAACTTACTTTTCGCTTTTAAATTTCCCACTTCTGGCTTTTTTTTTTAATTTTTGTTTATTTTTTAATTATTTCAACAGCATAATAATTAATCATTAATTCCGATTTTAAACAATAGGATAAAAGATCTAAAGTTTGAATAATGATTGATTACTAGATGCATATAAAATCCTTATCCTTACTATTTAAATTGGAGCAAAATATTTTTTCACACAATAGCGCTGCCTGGTGCAAGTTCTAGTAATCAACAGATGCTAGATGGATGTAGATCATAATCTTTATGCAGTGAATTCCCACACAATATTCTCAGACCAGTTTCCATCTTTGGCTTTTATCAGTGAAGATACTTGGATCTGGGAGCAGAATATCTGAATTTTTGAATCTAATATCCAATCCTCCAACACCCACATTTTATCTTTTTTATTTAACTAAACAAACTATCAGCCCAAATTCAATCCAAGCTAATTTGCCTGCATACAGATCTGAAAATGGTTCAGTATCTACATGTTTTAATATCTTTGCTTTTCCAATAACCAGAGTCATGTTTATCCTTTGGCTAGGATTCTTTATGAATGCTACTATTTTAACAGTTTCTGTAAGAATGAAGAAAAGATGAACATAGGATTTTTAGTGGTTTGTTATTTAAATTGCTGAATGGCATTAGCTGCTTGTTTTTTGTTTTGCAGTATGCAATAATAAAATTATTAATTCTCCCAAAATTATTTTGAGTAAGAAAAAAGATCATCTTAAATTATAATTTTTGATAAAATATCAAACTATAATTAATATCAATCAATTTCATTATTAAAATAATAAGAGTAATAAATATTTTTATGATGTGAATAATAACAAAAAAAGTAAAAGGCAAGAAAGAATACAATATTTTAATAATAAATCTTAATTACCATTAGCCCACTTTTTTCCACCATAGAATATGTAACTTCAGTTGTCCAATATATACAACTAACACATATTGTCACTTGGCCAGGCCATTCCAAAACCCACTGATTCCGAGGTACTTTTCTGTACGCATCCATTGCTGCACGTATGACATCACGCATACTAATAACCATCACTTCTTCTACTTGAAGAAGCCATTTTTCAACCATACTCTAATTTAAATTTCAAAAAGGTTTTAAATTTTACAGAATGTTATACAGCTGTGAAGATTAAAGTAAATTATTATTAATTATTCATATTACCATAGCAATATTCATGACAAATAATACTAATAATAGTAATGCATATAAATAAATACATATGAACTCTACAAAAGGCATATGATACCATCTGCTTCTTAGCAATTGTTCTTATATATGCTTAGTTTATTTATATAATTTTAAATGGAATGAATTCAATCTATTGATTATATTCATTTATTTTGATGAGTTTATTTAAAATATATAACTCACTGGAAGTTTCAGTTACATATAATCTGAGTTGTTTATTTTTTACATATATTAAATCTGCATTTTAAAAAAATGATTATTTATAATATCCTGCAAAGCTAAGCATGCTTTCGACTATTTGTAATCATATTAGTAGCACAAGTAATCTACTGAAGGCAGTTTTATTTATTCTTAGGCATCAGAGATATTTAAATAAAGTGTATATTTTAATGACAGCCTCTATAAATAAAAGATCTAAGGTCTTAATATAAACAAGTAAGTTGCCACTTAAACAGCAAAAGACTGAATTTTGTATAATTCTAGAAGTTTAAATAAATTCTGTTAAATAAGGGAATTTAAATGTTTTAAAATGGACTAATAAATAGTCACATTTAAAACTTTCAAACCTCACAGTCGTTCATTATTCAGCAGTAGCCAACCCAAGCTGAGGATAGCTAGGCTTGCAGCCCAATACAAAATTGTAATCTTATTTAAAATAATATGAGATTTTTTTGTGATTATATATATATCAGTGTGACTAAAATAAACATATGAATGCTCTCTCTATTTGTATACATGCATGATTTTAGTTTTATGGAAGTATGTAGCTTTTGGTATGTTACCTTTCACATGTAGACAGTACAATTGACAATATCAGATATTACATGTGCTCATGAGATCTTGGGAAATGGTGATTATCAATAATATTTCAATTATCATTTTTCAATACTTAGGAGTTTGAAGTTATTTAAAGTCAGACAAGCATTCTTATAAAACTATTAATAGTACTCTACACTTTAGCAGTGCCTTGTGTGTGCTCCATGTAATAGAGCTAATAATATGTGGATGGACAAGGATTTGCTCATTTGTTAGCTGATCAGGTCATTTTAATCAGCTGAAAAGTGTGTGTTCACCCCTCTCTATAAGATGGTTTGAGATTTGCAATAGATTTTATAAATGAGCACTAGGGCCTTTACAAGTAACCCCATGTCTTCTTTGCATCAGCAGCTGAGAGGAGTGTGAAACAGCCCAAATCTAAGTTTTGTATATAATAAAAGAAAATAAAGTTGTTTATCTATTATTATGTTTTTTATTCTAACATATGTCAAGAGGAAAATGATCCCCACTCTCCAAAAAAAATATGGATAAAGAAAAATTGTTCAAAGAAAATTGAACAAATTTCTGCTTATTGGTCAGGCAAATAGTAATGCATTCTGCTTAATTTATAAAGAATTAGTGCAAATTTTCATTGACTATAATTTGAAAAGAGTTTATATGCATGAATATGCTTCCAAATTCAATGCACATGAAGGAATGTGTTATAAAAGCCAAATAGCAGAATTGAAAAAAAAACTGCCTTCTCAACAACATTTTTTTTTTTAAAAAGATAACAACTCCAGAAAATTCCATTGATAAAAGTTACTTATGTGGTAACATATTTAATAACAAAAAAATCAAAATCATTTAAAGATGGTTAGTTTATTAAGCAATGTATGAAAAGCATGACAGATATAATTTATCTTGAAAAAAAAGTGGAATATTTCTAAAATCAGTTATAAACATGTTTAAGTTTTTTGAGATACACATAACAAATATTATAGTTTCTGATGTTTATAATATATGTGTGTATATAATGTACCAAGATCGTAGTTGGTACATAATAATTTTTACTTAAAAAAAATTATAAAATAAAAATAAATCATTCCTTAAAATAAATAGTTAAAAGTTTAAGAGTTCTTACAATTAATTAATTCAAAAGGAGGGAGGGGGAGTCTTCCTGTAGAAAAAAGTAAAAGTTTTTAAAGGGTTTTTTTTATTATTATAAGTTAAAAGTTAAAATATAAGTCTCTTTTCATTTGAGTTACTAAAATGAATTATATATGTGCGTAAATGATTAATATGTTTGTTAGTAAAATATATATGCTGGTAAATAATGGATGTGTAATAAATGTTATAAAAATAAATGAAAATCAAAAATATAAACAACAAGTTCAGCAGTGGCTACTAATTAAAAGTTTAAAAACAACACGTTTGCATGGCTACTAATTAAACAATCTTCCAAAACACGTTGTTAAAGGATTAAAAAAGGAATTTCGACAACAGATATTGCTGGAGGATATCAAAATGAATACATGTGTCATGTATAAATAGCCAAAGTTTTTATCAGACATTGGGTCGGGTTAAATGATAACAAAGAGATAACAGTTGAGTTCAGAAAACCGTGAAGTTTATTATGAATCAATCAAGAATGCAGTGTTAAAACCACGGGAAACATGTGGCGGTTTCTATCCTTAAGCCCGGTAAAACAGCAAGATCTACCCCTGAAAATTGTATCTGCATCACAGCTTGAAGATTCTCTGTCAATATCTAATTGTCTTCAGGAATAATACCAACTAATAAGCATTAAATCTCCATGGGAAAACTACAAATCTAACTGGTTAGATATACTTCAGCAAAAGCAGCAAACAGCAAGATGCATCCATGTTCAAAATCCTAGGTAAACATTTTTCTTATATTCATTCTAAAGTAGCCATCGCATTCATAAATTTCCTAAAGCCTCCAAGAGTCGAATTATAAGAACTCTATAGCACATAAAAATGAACTATTAATTTGTGTGTTCTAAATATCAAATATTGTTTAATGCTTTATTATATATGTCAGTGTGTGAGTTAGATGTGTGCATAATTAAAAAAATACCAATATTATGTTAGTTAAAAAAATTGTAAAAAGTATTTATCTTTAGTATAATTAATGTTAATAAATTGTCTTTAAACTTAAGCCTTATTTTGTCGGTCAATTCTTTTTACCAACTCTTTTTATCAATTCTTTTCACCACTAAGTTTGTGTAATTTTGTTATTGAATTAAAAAGAAAATAGACTGAGCTAGTTAAAAGATTGTTTCGAGTGCTGGATTATGAGCCTACTGTCCAAACATGTTAGTCTTAGACTAGCTGGCACCTGGTGTTTACTCTGAAACAAATAAAGTGTCTGGATAGTAGGGGTTTGAATCTAGCAGCCTTGGTGGGTCATGATCTGATTGTGGGTATTGTTGATAGTTAAAGCTATCAATAATATTTTTCACTTTGCTCAAACATGTCGGTTTGTTCACATAATATTTATAATTAAATAAGATTATAAATGGATTATAAAGAAGTTTGTAACCAGCAAAAACATTTGCAGTGTAAGTAAGATCTTCTGTGGATCGAACCCAGTACATAAATGGCTTCTCCCAACATTGGGGTTGGACCTAAGAAACAATAGTAAATAAATACTTTGTTTCTTGTTTGAAAAAATTTTTGATACAAAAGCTGAATTACGTATGTTAAAGTGGTTTGATTTTATTTTTAAAAAAAAAAACGAATTGACCGAAAACTTTTTTTCTTTAAAATGAAAAGAGACTTGACAGGGACATTATTTAAAATAAATCATTATGTTAAATCAGAGACAGTTGGATATTATGGGTGGAGCTAAAGCTTTAGGAATGTGTAAAGAAAAGGACAAAGGGGTGGAGTTAGCCATGTGTTTTTTAAAAGAAATAAATAAATAAGTTGTATATTAAATTTAGTGAAATAAAATATTGTTTTAAAAATGGAAAAAGAGAAAAAAATATCTGAGATGCAGATGATGATGAAAATGCTGATGAATATGATGCAAGAATTCAGGCAAAGTCAGCAAGAACTCATTGTGGAAATAAGAGAAATAAGAAGTGAAATTACAGAAAAGGTAGAGAAAAATCAAGAAATTGTAGAAGTAGATTTTGTCAAAGAAAGTAAGAAAGTTGAGGTCATGAAAGAGATAGTAGAGTCAGATAGTGGTAAATATAGTAGTTTGGAAATATAAATTAAATTAGAATCAGATAGCGTTGCTACAGAGAAAGTAGAAATAAATGTAGATCAAGAAATAGAAGAGAGACATAAGTTTGAGGTAGAAGATAGCATTGAAAAGTTTTTACAAAAATTTAAAAAGGTTAAAGTAAAAGTTCATGTTTGTTTTAAACATAGATTTAAAATAAAAAGTGTAGGAAAAAATATTCACGGTTAGAAAAAATATGGAGGTCTGTGAAGCTTAAAGGTTTTCTTATTTACAAGGCAGAAAATAGAACAGAATGAGAAAGAGATAAAATAATACACTTTAATCGAGGGTTAGACATGAGAATATGGAGTATAATTTATATTAGTGAATTAGTAGAAAGAAAGAAGGAACTGCCTGACATAATTTAAAAGTTAGTAAACGGGCGGAATAGTAAAGGAAATAAACAAAAAGGACCGGAAATGGACAATGAGCATGAATATGATTATTCTAATGTAAATAATTTGATAAATTTAAATCTAAAACTTCTATTTAAAACTAAAATAATAAATTTAAAAATAAGTGAATAATGATAATGAAATGTTTGAAAGTAATAATAATAATGGAGGCTTCATAAATTAAAAGATTTTTTTCCCCTCTCCATGCACATATTAATAAAGAAAAATGTTCGTAAATAAATGGGTCAAATTAATGTTTTAAAAGTAAAGCCTGTAGAATTAAATAAATGAAAAAGATAATGGAATTTCTAGAATAAAATCAAGTTAGTCAAATAGATATTTGTATAATAAAGGATCGTAATAAAATAAAATAGTTTCTGAATACACACATGTTAATATATAAGGTAAACAAATGGTAATATAAATAAATATGTAAACTGATGTCCGGGATCATTTAGAATAGTATTGTAAGATTAAATAAATATTTAGAATGTTCGTAATGGTTTGAAATAATATTGTAAGATTAGATTAATATAAATAAATGTTTAAGATATTGATCGTATGATTTTAAAATGATAGCATAATGTTCATAAATAAAAATATAAAGTCAATCTAAGTTGTATTAAGAGTGTATAGGGATTTGAAATTAAGGGTAGAGGGTAGTGTGAAATAAGTTTAGTTAAGGATAAGTTAAAGCTGCTGACTGGATAAAATTTAGCACCTGTAACAGACTTATCAGGGATCATTCCTCTTTCCAAAGCATAAGATGAAAATGGACAGTTGATAAATCCTGCCATTCACAGTGACCCTTTAATTTTCCAAGTCCAGTAGAAACCCGACAAATGAAGCTTTATGTGTAAGTCGGTATAAGTCAGCGAATCTGCTTCTGTTTCGTTTCCAAAAGATCCCTGTGCCACAAAATTAGTTTGTCACGGTGGTGACTATCAAGCATTTAGATCATTGTGAGCAATGTATCCAGCATAGTAGGAAGTAAAGTATAATTGAAGATTGCCCTTAGCATGTAAAGTAAAAGATATTAGAAAAGCAAACTTAGAAAAATAATAAATATTTCGAATTAAGAATTAAAGTTATCAGAGATAAAATGGTCAAAAATGACGCATTTTACTCTCAAAGGGAGGGTGGTGTAATGTACAAAGATCATAGTTGGTACATAATAATTTTTACTTAAAAAAATTATAAAATAAAAATAAATCGTTCGTTAAAATAAATAGTTAAAAGTTTAAGAGTTGTTACAATTAATTAATTCAAAAGAAGGGAGGGGAAATCTTCCTGTAAAAAAAAGTAAAAGTTTTTAAAGAGTTTTTTTTTATTATTATAAGTTAAAAAGTTAAAATATAAGTCTCTTTTCATTCGAGTTACTAAAATGAATTATATATGTCTGTAATAAGTTTGTTAGTAAAATATATATGTGTGATAGTAAATAATGGATGCATAATAAATGTTATAAAAATAAATGAAAATCAAAAATATAAAACAACAAGTTCAGCGATGGCTACTAATTAAAAGTATAAAAACAACATGTTTGCATGGCTACTAATTAAACGATCTTCCAAAACACATTGTTAAAGGATTAAGAAAGGAATTTTGACTACAGATATTTCTGGAGGATATCAAAATGAAAATATGCATCATGTATAAATAGCCAAAGTTTTTATCAGACATTTAGTCGGGTTAAATGATAACAGAGAGATAACAGTTGAGTTCAGAAAACCGTACAGTTTATTATGAATCAATCAAAAATGCAGTGTTAAAACCACAGGAAACATGTGGCAGTCTCTATCCTTAAGTCCAGTAAAACAGTAAGATCTACCTGTGAAAATGGGGTCTGCGTAACAGTTTGAAGAATCTCCATCAATATCTAATTGTCTCCAGGAATAATACCAACTAATAAGCATCAAATCTCCATGGGAAACTACAAATCTAACCGGTTAGATATACTTCAGCAAAAGCAGCAAACAGCAAGATGCATCCATGTTCAAAATCCTAGGTAAACATTTTTTTATATTCATTCTAAAGTAGCCATCGCATTCGTAAATTTTGTAAAGCCTCCAAGAGTCAAATTATAAGAACTCTATAGCACATAAAAATTAACTATTAATTTGTGTGTTCTAAATATCAAATATTGTTTAATGCTTTATTATATATGTCAGCATGTGAGTTAGTTATGTGCATGATTAAAAAAATACCAATATTATGTTAGTTAAAAAAATTTATAAAATTATTTATCTTTACTATAATCAATTAATAAATTGTCTTTAAACTTAAGCCTTATTTTGTTGGTCAATTCTTTTTACCAACTCTTTTTATCAATTTTTTTCACCACTAAGTTTGTATAATTTTGTTATTGAATTAAAAAAAAATAGACTGAGCTAGTTAAGAGATTGTTTTGAGCACTGGATTATGAGCTTACTGTCTGAACATGTTAGTCTTAGACTAGCTGGTGCCCAGGGTTTACTCTGAAACAAATAGTGTCTGGATAGTAGGGTTTGAATCTAGCAGCCGAGGTGAGCCATGATCTGATTATGGGTATTGTTGCTAGTTAAGCTATCAATAATATTTTCTATTTTGTTCGAATGTGCCGGTTCATTCACATAATATTTATAATTAAATAAGATTATAAATGGATTATAAAGAAGTTTGTAACCAGCAAAAACATTTCAGTGTAAGTAAGATCTTCTGCAGTTCGAACCCGGTACAATATATATATATATATTGTAACCTTTATAAAAGAGGGAGATAGAGAGGGAGAGATAAGAAGAAAATAGAATAAAGGAGAGATAGTGATAAAGATAAATGATGAAAATGAAATGAGAGTGGCCAATTGTAACCTAATAAAATACAGAGAGAGAGAGAGAAATAATAAGAAAAAATATAAGAGGAAGAGAATAAAGGGAGAAAATTATAAAATGGAAGTAAAATATAACCTACTAGAATAAGAGAGGGTGTGAGAAAGAGAGAAAAAGAGATAATGCTAATAAAGAAATGAGAGAGGGGGAAGAAAAGAAATAATGATAATGGTAAAGATAAATAAATGATGGAAAAGAAAAGAATTGAGAGGGAAAAGAAATGGGGAAAATGTAATAGAAATGATATATATAATGGAGAGAGAGAAGAAATGAGATGAAGGGAAAGATATGAAATAGAGAGATGTAAGAAGAAGATGAAATAAAGGAGAGAGAAATGAAATGCGATGATAGAAGAAATGACATGAAAGGAAATGGAATAGAATTGAAATGATATAAAATCAACTATAAATTAGAGACTCTAAACGTCTTGGCTCTGTGGGATTACAATAAATTTAAAGAAAAGAGATGATGATCCAGAGATGTATAATCAAATAAAGATCAAATCCAATATTGATGAACTATAACTACTACAGCATATTGATCTTTTAATAAACCATACAAAAGATTGTCTAAATCACTAATCAATGCTTACCATATTAGTCTTACCAATAAATCATACACTTTCTGAATAAGACCTATGATGCTTTACTTTATAAGATTATCTTACAGAATTATATTTACTAAAACAACAAGAGTAAATAACCTCAGGGATTTTAAAACTAAAACTCTTGTGTAAAATTAAAGTTTCAGTTCAGTTGTCTAATAAAGAATTACTGTGATTAATAAGTGACATCTTATCTGACCATAAAATAATTAGAATATGTTCAATCTTAAAATAATAAACAAAACAAACATTAATTCAAACAATTTAATGAATCAATTTAAATTTAACTAATAATGGCCTATTATCTAAGATATTACTTGAGAAAAGAAAAGAGCAAGGGTTCTTTTAATGCCTTTCCATATTCATAGACAACCACTAAAGACCTCAAATGCAAATGGATTAGAATTCTTTAAATATATAAGATTTAAGATGATGATAGATGATGTGCAGTGAATATAAGATAATGTGCAGCTTTTAAAATAATATTAATTAAAATATTCTTCTGAAGTACTAATATTGATAATCTGATATTACATAATTTTTAATCTGAAAAGATATACTGATAATTTAAAAAAAAAATAAACTTTTAACTAAGTATTTAATTATGTATCTGCTATAATGTAATTATCTGTATTTGTGATTCAATACGAGAATCATTTACTTTAACATAGCTTTTTAATTTTTAAGACAATATCAACTATATTTAATTGACTTAGAATATACTTGTGAATGTCTAAATTGAAGATTCAATAACTTTAAATTTTAAGACTTTGTGAACTTGGAACCCAAGACAATAATATATTTTACTTTCAAATGCCTTTATTTGTGCCTCAAGACTATTCAAGAGGCATAAGTTTTACAATGCAATCAACAAGAATCATTACCAAGAAATTTAGGGAGTGTCGGTGCGTGTCAAGTGCATCCGCACCCATACACTTGATTTAATGCGTATGATTTTGAACATTCAAGTATAAATGTATGGATAGGTTGAGTGGGATATTAATAATTCCAGAAGTGCAGTGACACAAAATTCACCTGCTCTTCCAGACTTACACACATAAACCCAACTTCTTATGCTGAAATTATTGTTCACAAAACTGTTCAATTATACATGTCCATTTCTCCATTAGTTATTTGGAGACAAAAATGTTATATTAACAGCAATGTTACACTTTCAGAACACTTCTATTTGTGTCTCATTATTATTTGGGGCCATAGCTTGAAAGAAACAAGGCAACCGCTTCAGTTGCAATGGGAATATTGTCCTTGGATTGTCTAATTGTACAAGTCTATTTCACCATTTGAGCATTCCCAGTACTGTTATAAATGAGAAGGTGTTTGGATTGTCCAACTCTACAAGTCTATTTCACCATTAAAGCTCTCCCAGTTCTGTTATAAATGGCTTTATAGGTATATATGCTTATTTCTTGGTTTGCATGGCATACCACTTGTAGAGCAGTCACTTTCCCTTCTATCTATTCCTAATCTTTTATTAATTTGTTCAGGCTTAACTACCTTCATTTCCTAGGATTTATCATCATGATATGTTAGTGCTCTTTGGGCTGTTATAATTTCTAATTACTAATATATCGATTTATTTATTATGTAAGGTAAGCACTACACTAGGCAAGGCATGGCCCTAGTTTAATCTGATTCCAAGTCTGATCGGTTAGCCATGGCTGGCATGTCCTCTTGTCATGGTCCTTGGCATCATTTAACAATTTGAAGTATAATACCTCAATATTGTAATCAATACCCTTTTCAAAAGTTACCTTATTTCATGCCAACCAGATGACAAAGTTAACATAAGTTGCCAATCTAACACTGCCAAAGGAGCCCTTTTTAAAAGCTTTCACCATATCCACCCAGGCCCAGTCTTTATCTGTGGTCTTTTGCAATGTCAGATAGCATAGTTTATTCCAGGTCTCACATTCCTGAAGAATGTGGGAAATTGTTTCATCAGTTTTCTTGCACAGAAGGCATATCAGATCCATTTTATACCTCCACTTGTGGTGGAGGAATGCAGCCATTGGTAGGGCCTCAAGGTTAACTTTAATTATAAAGTCTACTAATTTTGCCTCCAGCTTCCAGAACTTTGTTAACCCTGCAAGCCGCTTGATCCCTAGCTGAAGTCTGGTCTTAGTGATGGGATTGCTACCATTGATTAGAGCATGGGTGTCCCAATAGGAAAGCTTGCCATTGAAAAGGGAATTGGACATTGTTACATTTTTAGTCACAAGTGTGACCTGTTGCTGTAACCAAATGTTACCCCTTTCTTGGGGGGGGGGGTCAGTGGGTTCAACCTCATTTATTGGTAGGGGGCTTTCCATTTTTGGATTATCCTGAAATAGTTTGGTTAAAATATTGTGGGCTTTCTGGATTAAGAAGGTGTTGATTGAATGGAGTCTGAGTCCATTTTGTGATTTAGGCTTTTGAAGGGAGTTGAGGCCAATTACTGCTGTTCTCATGCCCCAGCAAGCCTCCTACATTGAGTCTCCACCTTTTTTATAAAGGTCTTAGTAGGGGAAAAACCGGCCAGAAAATAAGTGATTTTGGGTAGCACAGCAGCATTTAATAGTGCGACCTTCCCCAACAAGGAGAGTGGGACCTTGGTTAGGGATGTCACTGTGTTCTTAACCTTTGTGAGAATATTTTCCTCCAGATCCCTTCTTATGACACTAGGAGGGGAGGCCATGCTAAAGCCAAGAAACTTCTGGGGGTGTCGGAATCTCCCCTGGATCTGTTTTCCAGTTCTGATCGACCACATGGCTGATTTTACCTCATTAACTCTTAGACCTGATTCAGAACCAAATTGATCCAAGAGCTCCCCCAGCCTACCAACCTCATCCTGTGATGAGAGAAACACAGTCACATCATCCATGTAGGATACGTGGCAGACCCTCTCTCTCAGCAAAGGGATGGCAATTCCCTCAATGGATGCCTCAATGCATAACAGCAATGGGTTGAGGTAAGCTGTGAAGAGGAGTGCACTCACTGGTGAGCCCTGTGGTATTGAAACAGAGGGCTGAAATCCTGGAGCCACTCGGCCATCCAGTGAGAGAAAGATTTCTCTATTCTGTAGAAGATTCTCGATCATTTGGAGATATGCCTGGGGCACTTGGAGTTTCTCCAGTATACTGAGTAACACATTGATCTGCACACAGTCAAAAGCACTGGCAAAGTCGAGTTGGACCACAACTGGCCAGACCATTTTATTCCTGCGTATATGATCCACTATGAGGCGAAACCAACTGATGGCTTCTGCAGTCGAGCTCCCCTTCTTTGCAAATTGGAAGGCTGACAGTTTATCAATAATGATCTTCTGTATGTCTTCTTTGATGAGGTTTTAGATTGTTTTTATCAGTAGTGGAATCATGGAAATAGGTCACAGATTCCCCAGATCACATGGCCCATGGGGTTTTTGAGGAGGGGGACCATTGCGATGGGGTAAATTCCACTATTTTCCCGACTGCCATCAGCCAGTATATCCACCATCTTCTTAACAATCGGTATTGTGAATGAGCTCAGGTGCAGCAGAAGGAATTTTGGGATTCCATGCAGCCCAGGATGTGTGCCATCAGGAAAGGCTCTAAGTGTTGCCAGGATTCTGGCCTCAGTTATTTTGTGTGGTGTATTTGCCGTGGAGGATGTTCTCCTAATTCTGTTAACACCATTGGGATTAAATTTTTTAATGTAATGCTGTCTGATCCTGGGTAGCATGGATGCACCAACATATTTGTTACCATCTATCTCAATTGAACCTGGTGCCCTGGATTTGCTGTTGGTTCCAAGGGCCCACTTGAGATAACCCCGGGTCCAGCAATGTTGGTGTTCAATGAATTGCCAAGCTCTTTTAATAAAGAGGTATTCAGCAACCTCCCTCTGTATAAGACTGTATTTAATTTTCAGTTCAATTATTTGGGAGCCTCATATGGCATATGTTGTAATTTATATGCAATATGGTCCAGTTCACTAATTAAGTGTACAGGACCCCTGGACTTCTGAGTGGATATATTAATGCTGTCAGCAAGGGATTTAGTGAAGAGCCTCCAGCCTCTTATTGCAGGTAGGGACAACAACTTAATTCTATTGAAGGCAATGTATGACTCAGATAGACTAATTTAGTGGTTATCATCGATTTAGTTAGCATGCGGGTCATTCTTTCTAGGGAGTTTGTAGGTTGATCATCATTGAGTGCCAATATTTTGACAAGCACAGCATGATGATCCGAGAAGGCAACAGGGCATAACTTTGCCTCCATTTCCAGGATCAAAGTTGGGGATACATATATCAGGTCAATCAATGAATGGGCTGATTTAGTATAAAATGAATAATCACCTTCACAGAAAAACCGTTTACCACTCATAAGAGGCTGGCTAAGGTGGCCTGCATATTTGGCCTGGAATTGATCATATTTGTGATTATAATCACCAATTATTAAGGTTGGGAAAGGGCTGGTTCTCAAGGTGCTATTGATTGAGTTTATAACACTAAATACAGTTTCAGGGTCCTTTGGAAGGTACAAATTTACTATGTTAAATTATCTTGTACTATTGCAATTAGACAATTTAAATTTGATCATCAAAATTTTGAAGAAGGAGATGGATGATTTTTTATTTATGATTATAGCTACTCCGCCTGATGGAGTATTAGAAAAGGAGTAGTGTAGGTAACCCATAGTCTGTAGTAGATCAATGATTTTGTTATCAGATCGAAGGTATAATTTAGTTTCGCATAAGCATAGTATGTCTGGGTTGTGCTGTTTGAACCAATGTATCAGGGCATATGCCCTGTTAGTGGTGTTCAAGCCCCTTATGTTCAGTGATGCAATATATATTATTGATGACCTAATACCCACCTGATGATGAGTTAGAGTAATCTCCAGGTGGGTCCCCTGGGTCAAGCTCTCCTTCTATTGTGACCTCAGGAATAGAGCCTCCCTCTGATGCTGTGAGAGTAGAAGGTGTTTCAATCTCCTCAACTAGAGATATCAGTTCTGGGTGGCTATTTTCCAATGGGGTGATTTGCAAAGAGGAATCTTTCAGGCTGAGGGGTATCGGGCCATTCAGATAGTCTACCTGTGTTGGTGAACTAGTTTGTGTCTTCTTTCCCTTAGGTGGGCATTCCTGGTTTGCTGTTTCATGTAATTCTATGAGATCCCCCACAAATTCTGATTCATCACAGTCCGTAGAAGGGGAAGATAATGGTTTAGGCCTCTTGGATCTTTTTGCCTTCCTGCAATTGGGTCAGGTTGTGGATAGTGTTACAAGTTTATCTTCTGACTCTTGCTTGTAATTATTCTCAGCTGTGCATTCTCAGAATTTTCAGACATGAATATGTCATTGTCTTGGGTGACTATCTGTTCTGTTTCTTGCATTCCGGACCTACTATGATGATTCTGTTGCTTTGGCTTTCTTAATTAAAAGACCTCTGAGTTGGATATATTATTACTCATCATATTATTTTCTTGCAAACTGGAATGAATTATCTGGGGTCCCTTTCGGTTACATCTGTGGAATTTCTTGTGTATAGATCCACAATGTATGCATTTTCAATCCGGGCAGTCTCTCATTAGGTGTCCCCTCTAGGAACAGTGGAAACACTGTGGGGAAACCCCTCTGAGAATAATCAGTAGTGAGGCCTCACGGTACTCCACCAACCCAGGCACAGCTAATGGGGACACTCCTTTGGCAAGTAAAATTCTGAATTCTGCAATGTTTGTGAAAACCTCAGCTCCAACATTTCGAATTTGTCTATAAGCAAAGGATGTAATTTTCCCATATGGTGCAAGGATCTGTTGAAGCTCTGATTGTTGAAATTCAACACCACAATTCTTGACCATTCCACTGATACACATCGATCTATCCAAGTCCATGGTCACCAAATATCTGCCTGCTAATGTTTTATACATGTTTCTGAAGGCTTCCTTGGCAAAGGGGTTGGTGAATTTATGGCTGGTGTATTGTATGGCCACATAGTGGTCATTCAGGTGAAATAAAACTTTATATATGGAGGACCATATCCCTTTTGCCTTAAAGAGATCAATGATTGGGTGGGGAATTTATAAAAGGATATGTTATGGTCTGTCGTGGAAAAAATTAGGGTATTATTATTTCTGTAGGGTTGAAAGGACCTCATAAACAAGGCAGGTATTGACTGATTAAAGCGGTCATTGATGACCATATGGGATGTTGGAGTATCTTCTATAATTGGAGTCACTTCTGCTTCTTCTTGATCTGTGCTTTGGTCTTCATATTCATGATCATTATCCATGATTAATAGTGACTTAGCAAGTGAGCTTAGCTGAGATTTGTTATTATCATAATGTTGAGAGTTGTAGTTTGTAGGATTTGTGTGTTCTATTCTTGCTGCTGTCATTTGAGCATATGATAAGGGAGGTATGCTGCTTCTATTCTGAGTGTTATGATCCTTGTTATATGTATCATTCTTACTTACTACCTTTGAATTGTTTCCTAAAGCCGGAAAATCAAAATTGTAATTGCTACTGTGATTATTGATTCGGTTCATCTTTCTGTCTTCATTTGGTGCCTTGTTTGATACTGGCCTCATGTTTTCAGTGTTATCACTAGAGTTAGAGAAATGAAAACTATATGAGTTTGCTTTGGGGTTGAGGACAGATTTGGGGTTGGTGGTATTTTTATTTGTACTGATCTGAAGGTTATGGTAGTCATAGATACTTTCTTGAGACTGCATCTCTGGTTCTTCAACTTTGTTCACTGACAATGAGCATTGTGTGGAGTTTACTTTGGTTTTATTCTCTTCTATATGATTGGGAGGGGTAGGATTGTTAGAGTTTGAGTATAGCTTCACCTTATTTTTGGGTTTTTTAGGCATTTCGAACAGTTTCTTTGTTTGTTTTGGATCGACTTTTGGGATAATAGTTATATCTAGTATATTACAGTGAGTTGATAAATTTGCATTAAGGTAATTGTGATCCTTATTTGAGCTTGAAGCATTTTCACCTGTGGAAAAACTCATTGTTGTGGTCTTAGAATTGTTCCTCAGTGGATTCTGTGAGCATAAAAAGGGTTTAGCACTTTTATTTGGCCTCGTTTCTTTGATTTTGGGTTCAATTTTTAGTTTGTTACGATCTAGCGCTGATTTTCTGAAAAAAATATTTGTCGATGGTGCTGCTGTTCCAGCGGTTTTTGTCCCATATCTTCCTTTATATTCATCCAAAAAAATTGGTTCTTGGGTCATTTTGTAGGTCTCACTAAATTGCATATTGTTTGATTTAAAAGTTGGAATCATCTCACTGATTTCTGGGGTTTTTCTTGTCCGCCGTGTTTTCCCGCAAACCGCAGCTTCCGTTTCGACACCAAATTGTCGTAATAACGGAAGTGCGCTAGTTTTTGCCTTGTAACTTTTTTGTTCTAGGGCTTTTATACTGGGTTTTTTCACAGTAATGTTCCTTTTTGAATTGTTTATTGAATTATTATCATTTAAAGTCCCGGGGTCTATTTTATTACTACTTTTTTTTTTCCGAAGTCAGCTTCTGTAAATTTGCTATTTCCATTACTTTCACTGTCGTGATGATTAAAATCTGAGTTACTAGGGTTTTCTAAATTCATATTCGGTGAATAACTGGGATTGTCAGGAAGTCTATTCTTGTTTATATTAGCTTTTTCGCTTTTGCTCTCAATGGTTGCTTTTGTCTTGTAACCAAATGAATCTTCTAAACCATCTGCTTTGGCTATAGCCTTGTTGAAGGCAGCCATTTCCATGATATATTTTCATATAAAAGTAAAACAAACAAACAAAACTTTTGAAATAATAATAATTTGATTTATTAATAATGAGAAGAAATGTTTATAAATATAGTGGAATACAAACAATGCCAATACCACACAAAGAGTTTATATAAGTATTTGGACTAATTAATAACATTATTGTGTTATATACTAATCAGAATAACACACAGAACTATGTTTATATTGAAAACCCTAAGCTTAATTTTATACTCCTCAACTTAACAAACGCTAAGTTGGAGTAAGCATATTCAACAATATTTTTTAAAAATATCATCACTAGTTTCACAGATAGAACTAATATCATAGCTAGATATATCTTTAAATCAGATTAAGCTAATACTAAAATTAAACTAACTTAAGTGTGTGGGACAGTCATTCATCAGAGATCAGCTATACTTTTTTTTTTTAAAAAATAATTTTAGTCCACATAAAATTATTCCCTCAATGTTTTAAAGATAATGATATAACAGACTTACAAATCCAGCGGCGAAATTCTGGATGAAAATATTAAATCATTATGTGTGAATTGCCACTTATACCATATGCATATTTAATATACTTTAAAATAAATATAACTTATTGTTGGTTAGCTTGTGCTTGATAAAACTATCATAGCAACACAATTCAAACATTGATATACCTATGAGCCATAAATTAGCTACAACTATTTGAAGAAATACATTTCCTCAAACAAGCATATCTTGTCATCACAAATCTAAAACAAATGCAACTCACCTAGTGTGGTGGAATTAGCATTAAGTCATCATGAATGATAAGTAAAAATATAAAGATACTAAGCTCCTCAGAGCTGGAAAAGAATATGGTGGCTTCCAAAAATATCTAACTTCGAGGCAAAAATGACGATGTCTGGAATTTATCTTCAGTACAGCTGGGAACAGTAACACCCACCAGAAAAGCATGATACTCTCATGGGATTTCCAATGCTTATAAATGTGATCATCATCACTGAAATATACAATACAATACCCTCTTTTTGGGGACAAGCACTATCGAATCATGGAAATACAATACAATAAGGATGGAGGATTTCTCTACTCCATAAGGCACATTCAAAAATTATAAACTAAGCCTAACTCTTGAGGCTAACAAATTCTAACTAATAGCAAGATATATACTTCACTTAAACTAACTAAGTTATTTCCAAGAAATTTATAAAATACAAAACGTATATCCAATGTTCAAACCAACAAAGCAAACTATGTGTCAAATGACTACTGTAGAAAATATTTAAACTTAAATGCATATAAAATTCTAGGCATGGCACAATGCACACATAACAAAATATTAAATGTTAAAATATAGTAACTAGTGGACTCTTAAAATTGTAAATTAAATGCAAGAGTATTTACTTCTCAATGAATATAAAATATTTGTAACTATTACTAATATAACATTCATAAAACAAATGAATGGATACTCTCTGATAAACTTCTCTAGTAAATTTAAAATAAAATTGAGTAAAACATCCCATTTATACGAAAATAAAGCTGTGATATTTAAGTCTCTATAACTAAAATTATTAAATAGAAACTAGCTAGTGTAATGCTTGATAAATAAACTAAATCTACTTTAGAATGGCAACAAACATATGCTCATTCAAATAAACCTATTTTGTTCTAAAATTACAACCCTAGTTTACCTGTATATTTATGTAAAAAGTGTTACATAAAAATTTAATAGCATAAATATTTTTATGGTTTCATTTTTTTTTTTAGACCAATAAAGCAGACCATAAAAAAAAAAATAATAATAATACATTAATTCAAGTTCATATTTCGGCTCCATGATGATTTTTCCATTTCATAATGTGTAGACAATTTATCCAGGTTAAGATATCTATTTAAATTCGAAGCTTCAACTAATACATTTATATACATGGCAATCATTTCCAAACGAAAATGTTCAGTAGTTCTTTATATAAACACTTCCACTTTCTTTTATCTTTAAAGATAATTTTAAATATTAAAATAATAAAACATCGTAATCATAAACATAAGTTGGCACTGGAAAATAAATTATTCAGCTGATTACATGTTTTTATATTTATAATCCTAGGTTCAAACACAGAATAATTATAATATATATTTTTAGTTAACTTTCACTGTTCTTCTTTAGATAAATGCATTTTTTTAAAAGAGAGCTTTTTTAAAAAAACGTTTCTTAATATTTAAAAATGTATTTCTTTTTTTTTAAACAAATTTCCTTTTATTTATTTTTAAATATAAGAGTAGACTTTGTTTATAATTAATGACGCTCCTTGGTTTATGTGCTACGATCAATAGTCATAAAGTTATTTATAAGTACTGGCAATTATAACCAAACATTATGCATTTGATAGAGACAAGTTCATTAATAATATTTTTCAAATTCTTTTAAAGTTTTACTTCCAAACAAATTCTTTTCATACTATTGGCATAAACGAGAATTAGTATTTTAAAATACATATTGTCCACAGAAACATTATTCTGTTAAGAGCATATTTAAATGTATATATTTCATCTATAAAGTAATAAAGTATTAAATTTAATGTCACTTTTAATTTATAAGATGCTAACGCATTTCCATTTTAATTTTTTTAAAATTTTGAATTTTTTTTTTTAATTTCTTCTTCACGTGTATTTTTAATTTGATAGGAGATATACTATAATTTAATGCAATAAAGTCTTTAGCCATAACAATACTTAATAATTTAAGTTTTACTTTTAAATAAATAAAAATGAATAGAACAAAAGTAAATGAAATATGAGACGCTTAGAAAATATAAAGTTTTAAAAATTTAATTTTTGTTAAAGAACTTTTAATATTCAGCCACAGGTAGAATTAAAAACAGATCAGCAACTGAATGACCCTTTAGATCTCTGTTTATCTCACAATTTTTCACCCACCTACAGTTTAATTAACTTACGAGGCTCCTTGTCAACATCTGACATCACTCTAACTCTGCCAGTTCTTATGCTAAAATATTCGTTTGACAGGTTTTGATTAGGTTTTTAAAAGTTCTGTAAGATGGTGCCCTCTTCCGATTTATTTTACAAGTAAAAAATAAAAAAAATGCATTTAAACCTAAACAAAGAAAGAACATGAGTTGTGATTGGTTGTTACGGTGCTCTCAGCCGAAAAAGACATTCTGATTGGCTGGAAAGAACAAAGAAACCACCTGATCAAAGAAAATAAAGAAAAACGCTGAGATTTTCATTTCAAATATGATTTAAAGTATATTTTGAGAAATTGCAAATTATTTTCAGATAGAATACTAAAAAAACAAAATTATTTTCGAAAAATATTGAAGATTTTAGTAAAAATATTTAAGATTTAGTAAAAAGAAATATTTACTTTTCTATAACGTAAAAGTCGACCTTTTTGTTTATATTATAGCTTTTATGTTGCCGAAATTGAATATTTTAGAATAAATAAATAGCAATTTATTTTTGAAAGAACTTTCGTTATCTTCATAACCTGAAAAATTAGTAATATACTTTTTATAAACGTATCTGAGTTGAATTTAATATTATAGGCGAATATGTTTTAACAATAGGCTTTGTCTTCAGTTTGTGAGTTGGCCAATTAAAAGATTTGATTTTTACCTCATACAACCAATAATATAATTAGTGGTTAAAAGGTTAAAAACCAATAAAACTATTTTTTATTAAATTTTAATATTCCAACAAACCAGCTGTAAAATCGATCTAATGACATAATCAATATAATCTTCCCATACCACGTGACCTTCAGCTGGAAAATCAAAATTTTATTATTAACAAATATTGTGCAATAATTTTTTTTAAATGATATTTTATCCAACCCATAGTAATAAATATAAAATTTAAAGTTATACACTTTATTAAACCCATAAATATTTCATTGAAATAATTTTATCCACACAACAATATTGGAATTAAATTACTTTTTTTTTATCTTTCCATGTCAATGCATACACATTCTCACATAGGAATGCAAGCTAATTGTTTAAAAGTTATTTTTAAAACTACAACAATAGAATATTAATGAATATTTAATCTAAATAATTTTTATAACTGAATGTTAAACTACAAAACTAATAACAAATATTCTTATTTTTTAATAAAAACTTATATATCTTTTTTTTTAATTTATTACTTAATTATTCTAACATAATAATAATATCTTATTATTATTCTTTAAACATTAGAATAGATTATACATAGTTATTTTAGAATACATTTAATATTACTTACAAATTGACAACTATTTCTGATATCTTTCCTTTTTTTTAGAATTCAAATTATTATTTAGCATTTCTTACCAACCTAACTCATATATCTCTTTCAAATACTTAGACATAATTCCATAATACAATAATGATTACAATCAATTCATGATTATTCTAGTTTAATCATTAACTAATTTAATTTTCATTTTTATCATTATTATTTTTTTTTTAAAATATATATATCATTATCAACAATTATCAAACCACTGCAAGATGAAGATCTCTGCAAGTTCAATCCATCTTTTCTGATCTCTAGCCTCCCTTCTCTACATCATCTTGCACACTTTCTTATTTCATCCATCCATTTCACATGTGGTGTCTTTCTAAGTTTTTCCACAAAAAAACATATATTTTTGAAGAATTTGTTGACAGAATTAATCTTGCCTTAATAGATAAAAATTTCATCTGCTCTATTTTTATAAAATTTCAAAAGGCATTTGACACTACTGATCATAGATTAATTATTATTTCTTTAGAAAAATATATAATTATTGGATTTACTTACTACAGAACTTTTTAAAATAAAGATTTTATATTAAATACATTAATGGGATTGTTAGTGATAAGTACATCATCAGATAAAGAAATTTTTACAACTCAAACTTAAATTTTCTTTTATTTTTATTATTTACAAATGACATTGTAGAAATCTGCAATGACTATCTAATTTATCGATATGCCAATGATTCTGCATTCCATTAGTATGAACTCAAATAATAGTATTCTACAATTTTTAATTTAATTATAATAAAAATATCAAATAGTATTACAAAAAAAATTAGTAGTAGTAAGTCTAAAATTAATCATTATAATATACAAATAGAAAAAGTTAAAAACTTAAAATATCCTTGGTTTAATTATTGATGACAGACAACTGAGGTCTCAACACATCAACCAACTTTTGCAAAGATATAGACATTTCTATTTTATCCTTTATAAATTATTTTTATGTCATACAATAAATTAATAATGATTTACAAATCATTACATAAATTAATGATTATAGGGTATCATATGAATCACTATACATTGTTATGGTTTTATTTTCAAGTGAATCAAATTTAAAATATCAAAAAAGATTATTAAATTGATTTATTCAGTATAATAGTGATAATTCATATTTGGAATTATCTTTAATAGTCTTATACAATCTATTATTACTAAAAACATTATTTTAATAATCAAATCACATACATTTTGCTTCAGAATTTTTTCTTCCTTCAAGATGTGTTTTCATCATTAAACTATTTAATATTTAAACATTTCTATTACTGAATCTTCAGACTTTTGGATTTCTTAAAAAGAAACTTTTGGAAATAGTCTTAATATTAGCTTTTATTTATTGTTTTTACTTTATATATCTCATTATTGTTACAATTTTATTTTATTCATTTTCAAGTAATATAACTTGAAATATTTTATCAAAACCTATAAAAAGAATATTTTTTTTGTTTATTAGATTTCTTTTAATGTATGTTTTTATTATTGTAATCAATAAAATTATTATATGTTATATCTTTAAATTTTAATCTATTACTTTTAATGTGTATTTATTAAAAACAATAAATATAATGCACTACCCTGAAAATGCAATAGACTACAATAATATTTCCAATTAAATGATTAACTTTTACTTTGTCAATGGATATATATACTGTAACCTCTGCTCTCTTCACCTATCACTTTATGCATGAATAAATGCCCCAGCGCCAATTCTATGTGAGATAGAATAAATTTATAATTCATTGCATCTCTACCTATTGATAAGACTCTTATGCTGCTACTACTCTATGGCTTAGCTCAGTTGGAGGTTATAGGGTATGGTAGTCATATAGGATGCAAATGGGGATGATAGAAGCATTTATAAATGACAATTATATAATGTTTATTTAACTATATTATAAGCATCTATTAAGTAATAAGGGCTATTGTGAAATTGATAATCATTAAATAAATAAAGTATAGACAATGATGAGGATCAGGAACCTTTTGCCTCACATCATTATCTATTCTAAGCAAGGTAAAAGCATATTTTGGCACTGCAATGTTAAGATCTGTTAAATCTGTACTGTTTAAATAAATGGTACATACTGGAAAATTAATAAATTCTATAGTTATATTATGTTGAACATATATGTATGTGGAAATGGTCAATCGAACGTATATGATAAAACAGTTCAGAGAATATCTTATTTCAACAAATCATTTATTACAAGAAAACACTATTTTACAATATATCGATGATGATTTTAACATTACCTTTACATTAAACACAAATTTGATTAAATAACATTAAATTATATAATTTTGTACACTTAATATTTGAAGACACTTCCTTCTATTTATTATCTTATTTACGTTTATTTGCTCATTTACCAAAAAAGAAATTATACACTTACATTCCAATGTTAATACATCTCTTCTCACTTGTGCTCTCAATAAACCAAAATAAACAGTACCAAAGAATCAACTGATGCTATAAAATTATTTCTGGATATCTGTAGGTTAATATTTGCTATATAAATCCAAGTGACAGTTTATTTTTTATTAGATAAAGTAAAATTTTCATATGCCTATAAATGTACATCTATAATGTGAAACTTAATACTGACTTTATTAAATTAGCTTTAAATAAGATAATTTCTATAATATACTATTATGCTCATGTTGGGAGGATGAATTAATAATGATAATAATGAAATAATGACAATATGAACTATAATCTGTCAAGTTACTCAGAACTCTCAATTCTAATGATGGTTTCTTTCTATATCTCTAATTTAATCATATTTCCGAATGTATGTGCATTTATAAGATCACATACACAAATCATTTATTAATTATACCTCTATCAGAATACGGATGGTGCAGCAAGCTAATCTTTAAATTAATAATCTTATTTCAAGCATTTTATAGAAATCCATAAAACGTTTATCTTCTATAATCAACATATATTGTCTGACGATAACTACGCCCGAATGAAAAAGGAGAGGGGAATAACAATAAATAAACATTCACATATACGCACGTGAGGGTTAACCAAAATCTCCAAATTCAAACTTAATTCTTCAATAAATATCTACTAACTTTTAGACACAAATGTTGCGGAACTCAGCCGATTTATCATCAATAAATGGGTCATTTGCCACATCATTTAAGAACTACATTTATCTCATCATAGGCTATCAGACACAAAATACACTACCATTCACGACTTAACAAGTAAGTAGTCAAGGAGAGAATTACTCAATCCGCATAATAAAGTCATCCCTTCTATCACTTCTTCACCCAAACGCATTCAACGCATTTCATATATAAACGAATCTATAAGCAGACAAACTATTAATTCTTCATCTTCCTTTAACATATGGCACCCAAATCGAAACTGATAGAAAAGCAAAATACAAATTTGGTAAATAGTTTACAACCGTGCACACACATGCGAACATACAATCATATATAAAATGATTTCTAAATCATTTGAAACACTAGAATGTTATATTAACAATAATTAAATCTACACAAATCTATTACTTGTGAGAATTATGAATATTGAATCCCAACTTAAAGTCACTACAGTCAAGTAAGGTATAATATTAAAATATTTAATTTGAACTAATAACATGAGCATGAGAATATCCATTTTCCTTTTAACATAATACCAAAAATAAATTATATTACTGACTTGATATACTTTGTACCAAGATCTCTGAGATGTTCTCGTGGAGATTAGGCATATAAATAAATAACAATAATAATAAGTTACATTAAGCATAAAAAAATCGATCTGTCTACTATAGGTAGTAGGAAGACATACATGTCAACATTTAATCATTAAAACAAAGTTGTTGTTTTTAGTTCAGACTTGAAAGTTTAAACGGAAATATAGCTCACAATGATAACGAGTTGACAATATTAAAAAAAAAAACATACAAACATTGCTCCTGCAGGCTAAAGTAAAATTTGATAAAAACTGCAATAATTTCCAATGTTCTTAGAATTTTATGTGTATTGGAATCACTTTATTGTTCATAAGAAACAATATCTCTGACTCGGTAAGATTATCCAAATAAAAATTTATGACTTTATTCCATTTTAAGTTGCTAGCATTCAGTAAAAGTTTCACAATGTTTAAATCCAAGGTCATTTGGTTTATCCATGCTTCCATAGACTACTTATAGTTAATCATTAAATATTATTAAGTCACACATTCTATCACTCATTTTTATAGGTGTGAATGGTAAGGTTATTTGGTATATATGACTATCCTATTAATGTAGAGAGTTAAAATAAACAAACTTTTCCATTTTAATTTTATTTTGTACAGTAAGAACAGAAAATTTATTAAGTGAGAGTCCATAAAGCATTTCATTAAAGAATTCAGCACACTTTTCCTAGTTAACTTCATTGTTAGTAATTTATACAATTCCGACATCATTTATTCATTATAAATACTTTATAGTAAATTATAGTTAACAATTTTATATAATATCCATGCATTCTTGAACAAAGTAAATCTAAATTATTAGTTGATAAAAGCCAGAGCTGGGTACCTTTTAAAATTTAGCCTTCCATGTAAACAGTCCTATTCTGAATAGTATGAGAGAACTTTATCCATAGAGGAATAGTAGAGAATTTTCACAATATTTAGTTCACTTATTTCTTTTTTTTTTTTTAGAAATTATTCCAATTTCCTTAACTATTCTGTCTTTCTTCACACTTTTCTCCATTTTCTACTTGGAATCTCTTATAAAAACTGAACCACGCCTCTTTTTTTTTTGTTATAATGAGCTTGGCAATATGCAAGAATTTTCTTGCTTGTAAAAATGTTAGTAATAAAATATTGGTAAAGAAAAATATTAAATATTAAATTTACAAATGCTAACTAATAATAAACAAATAACTTTTACAATTTTAAATGTAAGATTTCATGTAATAAATAATTGGCAAATAATAAATAAAATCATATTAATTAATGGTATACATGTGTATCTATCCTCTATGGCACGTGAATTCTGCTATTACAACTAGGATATTATAAGTAATAATGTAAAATATGAATGGAGTGTGAGATGATGTAAAATGGACATACACTCACACATACTAGTTAAATCTTGGATGGGAGTAGACCGTGAGATAGAAAATCAATGAACAAACACCTGTTATGGCTTTACAGACAAACATTCCTACTAATTTAGTTCTCATACTAATAATCCCTGATATTGTCTATCTTCCTCTTCCACTACCAGACACACATAAAATAAAATCTTAAAGACTGGAATGCCCAACTCAGGTCTTGATAATTTTTTAACTAAATTTAAAATACTAAATTATATCACAATTCTTTTTTTTTCTAATAGTTATCTCTGGTCACTATTGGCACAATGTGAACTTCCCACATTTCTTCCTGGTGTCAACCTAGAAGGTCACAATATATACATATTCCAATTTTATCCACATTTAATAATAATGAAGGACTACCCTAATTATTACATATATTTTTATAAAATAAACCTCTGTCATTACTAAACATAATATAAAGACACTATAATAAAATGGATACTTTACTATATATATATTGTAACCTATCTAGTATGAGATGGGGGTATGAGAAAGAGAAAAGAGAGAGAAAAGAAGAAAATGCTAATAATGAAATGGAGATAGGGGTGTGAGAAAGAAAGAGAAAGAAAAGAGAAAAAAAGAAAATGCTAATAAAGAAATGAGAGAGGGGGAAAAGAAAGAGAAAGAGATAAGAATTAATACAAATAATAAAATGGAGATAATTATAATGGTAAGAATAAATGATGGAAAAGAAAAGACTCGAGGAAAAAAAGAAATGGGGAAAAGTAATAGAAATAATATATGTAATGGAGAGAGAAAAGAAATGAGATGATGGGAAAGATATGAAAGAGATATAAGAAGAAGATGGAATAAAGGAGAGAAAAATAAAATGAGATGATAGAAGAAACTCTTAACGAATGTTTTAAAAGGGCTGAGATGATAGAAAGATATGGAAGAGAGATATAAGAAGAAGATGGAATAAAGGAGAGAGAAATGAAATGAGATGATAGAAAGAAATAACATGAAAAGAAATGGAATAGAACTGAAATGATATAAAATGAAATATAAATAAGAGACTCTAAATGACTCGGCTCAGTGGGGTTACAATAAATTTAAACTAAAGAGATGATAATCCATCCAATACTGATGAACTATAACTACTACAGCATATTGATCTTTTAATAAACCATACAAAAGATTATCTAAATCACTACTCAATGCTTACCAGATTAGTCTTACCAATAAATCATACACTCTTTGAATAAGACCTATGATGTTTTACTTTATAAGATTATCTTACAGAATTATATTTACTAAAACAACAAGAGTAAATAATCTCAGGGATTTCTAAACTAAAACTCTTGTATAAAATTAAAGTTTAAGTTAAGTTGCCTAATAAAGAATTACTGTGATTAATAAATAAATGGCATCTTAGCTGACAATAAAATAATTATAATATGTTCAATCTTAAAATAATAAACAAAACAAATATTAATTCACAAAATTTAATGAATCAATTTGAATTTAAACTAATAATGGCCTATTATCTAAGATATTACTTGAGCAGAGAAAAAAGCAAGGGTACTTTTAATGCCTTTCCATACTCACAGACAACCACTAAAGACCTCAAATTCATATGAATTAGAATTATTTAAATATATCAGATTTAAGATGATGATAGATGATGTGCAGTAAATATAAGATAAGGTGCAGCTTTTAAAATAATATTAATTAAAATATTCTTCTAAAGTACTAATATTGTTAATCTGATATAATACTGATAATTTAAAAAATAAACTTTTAACTAAATATTTAATTATATATCTGCTATAAGGCAATTATCTGTATTTGTGATTCAATGTGAGAATCGTTGACTTTAACATAGTTTTTTTAAATTTTCAAGACAATATCAACTATATTTAATTAACTTAGAATATACTTGTGAGTGTCTAAATTGAAGATTCAATAACTTTAAAATTTTAAGATTTTGTGAACTTTGAACCCAAGACAATAATATATTTTCATATAAAAGTAAAACAAACAAACAAAACTTTTGAAATAATAATAATTTGATTTATTAATAACGAGAAGAAATGTTTATAAATGTAGTAGAATACAAACAGTGCCAATACCGCACTAAGATTTAATACAATTATTTGGACTCAACAGTTTTATTTAATTTACACTAATACACTTAATAACAGACCAAGGTTATTCACTGTTACTTTCTTTTAATAATTATACTTTTCTCAAAAAAATATTTTAAACTTTAATTATCATATGTACTTAATAAGCACACTACTATTCTTCTTTATTAAACTAATTAATAACATTATTGTATCATCTACTAATCAGAATGACACACAGAACTAGGTTTATCTTGAAAACCCTAAGCTTAATTTTATACTCCTAAACCTAACAAACGCTAAGTTGGAATAAGCATATTCAACAATACTTTTTAAAATTATCATCACTAGTTTCACGGATATAACTAATATCACAGCTAGAGATAGGTTTAAATCAGATTAAGCTAATATTAAAATAAAACTAACTTAAGTGTATGGGACAATCATTTATCAGAGAATAGTTATATTTTTTTAAAAACAATAACTTTAGTCTACATAAAATTATTCCCTCAATGTTTTAAAAATAATGATGTAACAGACTTATAAATCCAGCGGCGAAAGTCTGGATGAAAATATTAAATTAGTATGTGTGAATTGCCACTTATACCATATGCATATTTAACATACTTTAAAATAAATATAACTTATTATTGGTGATAAAACTATCATAGCAACACAATTCAAACATTGATATACCTATGAGCCTTAAATTAGCTACAATTACCCGAAGATATACATTTTTTCAAACAAGCATATCTTGTCATCACAAATCTAAAACAAATGCAACATCACCTACTGTGGTGGAATTAGCATTAAGTCATCATGAATGATAGGCAAAAAATACAAAAATACTAGGCTCCTCAGAGCTGGAAAAGAATGTGGTGTCTTTCAAAAATACCTAACCTTGAGGCAGAAACGAAGATACCTGGAATTCATCTACAGTGTATCTGGGAACAGGAAAGATGCACCAGAAAATCACAATCCTCTCATGGGATTTCCAATGCTTATAAATGTGATCGTCATCACCGAAAAATACAATACAATAACCCTCCTTTGGGAATACGCACTATCAAATCATGGAAATACAATACAATAAGGATGGAGGATTTTATCTACTCCATAAGCATATTCAAAAATTATTAACTAAGCCTAATTCTTGATGCTAACAAATTCTAACTAATAGCAAGATATATACTTCACTTAAACTAACTAAGTTATTTCCAAGAAATTTATAAAATACAAAACGTATATCCAATGTTCAAATCAACAAAGCAAACTATGTGTCAACTGACTACTGTGGAAAATACTTTACAATTAAATGCATATAAAATTCTAGGCAAGGCACAATGTACACATAACAAAATATTAAATGCTAAAAATATAGTACTAGTGGACTTTTAAAATTGTAAATTAAATGCAAGAATATTTACTTCTTGATGAATATAAAATATTTGTAATTATTATTAATATAACATTCATAAAACAAATGAATGGATATTCTCTGATAAACTTCTTTAGTAAATTTAAAATAAAAATTGAGTAAAACATCCCATTTATATGAAAATAAGACTGTGATATTTAAATCTCTATAATAACATTATTAAATAGAAACTAGCTAGTGTAATGCTTGATAAATAAACTAAATCTACTTAAGAATGGCAAAAAAAAACATTTTCTCATTCAAATAAATTTATTTTGTTTTAAAATTATAACCCTTGTTTACCTGTATATTTATGCATAAGTTTTACAAAAAAAAAATAATAGCATAAATATTTTATGGTTTTTTTTAAAAAAAAAAAAACAATAAAGCAGACCATAAAAAATACTAATACATTAATCTAAGTTCATATTTCCACTCCGTGATGATTTTTTTCCATTTCATAACATGTAGACAATTTATCCAGGTTAAGATATAGATTTGAATTCGAAGCTTCAACCAATATGTTTATATACATGGCAATCACTTCCAAATGAAAATGTTCAATAGTTCATTAATAATATTTTTTTAAACAATTTTTTTAAAAAAAATAAATAATAAGATTGAGCCAGCATGAAACAAAATAAATTCTTCAGCTGAACACACTTTAATTTATTTATAGGATCCCAAGTTCAAAATTGCATACAATAATAATAATATATATTTCTTTATCTGAAGTTCTTTATCCTCTTTTAGGAAAACACTTCTTTTAAAATATAGTTTTTTAAATAGTTTCCTAATAATATTCCAAGACATATTTATTTTTAAAATTACTTTCCTTTGCTTACTTTTAAATATGAGAGTAGAAATTTTTTTACTGTTCAAGACATTTCTCCGTTTATATGCTATAATTAATGCCATAAAGTTATTTTTAAATAACTGGCAAGTATGACCATTTATAATGTACTCAATAACTATTAATTCATTATTAATCATTATAGATTGCTTTAAAGTTTTATTTTCTAATACGTGTCCTTTCTTACTGTGTAAATAAGAATTATCCTTTAAAATGTATATATTATCTGTTTGCGTTTAGCTAAACAAATCATTTTTATATATGTCAAGATATAAGTAATAACTTTTCTTTTTTTTTTTAAAAAAATAATAATCATCCTTTATAGTTCACTATAATTGAACGTAGCAGCTTCTTTATAATGTTCTTTTTAAACTTTTTAAAAAAAATTCTTTTTTTTTTTTACATATACTTTTAATCTAACAGGAAAAATAATTAGCATTTTATTTTCAAAATAGTTTAATACCACCGAACGCTTATTTATGGAAATGATTAATAGTTTGTTCCTTAACTTTACTTCCAAGTAAAGAAAAATAAACAAATTAAAGTCATTTAATATGTGAGATGCTTTAGTTATTCTAGACATTTTTAGCTATAATTTCTATGCCTCAACTGAAATTCAAATTGTCGGAAAAATGGATTACCTTTCTTTTAGCCCTCCTTCATTACAAGATGATTTTAAATATTTTAGACAGACTTGTATTTTTTTTAGAAATATCAAGTTCTTAAAAAAAAAATTACTTTTATTAATAAAATCTTTAAGATCCACACCAGTTGAGTCCGAACAAAATCAGCCCCTGAATGACACCTCCATCTCCATTTTATCTCACAATTTTTCATCCACCTACAATTCATTTAAAAACCAATAAAAAACTATTTTTATTAAATTTTAATATTCTGACAAACCAGCTGTGGAATCAATCTACTGACATAATCAATATAATTTTCCCATACCATGTGACCTTCAGCTGCAAAGTCAAAATTTTATTATTAACAAATTAATATATATGTGTGCTCTGCGCACAGTTAATGAAGCTATTAATAAATTGTCAACATTTTTACTGCCAAGCACTTTCGGAACAGTTTACAGTCCCATATTCATGGTGAGTTATTCTGTTAATAACTGTAAAACTATGCAAATTTATATGCAGATGTTACGTGGACCATTTACGAAATAGGGAATAGCAGGCCTCTCTTCTGTTGATTGCTGATGGGTCAGCCACAATGAAGTAAGCTTCCCTAACTTTACGTTTGGTGTCGTTTGTTTCAGAGCAAATGACACTGGCTGTGGTAGGTAAAAAAGCATGTCCAGAGTTTCTTTCGTGTTCGATAAAAATCGAATTACCTCATACTTTGTTTTGGTTTTATTGTAAAGGTAATGGTGTTGAGCTACTCTAATGGCAATGTTAGTTTTGGTCTCTCCATAATATGTTGCCATGCAATTTCTTTGGGGGCAGGTAATTTTGTACACAACTTGAGGGGTGAGTTCAGGTTTGATCCTGTCTTTGGTATTATTTATCAGTCTATTGGTGTTGGGAGGTGAATGAAAGCGACTTCAAAGTCACATGATAGTTGATTGATAAGGCTTTTATCTGTAGAGTGAATGTATGGGATTAAGATTCTTGGTTTGTTTTCTTTCTTGTGGTTGTGGTTTATTTTATAGAAAAATTTGTTGACTTTTCTGTTGATGGATGAATAAGTGTGTCCAATTTTCCTTAAATCAGTTATATAATTGATGAGATTTTTTCTTTTATCTGCCTCATATTTGCAAATATTATACAACAAATGTTTTTTTAAATGATATTTTACAACCCAATAGTAATAAATATAAAATTTAAAGTTATACTCTTTATTAAACCCATAAATATTTCATTGAAATAATTTTATCCACACATTTGTTTTATTTACTTATTTTAAACAATATTGAAATTAAATTATTTTTTTTTATTCTTATGTTTCCATGTCAATGCATGCACATTCTCACATAAGTCTGGCCTTGGATTAATTGTTTAAAACTATTTTTAAAATTACTACAATAGAATGTTAATGAATATTTAATCTAAATAATTTTTATAACTGGAATGTTAAACTACAAAACTAATAATAAATATTCTTATTATTTTAATAAAAACTTACATATCATTTTTTTATTTATTACTTAATTATTCCGACTTAATAATAATATTTTATTATTATTCTTTAGACATTAGAATGGATTATACAGTAGTTATTTTAGAATACATTTAATACTATTTATCAATTATTATTATAATAATTTAACATTTACTTATGTTAGATTATTACCTAACATCCCTTATCAAACCAACTGACACTATTAAAATATTTAGATCATCCTATTTTAATAATTAACTAAGTTAATTTCTATTTTTATCATCATTATTTTTTAAATCCGAAATTTTAAACAAAAGGTTAAGCTAAGATAACCTTGATTACCTCTTGGAACTAAGTGACACTTCAATTAGGTACAATATATATATATATAAAACTAAATACACAAATTTATAATTAAATCACTAGACAAAATTAAATTGCAAATTCGCTGTCAATGATTTCCTTGTCAACACAGTGATTTAATTGTGAATTGATAATACATGTTTTTATTATATTTACTATTAACATTTGAATATTAATACAATTTATGTACTTGGAGATTAAATGTAATATAGGGGATTCGAACACAGACTTTCAAGTTTCCTTATTTGTAACGTTTGACACTTTATAATTGTAGCTATAACAAATCCGATGTAGCCCAGATTAATTATATAATAACATGGCAGAGAGAGAAAAAAATGTATTTAATAAAAACCCATGTGAACTGACTAATAAATATACAAACTGTCATTTGAATGTATGCTCGTAGATGCCTATGAGGTCATTGAGAAATAAAAATATAAACTGCCTAAACGTTAAAAGAAAAATTAATTTATGCATATTATTAATATTATTAAATATTTACTTTGTAATATGTAAGAGAATAATAAATTACAATGTAAAAAAACAGAAGCAAAGTAGTCTCGGTACACAAAAGAATGGCCAGTTGTTGTTTTGTTTTGTTTTTTTTAAAAAAAGTCTAAATTTGAATCTGTTCTAGTTTGCCTTTCTTGAAATGAGTTTTAAATAAAAATTCCTCATATTTCATAGTAAAACTGGATGGGAAAGCTAAAAATAAGATTAAAATTTTGGAACTGATAATATTTTAGAAATTATAATTATAAATTTTAAAGTCGGCAGTGAATTTTTCTTCACCCTATGTTAGAAATGTAAATAGAGAGAGAAGAATTATTTTTTCTCTCTCTTCTTCTTCTTTTATTTATAAAAAAACATGATATAATGTACTAAAATTTGTATCCACAACTTGTTTTGGAAAAAGTAAAAAGGGTGTTTTTCTAAAAATATATTTTTGTAATGATGCAAATGGTATATATCCCCTAGCTGGTGACATAAATTTTATTTAAAAACAAGGTTGTTTGAACAACATCAATTTGGTATGAATAGGTGTGAAACAAGTCACTAGGTATTATTATTACTTTCATTCTAATTGTAGGAGCCCAACAGTTCATTCCATATTGCTTTGCATTAGAGTACAATCTACTATTAAAGCCATGTTGCTGAGATTTATACTGAAGAAAGAAACAACTGCTGACTAACTAACCTGAGCAATGCCTCTATGTGAAGGGAAAAAATGGACAATGACATATAAATGATTCAAAAACTAGAAATTGTACACTTCACATAACACCAGTGCTGCGGTATTTAGTTATATTTATATTTTGGACTATTTCCATCATCTAATATTGGTATTGAATGTCTTTAGAAAAATTTAACTTTGTTTAAATATTCCAAATACAGTCAACTGTTAGTAATATCACACAGATTAGTATATGCACAATGTTTTGAGAGGTATTATTCTCACCTCTTCTTCACCTGACCAGTGACAGTATTAGCATGGGAATCGAGCGTGGACCCTTAAATTCTTGAGTATTGAATTTTAAGGTTAACACTCTAACCAACTGAGCCATTCTGCTATATACTAGCCTGAGTGCTATTACTAACAGTTGAATATATTTGGAATATTTAAATAAAGTTAATTTTTTCTAAAGACATTCAATAATTATTTTAGATGATGGAAATAGACCAATATATAAATACAACTAAAACATCATCATCACAAACCTTCAGGAATTTACTGCTATATTTACTCTGTAACATGACCAATGTTTAAGGAGAAGATCATCATTGGAAAAACTAAAGAAGACAACAGTAAAATATTAACATAACGGTACCTGAAAAAACCATGTTAGTGACTGTTTCAATATTTAATGGGTAAGATCTTATCATTATAAATACTATAAAACCTTAAACTTGAACCACAGCTTAAACTCAAAATATCTTTTATTACTATAATATTTTTGTGTATGTTTTGATAGCTGTGAGTATATTATACACAATAGTTTTATTTATTCATTATTAATAAATTGTTTTTTTTTACTAATTCATTTAGTATGTGTTTAAAACTCAATTCAAATATATACTTTTTACACACTTATGCTAGTTAATATCCACAGCCCTGAGAAATCATGCAATCCACTGGAAAACATGCTGGGATGGCAATAATAATTGATGATGATTGTTCCTTAAAAAAAAAACTTTTCCAAAAATAAACGTTCTTTTTCGGAAGTTATTGAAATTGAAAAACAAATTAAATACTTTTTAGAGAACTTGTATTTGTATGTTATAAATCATCACATTAGTTAACATTATTATATATTTGAATTAAATTTTTTTTTTTTTTGAATTTTATTAACCATTCAACTTATTATTTATTTAAATCAAAATCTTTGGTACATATCTTAGATCTCATTACAAATATGTATCTTTATATACATTCCAGGTTCAAACACATCTATGTGATAAAATTTTTATCATTATGATATATACATACATACATATGTACTCACACAAATCAATAATGAATCCTCCATTTAAATTTTAAAGAACTGGAGAAGTTTTGGGGGAAAACCCAACATTTTAACAATTTTGATTTATTGTTATTATTAATTTAAAACATATCAAAATTACATTGATTTTCATTATGCACTATAAATTTTATTGAGTCTCAACTTTTTAAAAAGTAGATAAATATGTTTATGATATTCTCTCTAATCTAATTATAAAAAAAAATCTTAAGTTAATTGCTTGTGGAGACAGATTTAATAGTTATTGATGCCATATTTTCAACTGTTTGGTATATTAAGTTTGTTCTGAATTTCTAATGTGTTATCATGGATAAGCTTATAACATCATAAGCTTATTAAAGAATCATAGATCAATTCTCTATTTGATCCTTAGTAAACATACAGAGTGTTATTTACTTATAGCCTCAGAAAGAACAATTTTCTCCCCTTAATTACATATACATTAAGCTATATTTAACAATCAATAAATGCCAGAAAATAGAGTTTAAAATTAGTCTTATCACAATTTATTAATTAAAAAAATAAAAAGATTGTTATCAAAAACAAATATAGGTGGAGTTATAATATAAGATAAAATTTCAAAAAATGTTATAACAGTTTAACTTGAAATTTTTAAAAATTTTAAAAACTATATAATTAACAATAAAAAAAAGTTATAGTAAATTAAAATACACTAAAACAAATATATTCTAGAAATATAAAATATAAATATACAAAAAATATTAATATAGTTACAAAATTTATGATAAAAATATAGGCAACATATATATATAATAATGATAGTAATAAAACAATAAGTTATAATTAAATAATATTAGGTAAAATAAGAAAACATAAATTCAAATATAAATATGAATATATACAAAAATTAAGTTTTTTAATCTGTAAATTAAGAATTATGTATATATAAATATATTTGTTATTTCCATTGAAGAATGCTGCTCAAAACTATAAGCAAATAAAATAAAAATAAGATGTATTTAATAAGTGTATAAAAAAAGGAATATAATTGTATTCTTAAAAGGGTGAGTCTATCTCCACCCTTATATCATTAAGACGATATTTTCATATGACTAGTATATGACATTCATTCGAAATCTCCACGAATGTTGGCAAGGGTAAGCTAATAAATACCAAAAGTTAAAAAAAAAAAAAGATGGATTAATTCTATTCCTTATCCTTGCTTAACATACAAAGAGTTATTTATATATAGTCTGACAGAATGAAAGATTCATCTTAATTATATATATATTAAACTATGCAAATTTCATTTTTCATGCTTATATATATATGCTCGTATATAGTATATCACTCGAAGTGCACATAGATACTTATATCACACCACCATCAGTACATTTAACATTAACCAATAGGATATCAGCAATCTGTTATCAAACAGCATTTAGAAAACAAATGGAAATCCACTTATTATCAGTATCTATTAATTTTAAAAACTGACAATAAAACTGCCTAGAAGTTTTTAATAAATTTCATTAAACAGGCCAGATAATAAGAAAATTTCAATTTAAATCTGAATGATTGCTGATATTCTATTAAATTAATTTTCAGTATTATTGGGAGGGATGTGATTTATATATGATAACCAAATAGCTTTGTGCATTTGTGGTTTATTATATTTAAATTATTAAGTAAGACTTTGTTGAAATGGCTCTAAAATGATTATTTATTAATCTACATTTAAGCAATTTATTGTGGCCTGTTTAATGAAATTTATTTCAAACTTCAAGATAGTTATAATCTTAACCTTGTTGTCACTTGAGGTCTATTATAAGATCATAGACCCAGATAATAAGTGAATTTCCATTTATCATAACAGTTTGCTGATATTCTATTGGTTTATGTTAATTGGGGTGATGTGATATTATATGTATAGATTGAAATAAGTACAATTTGTAGTGCTAATAAAATGTATAAAAATATTATTTTTTTATATTGCAAATAGTGAACATAGTAGTGCCGCCCAGTGCAAGCCTTAGTAATCAATGAATGCAGGAAGGTTTGTGTATAAAACCCCCATCTAGTGCTTACTCATCCAATATCCCCAGATTAGTTTCTAGCTTATGGCTTTCACAAATGAGAAGTTTTGGATCTAAAAGCACTGCACTTAAATCTAAGGATCTATTGCAACCCTCCAGCAGCCATCTTCCTACATCCATTGATTACTAAGACTTGCACTGGGTGGCACTTCTGTATGGAGAGTTTGCTAAAGAAAGTAGTTTACTGTTTAAGGCTTGAACAGGATCATTAGCAACAAGGGAATATACACATAAATTGGAAAATGTAGGGGATTTAATCTGTAGGTTATGTAAGGAAGTCAGGAAAATAATAGACATTTTTAATGGTATGTAAATGTTTACTTACAAATAGTGAAGTTGTGGAAGAAAAAATATAGACTAAGTGATTATACAGAAAGGTAATGCTTGATCTTCATGCTGGGCCTGGAAAAATATACAAAGATCATGGAGTGAACAAAGATGATGTTGTGGAAATGGAATAGAGGAGGATAGAAAATATGGAAAAAATTTAGGGTAGGGAGTAGAGAGGAAAGGTAGAGTTGTCTAACAGGTTTGTCTTGGACATATTGGCTGAGTGATTCCTGACTTCAATAAAGAAGTATTTATATCACATCACACACTGCTAACAACAGCTTGTGTAAGTATAGAAAATGGTGATTGTGATGTTTTGATAGTTAATACAATGTAACTATCTTTATTCTTGATTGACGTTCAAACTATCACTTCTGGTGTTCAAACATATTGTGAACTTCTAAAACTATTTTTTCTTTTTCTCATTCTACAGCCATATATTGGAAGTTTTAAGTAATCAATGACAGTAGATCCCAATCTTTGATTGACTTTTATCTTTATCACTGAAGATTAAGATCCAACATCCAGAGCTAAAAATTTAACAGCCATCATTTATTTTTTATATTATTCAAGGCAATAACCTGAAATTTAAAAAAGCTCTAAAGTTTTTAACGTAAGCCAATTCATTTACATAGTTACATATCTAACACCAATTCTATATATTTTATTGAACCAGAATTTGAAACCAACTGTAGGCTTCTTTTAGCCTTTATATAGGAAAATTACCACCAACACCTGAAGATTAAGATACATCATTACATTATTTGGCATTACTTAAGCTTATATTAAATGATTTTAGAGTTGGATGAAATATCTGTTTTCAAGCACATAAGCAGCTCATGTGATGGTGATGTATTGCCTAACTCACTAATATCCTATTGGTCTTTTATTTTCAGAAAATAACTATCAGGAGATAACAATCCAAACTAATATATATAAAAAAATAATAACAACAACAACTAATAAATATAAATCCCAATTCTAAAATAAAAAGAGTGCAATAACTTTATGGTCTATTAAACATAATTCTCTGTGCGTGAGTAAATGATTAAAATGTTGAAAATTATGAAGCAACAAAATATATATAAAATATAGTCTTTTATATGTTTTGATAATTTAATAATAAAAATAAATCACTTTAAAAAAACATGATTGAAGATTAATGTTTTATTCACTGATCCTGGCCATCACAATCTAAATTAATACAATGAATTATAGAATGATATGACTGTGTAGAAATTTGATTAATATAATAAGATTCTTAAAGAAAATGAGTATAAGGAATATAATTCATATATACCACAATAGAATTTATTATAAATAAAACAAGACAATGACCAGATAGTAGTAACTAATCTAATTATTGAATAAAATATTAAGCTTCAAGTTTTTTAAAATTTGATTTATTCTTATTATTAAATTATTAGGCAGTAACTTCAATAGTAGTTTTTTGTAATAAATATATTTACAGCTTAAGGATTGATTGAGCTTTATCAAGTACAAAGTTGAATAAATGTGTAACTTCAGTGCTGAGTACTATATCTTGAAAAACAAGCAGGATCAGATTACTATTGGCCTTGATAGTTCGCAAATATTTCAAATATATTTTAAAGTTAATATATATGTTCAGTATGTTGGGACACAGCAATTGGCCTTTATAGCATTGGTGAAAGTTTTTAATTTTAGACAGGACTAAAAAACATTTTAGTAAGATATGTACCCAGTTGTTTGCTTTTGATAAAAGATTCGAAGTCTTCGATATAGCTCTAGTTGTTTATGGAAGAGATAATATCTGATAGTTAATAAGTTTGATTCTATCACTTGCAGTTAGTTCTCCCCAATATTTAATTCAAAATTTATTTATCATAAAAATAATAATAAAATTTCTGAATATAGACCAGTGAATCACAACATCTCTCCTATTTTACAAAATATAAATATTAAAAAAATCAACAAATACCAGATGGCAATAAAATTTGGTCTTACAATTGTTTTGTGGAAAATTAGTTTTCTTTTGGCAGGGATTATTGGTTTTTATTATATCCATTCAGTTGCAATTTTTTATTTTTATTTTTCTATTCAAGTTAGTATTCGAAATTTCAAACAGTAAAATTTTGAATGCAAGAGATTTCATTTTCAGAATGCATTTAATGCGTGCTGAAAAGATTATATATATGGTGCTTAGTACTAATTTTTAACATTGAATTATAAAAACACTAAGAAAAAATGTATATATTTAATATGTATAAATAATACTTACTCTGGCTTTTGCCGGAAATACAATTTGTGAAAAGGGCACAACTTCCTGTTCAGCAGAAATCATTCCTAAAATTTCTTGAAAAGCTGAGAAATTTAATTTACTTATTCCTTCAAAACATTTTTTAAGATGAGGCTGAACCCTTAAAGGATCTTTTGTTTCTGATAATATTTCTAATAGCTCATCATTAGAGAGAAAGAAAAACCTAAAATATATTAATATTAATATCAAAAATGGTAAACAAACAAAAAAACTGAAGCAAAGCAAGATTTACTTTAAAAAATTACCTGGGGAAAAAAAGTCTTTTCTTTTCCAAATAATCATTTAATCCCTTTGTGACTTCTTCTAGTAAGCGATTGTTTTCCCTTATTTGTTCAACAACATTGGGTTGTTTTGAACTTTCTATGACGGAACGAATTTCATACTTAAAAAGTATATACATAAACATAAATATATGCATTTTGAAATAAATATTACAATAGATTTTAAATGCTTCCTAGAATGAATATTATTTCTTTAAACTACAAAGTATTATTTATATAAAAATAGAAATATTTTGAAACAAGTTTTTCCATTTGGAAAACTACATGACTTCTAATTAAAAATAAATACTCTTGGAATATCAATGTTTCATTATTTCTAATCATTTACAAAATTAAAATTAGAAAAATTCTCTGGCAATGAATATGCTGCAAATATAATGTGTCTTTAGAATTTTGTTGTTATGTCACAAACAGAAGCAATTTTTCAAAGTACAGTAGAAAAATTTCAAATGAAAGATATAGCTCTATAATTTTTTATGCATAATTCTAATCCAAATTCTTAAAATTATAAGCAATCTGATTTTAGAAAATGAAATTACATCTTATTTTATCTTTATATGCTCTCATAATTTAAATTATGTCAATGACACAGAATCTATGTCATATCCTTCAAAATTAAAACCTTTATTTTGCTTTGTGATTGTTACTATAACTTCCTAACCCGAATGGATTGATACCCAATCATGAGTACAATTCCTTCAAATTAGACATACTAGAGTAAAGACCTAAAACCAGCCTTGAGTTAGAATTAACTGTATTAATTTAATAACCTAAATTATAATTATATAAATATAATTGTAATACAAGGTAATTATTAATTGCTATTAATATACAAAATTAACAAAGCGTATGTCACACTTGAATGAGAAGCTATAAAGATACACAGAAATTATTACACGCTAAGCACTTTCGAGGTCTTTTGCCTCATATTCATAGTGGTACTGTGAGCTGCAGAATGAAAAAACAGGGCTATTAAATAATAATAAGGATTTTTATGACCCATTCTCGCTTCTCTCAATGAATCAGAATCTTTTTTTAATTAATTCGGCATTTGGATAAAGAGTGAAAGAAATGAATGGAACATTATTCTAATTTATTAATCAGATAAGTGGAAATAATTATCAATTTAAATTTTAAAAAAAAGAAAAATAATGATTTTTGTTTAAAAGTAACTGAAAAAAAAATCAGAACAGTTGATTTAATTTAATGTTTATATATAGCCAAAATTATAAATAATAAAGAGCTTTATTCTGTTTATAAATATATTTTATTAGATACAAACTGCATATAAATTTATATAAAGTTATATATATATAGTTAAATATATAGTTAAAGTATGAAATACATTGACTAAAGGCTTAATTGTCATTGGGGTGAAACATTTTTCTTATCCACCATGGCCATATGAATATAAATATTTAGCTGTCTACAATTTAATTGCCTGAGAAGTTGGGATCTACACAAAATGAAAATCTATGGGAAGAGTAACACCAAACTACCTACTGCCAACTTAAATGAATTCAAGATGCTCTATAAAAATCATCAGGAGTTCTTCAAACATCTATAATAAAAAAAGCATAAACTATAAGAATTTTGTATAAAGAGGACTCTAAAAAAATAAATATTCTTTAACATATCAGTACATAAAAGATTGTAAAGTATGTTTTATTTTCTGTTGTATCAATCTGTATTTTTATTTTTATTTATTATCTCATCTTATATTTGGAAAATGCTATTTCTAATTCTATAAGGAACAGTCCAATATATGAAAATATCAAGAGAGTAGGGGAGGGGGAAGGTTGAAAAGTCTATTTTTCTTTTTTTGATTTTTTTTAAAATAAAATTTAGATGATTTATTTTTTATCAAGAGATTTAGGATTGAAATATGCAAAAAAAAAAAAATTAAGTGCTTCACTAGAATATTTAACGGTGAGATTTTTTTTTAAAAAGCCACTGATATAAACTATGTTGCCACATGACATGACTATTTATTATATATATGTTACTAATACTATTTCTTAAGATATGAGTAAATGATTAACACTTTTAAAATAGTATTCTTTATCATTTTCTATCATATTCTGTGTTGTATTATTATACTTTTCCACAATTAAAATTGCATATTATATCAGGTTGCAGTTAAATTTACTTGGGGTTAGCAATCTCACTTTTAATTAATCATTTTTTATTATTATTATCATAGACATAAAACTGTAAGTACTTGTAGGGAGATATCCAAGTAATGTATGGGCATTTTCAAATATTTTTCTTTGTTAAAATATTTTTTTATTCTAAATTGATTGGGAATTTATTTTATGTTTAAATATTTTTTGTAAATAAATATTATGAAATTTTGTTAATTAACAAGATCTCTGTAGTTTTGTTGATCCAGCATTTAAATTCAATCCAGCACTTACATTGCATCTTATAACCAATATTTTACACATGCTCATGTCCACATTATTGTTTAATAAGCATGTGAGAGAACATTAAATAAAGGTTATTTCTTTCTAATGTATAGGATGTATTATTTTAGTTATTGATTAACAGATTGCATAGATACATACCTGTTAAAAGAGTCAAATGCAAATTCTTCCTGAGTTCGAATATCTGAGGCAACATTTTTGGAAAAGAGTGGTGAGATGTGAGATGAACTGATTTGAATTACATATAAATTTGATGGGTAATGCTTAGGCTAGTCTATTAAAGATGTTTATAGTCATGAGTCAGGTATTTCATCGTGTTATCTCTAGCATCCTACAAGAAGACTCTAGGTCCAACAGTGGTTAAATGCGAGCTTGCTGTCTTTATCTTATATATGTGAATGGACCAGACTGTTGCATTTGGCACTATCAACTTTAGGATATGGTAGATAGGTGTACCAGGACTTTTAGATTTGATGTAAGTTGATATGTTATGAATGATCCAGCTGATTGTTGGAATTGATATGTGTGTTCAAATGTATTTGCGGACTGGAACAACCGGATATATCCAACCATACCATTATAAAATATATAATGATAAGTAATTACATTATTGAATATGTATAAAAATCAAAGAATAATATCCAAGGATTATTAATAAATAATTAAACTGCACTCTGTTATATTTAATTGTTTTTTACAATAAGAATTTAAAATGAATAAGAATAACTCTGTTCTGTAAATTTAAACAACAATCATTTAAAATCATTTTATACTAAATACATTCGCTAATTTAATATTCATGTCACTGACTGACATAGTTCAAAATAAGTTATCATATTGAAAAAGTCTAGATTACAGTAATTATGAATAGAATTACATTGGTCTTTAATTGTGGATTACAGTAATTATGAATAGAATTGCATTGGTCTTTAATTTGTTGTATGAATATATTTATTAAGTGAATCTTACCTGAAAATTAATCCTTATTTCACGATAGTAAATTAAACAGGTAGAACTATTGCATTCAATAATAAAGAACTTTGTATATTTTTGTGGCAACTGGAAACTGATTCTTAATTCATTAAATGTATACACATATTGTAAAGTGATAAGTCATACACATATGACTTTAAACTTCTAATATTACATGCTTTGAACTTACATAATAAAAGACTAGATCAATGCTATAAAAATGCATTAGTGTTTTATAAAATTAAATGCAGGACCCACCCCTCCATCAGTTTAGTATAATAAAGTCAGAGCTAATTTACAAACATGAGCCCTTGATATATATATAATGTAACCAGTTAATAGTGTGTGTGCATGTATATATATGAATAAAGGAAAATGGAAATAAATACAGACAAAAATTGTAGTAGATATTTTCTACATTCACTGAAATAATAAATAAAGGGTTAAATAACTCTGGATTTAAAATAATATTTTATTATAAAATTAAATATTTGAAAAAGCTCTGATAAATAATAATTAATATTTTTATTCTGATTTTGAAAATTTAAAAATAAGCATGTTTTCTGATGATTATAAAAATGTCTATTTTTGAAATCTATTAATTAATTTGTAAATTTCTATTATCTGAGTAAAAACATGTATGTAGATTCCAAAGGATTAAAGTTAATTGAAATCAACTTTTTCCAATCACACTTTGATAAAAATTTCAAGTTTGTTTTCAAAAGGATTAGACAGACTGAAAACACACTATGTTTTTATCACCTGACTCAACCAAGATTATAAAAAAAACTGATAAAAAAAATATCAGTTTTGCTTACAGTTTTGTAAGAGTTAGCCAGAAGAGTCTGGTTTTAATAGTTTAAGCAATGGCCAACTAGGCCAACTGCAAAGTTTTGCTTTAATATTTGAGCTAGCTGTAAAGTTGTCTAAAATATTTTGTGAAGAGTTGGTAACTGTAGCAGAGAATGGCCACAGTAAAGCTAGCTGTAGAGATGGCTGGCAGAATAGCTACCACAAACTGATGTAGCAGAAGGCAGGACAGTAGATCCAGGAGTTGCTATTATTTTCCTTCACAGGAGTTTTGATTTACTTGAAGCTGGGTCACTTCTGAATCAATAACCTGAACAAATGAAGACAAAATAGCTTGCTGACCTGAAGATTAATAAATTCAAGTCTAAGTGGAACCAACTGCAGAAGGAAGAAAGCCAACCAGACCTGAATTATATACTTTTACCTGATGATGACATTTTCCTGGATTGACAAAAAACAGCTTTCCCAAGAACACCAGCTGAATAAAGAAGTAGTTATACATATGCTACTGTGTCTATATGCAAAGAAGCACAGATAAACGTATATACAGTGAGTTGTATTTTATTAATATTCCTTATAAAAGACATTTTAATTTGGTAACTTAAAGTAAATTTTGCTTGAGTCAAATGTCTAAAAGAGAAACAATTTGCTATATATATTTTGCAAAGAAATAATTTCCATATGCATTAAAAGAATATATAATTTAAAAGCAAGCATAATTTTGTTTGAATTAAAATCGAAAAGGCAAATATTTTAAATTGGTCTTAAAAAACACTGATAATTAATCAACAAGTACTTGTCAAAAATTGACTATATTTTTTTAAGAAAAAAAAAGAGAACTTATAAACTGAAACTAATTTTAAATTATATCTATATTTTATTTATACACACACATATATGTATAAAATTTATGTATATTTTCCAAAGAAATTAATAATGAAAATATAATATTATTGCTGTTAAGTTAAAATATGATGTAAATGTCAGTGTGTGCATACATGCTCTTTTTTATATATAATTATTTTATATTAATTGAAATGTTTTCATTGTATATTATAAAATGCACATCTGTGCATGAATACATGTAAATCAATCTAAAACTTTAGTTGTGTATATAATTTTGTATACTTTTCAAAAACAGAACTCTTATCCTATAAAACCTTAATTTAATTTTTTTATTGTTGTTAATAAACTTGTATTCAATTGTTAAAAATTGTTTCCATCATCTTTTTGTCACATACAGTAATAGAGCTTATGTTCTCTGAGCTAGATTCAAGCACAGGTTGAATATATAAATAGGGGGTGTATTTAGTGCTTTTGGGCATCCAAAGATGATCAATCATCATACTGGTTGGCACAAAAGTGAATACTCTTTAAAGCTCAAGCAATACCTTTTATTTTAATTTAGTTGTATTAGAAGTTAAGTTTATAGTTGGTCAGTAGAAGTGGCCTGAACATTGACGATGATCAGCATGTTTTAAATATCCCAGCATTATTGTTTAGATTTTTCCGGTTATGTATTCTGATGGATTCACACTTACTTTGTGCCTCCAAATTAACAGTTAAATAATTGCCCCAAGCTGGCAATGGCTCAATAGTTAGCCTAGTCTACAAAAGACACATTTCCAATCCAGTCACAAGATTGCCTGTTGATTTATCATACTGCTTTATTTTATTGTGGATCATTCATGACAATAAATAGTGTTTTGAGTATTACTCATACTTACTTATAATTACTTTTACTTTATAATGCTGTTGATGATTAAATATGCTTTTAGTTGTTCTTCTGATCTCTCAATGATCTCGCAAAGATTCTCCTGATCTCATGCTCCCCTTAAATGGTTTATACTTATATATACTTTAGTAAATTATTGATTTTCATTTTAAATTTACTGGGAGTGATGATGATTTCCCATCTCCCCATGTTCACCCCTTTTCCTTTCACTTCCTACTACCCCATCCCATTATAATATATATATATATATATATATATATTATAATGGGATGGGGTAGTAGGATATACTATATATATCCCATTATAATATATATATCAGTAGTATAAATCAAAGTTAAACTTCAATGGTCACTTTATATTTTTTTAATTATAAAATCAAAACTGACCATACTTTCTGTCCATACAAAGTTATTGTTGTGAGAAAAGGAGTGGCAAAAAATAATAAGGTATAGTACCTAATAAATACATGTTATAGCATCAATAAAAGATTTGATAATATTTAAGTGAACTTCTAGAATTTATATTTATAATTTTTAATAACATTTCAGTTTAGTTTTTGTAATCATATACAGTGTTTCATAACTTTCAAAGACATGCCAGTCATATCTAGTAATTGTTCTATGTAAAAATTAAAAACTTCATTATTCATTACCTATTTCTCTTATGATGAATTCACATTATATACATGCATACAACATATCATGTAGTAAAGTTATTTTTTTCCTCCTTTAATTCTGTTAGCTCATGTAAGCTTGAATTACCAATAGATGCAAATTAATAGTACTTACTTAATATATATCCAGTGCTTTTAGGTCCATATCTTCAGATTAGTTTCTAGCTTATGGTTTTGAAGTTTTGGATATGGATGTAGTCTCATAATCTAGAAACTAGTGGGCATATGGATAGGATAATAATGGGTAGGAATTTTTTAAACACTGTATTAGATGTGTAATTTTAATTTTCACTTCATTATATAAGTAATACTTTTGTGAATATACGTGTGTATGCTTGTTAAAGTGGGGTACTTTTTCCTCTCTGCTTTATTATCTGACTTTAATTATTTGGCTGAGTACATAATTAGGCATTCAGTTATGGTTATGGTCCTCAGCATTGAAAATGCACTCAGCCAAATAATTTAAGCCAGATAATAAAGCAAAAAAAAAGATAGGGTAAAAAATATCCCACTTCATCAAGGACATGCATATATATACATAAAAGTATTATGTCTGGTATTTATTGATTACTCAATCTTACATAAAGTGACAGAACTTAAAGTGAAGAAATAGATTTACTACTTAAAAGTAATGAATCATCAGAGATTATGTTACCCCTTTGTTAGTGATATATATAATTTAATGTTTTCACAGTTATGATGTAAATAAAATAGTTTTTGGATCAAACCATGTACTAGTTTTAATTAATTCCCAGTGTATCAACAAAACAGCATCCATCATTATCAAGGTTAACTTTTAAAACAATGAGATTGACTGTGAAGTAGATGAGCATTCAGAATATATTTAATGTTTTCATGCTTATATGCTGTAAATATAATAGTTTTGGGGTTAAAATTATATGTTGGTTTTGATTAATTCCCAATGTTTGGATGAAATAATATCCACCATTGTCAAAGTTAACTTTTCAAAGAAAAACCGTTAGATCTCAAGTAATAATGAGATTGAATGTGAGATAAAGAATGAGATTGAGCATGAAGTAGTTGAGCATTCAGAATATATGGATCAACAAAATGTTTATTTTCTTCAGTTTCACTATTAATTGATTTCAAGTTTATATTAGATGAAAGAGATAAATAAGTGGTCTCCATAAGACTGGAGTATGTTGTGCTTTATCAGCTCTATTTAAACCAGTTGATCTTTTTAATATTTCAATCGATTCCCTCATGGTTCTAAAATCATACTTTTCCAAATTAGCAACTATTTTAGCATTATCAAAATCAGGTTTGTGACCAATTTCTAAAAAATGTGAAGTAAAAGTTGGTGTATTTAATTTCCGATTAAAGGTATTTTATGTCCATTAATTCTGACATTAATTCATCTATTAGACCGACCTACATAGCTTTTCAAGGACTGTAAACATGAAATTTCATACACCCCCCCCCCCGCTATGCCAAAAGTACTCTGTCTTTACGTTTATAGAAAAAAATCACAATTTTTTTTGCTGGTGAAAAATGTAGTCTTATACAAATATATTACTTACAGAATTTGAAGTTATTTTTCGCCATGAAGCATCAACCATTTTAAATTTTTTCCCTTCTATGGGCATTTGATTTAAAATGTCTTCAGAACTAAAAATAGGTTCCAAATACATCCAAGTACCTTGACACTAAAATTAATAAAATATTGAATGAGATAAGTTAAAATTAAGATAAGTAAAAAAAAAAAAACTGGTACATATAATGAATATTATTTGCAATTAGAATACTGTACATATAAATAAACTCTAACTGATTTTAGCATACATTATTTTAAATATTAGAACATAAAACAAGAAACCAGTCCTTTTACATATATATCTTTTTCAGTACATAGCCTGTTCAGCTAAGTTAGAGAGTTAATACAAAAGTATTTTCAAGTGATTTTATTTATTTATTTATTTATTTATTTTAAATATAAACTTATTTACAAACAATAGTATATATCTACTGTATAGTTCAACAAAAATACACATTCTGCAAAGTCAACACAATTATATTCTCATTTGTAATCTTATATAAACGGATAAATATCACTCACTAGTAGATTAAATATATAAACATAATAATTGCATATAGAATACACGTAAACAAAATGTAAGTAGAATTTAGTCATTCTACTGTAAATATGAGACTATAAAATTGTTAAACACCAATAAAACATATTAGAATCACAGACCAAATTTTAGAGAACATAAACATTAAATACTTATCATACAATGAAATATTATTTTTAGATCATGGGTACGAAATTGTACATTCTTGCAGCCTTTCTGATTGTCTTCATTAAATAATACTGAGTCTCTGTTGAATATTCTTGGAACACTTAATGGATTGGTACACTCCAATGATACCTTTAAAAAAACTTAACATTTCATCTTTATAAAAAAATGAACTTAATATTCATTTGAACATTGTAAAATGACATATAATTCCAATCATAAAGAATATAAGCTCTTCCAAATGCAAATAGTGGTTACCAATTATTAGAAAAGGTATCCTTGTGTTCACAAAGTTTTCTCCAATTTCTTAAATTATTATTAAGCTAAAAATAGTTAATATTCTTTAAAAAAAAAAACTTCAATCTATGATGACTAATCATTTCTCCCAGTACAAATATTTTATCAGTAAATAAAAATTGTCTAAATGCAAGCTTTTAAAAAAATATATACTAACATAAACATTTTATGTATCCCAAATGAGTTTGTGGTCTTCATGTGATTGTCAGATTTTAATATGAAAAAGTTTAGTCTGTTCAATTAATAACTTTATATAATTTGTTTTTAATATTAAAAAAATAATGCAAAAATTTAAAAAAGATATGACGTAGATTAAGAAGGATTAAACTACATTTATGTTAAAGTTTGTGATGGTGGCATTTTGCTTGTAATTATATGTTGTACTATTTCCAGCAAGTAATACACAGAGTCAAAACTCTACATAAAATAGCACCACCCAGTGCAAACTGGAGTAATTAATGGATGCAAGAATATTTGTGCATAAAACACCTATCTAGTGCCTACTCATCCAATATCCTCAGACTAGTTTCTAGCTTGTAGATTTCATCAGTGAGGCGCCTTGGATGTGAGAGCACTGCAACTGATCTAATGGACCCTTCAGAGCACCTTTCACTTTATTAACTAACTATAAAGCTTCGATCTAATGCAAACCAAAGCTTCGAGTCCAAAATAAAAACACAGTAATGTTTTCAATTCAAGCTCATTAGCTTGTATGATTGTAGAGATCTGAACTGTTTAATATCCATATTTTTGATGTCTTTGGTTCTTTACTAATCACAGTCACCATAATTCTATTGAGCAGGATTGGTATTAAACCACTAAACATCATATTGTCACCATTCTTTATGCTTACACAAGCTGTTTACAAAGAGGCAGAGTGTAAACATTTTGTGTAAGCATAAATAATGGTGATCACATGATCTTTAATGGTCTAATCTATCAAATAATCATACTGGTAAATGTTTTTAGAAAATTTCAAACTTTATTCATATTTTTCTAATTATATTCAACTGCTATATAGTGAGCTCTCAATCCATTGGATATATATATAACATTTTTTTGTTTTCCATTGCCTCTGGGGAGGGGGGTTCTGAATTGAAGACCATAGAAATGCATGTTATAAAAATATGCATTCAGCATTTTTCCAACAGTAGTTTTTTAGTATCAATGACTTATGTTCTGCATGTTTTAGTGCCAGAAAGAGTCTTGATTATGGAGTTTAAGATTGTTGGATCAATTCCAATTCTAGCATGCTTGAACTTCTTATGAATCTCTGATCAATAAAGCCAAGTGGCCTGATGCAATACTTATATATATCAACATTATTATTTTATTAAAAAACAATAACAATTACATCTTTTAATTTTTATCATTCTTACAGCAACTATTTCTTTGATTTTTTTTTAGAAAGGTACTTTATATTTAAAAAATGATATTTTCATTTTGTTTTTAACTTTCTACTAAAAGCCTTAACATTTTCAATGATAATTGAAATAATAAAGTTTGTCATATGCAAAGAAATGACAGTTTAATTTATTTTATGAATTCTTTTTTTGAGAAAAATGTTAAAAGGAAATGGACATGGAAGCATCCAAATGAAGATACAGTAGAATTGGATTATATTTTGACTAACAGAAAATACATATTTCAAGATTGTAATGTTTTTAATAAATTTAACACAGGAAGTGATCATCAATTAATAAGATGTAAGATACATGTTAATGCAAAACTAGAGAGACAAAAATTATTAAGAAAAACAATATTTACAGTTGATATTCCTAATATTCAGAAACATTCTAATGAATTTAAATTAGAACTTACAAATTGGTTTCAAGTATTAGTAGATTTTGAACATGATTCAGATTTGAATGACATTAATAGGAAAATAACTGATACACTTTTCAGAATGGCAACAAAGATAGCTGGTAGAAAAAAGCAGCAATTGACCAATAAAATTTTTACTGAGACTAGAGAATTTACGAAGAAAAGAAGGAATATGAAGATATACAACAATGATGCATAAAAAAATATTGAATCTCTTGAATTTTGTAAAATGGTGTGGAAAAGAGTTGAAAATGATATAAGAAAGTATAATTGTGAACTAGCAAGGAAAGCTATAGAAGAGAATGAAAGTCTAAAGAGTGTAAAACAACATTTTGGTAATGGTAGAAAATTTATATCTGCAATAAGAAAAAAGATGGCATTATTACTAAAAAGAGAGATGACATCATGAAATAAATAAAAGACTTCTATCAAGAATTATATAGTACTAAAGAACAAGTGTCTCCTATACCTATTATATCTTCCGAATTGTCCAGAATTTTGAATGAGGAAGTGAGACATGCAATTAAATTTATGAAGAAAGGGAAGGGCTCCAGGTAATGATGGAAATATAATTGATATATTAAAAGAAGCAGGTGAATAATTAGAATTTTTTTTAGCAAAGTTATATACCAAATGTCTAAATGATAAAGATGTACCAGATAATTGGAAGAATGCAGTATTAAAAAGGTGATAAAGAGGATATTAGAAATTACAGACCTATCAGTCTTTTATCAATTTTATACAAAATTTTTATTAAGATAATTACAACTCATCTACAGAAAACACTGGATTTCCTCAAACCAAGAAAACAAGCTGGATTTAAAAGTGGTTTTAGTACAGTAGATCATGTCCAGGTATTGAGAGAAGTTAAAGAAAGAACAAATCAATATGAGTTGCCATTATGCTTAGGATTTGTAGATTATGAAAAGGCATTTGATTCTATAAACATTTCTTCAGTGATTAAAGCATTAGATAATCAAGGTGTAAATCCAGAATATTGTCATATTTTAAAAAATATTTATAAAACTGCAACAGCAACAATTAAATTACATAATGATAGTAGGAAAATCAACATTTAAAAGGGTATAAGACAAGGTGACTCCATACCTCCAAAACTTTTTACAGCAGGGCTGCAAGAAGTATTTTGTGGATTAAAATGAGAAGCTAAAGGAGTAAAAGTAAATGGAGATTATTTAAGTCATTTAGATTTTGCAGATGATGTAGTTGTTCTTGCAAATAATGCTTTAGAGCCACAGGAAATGTTGCAGGAGTTATCAGATGAAAGTAGGAAAGTAGGACTAAAGATAAATGTTAAAAAGACTAAAGTAATGATTAATAGATTTTTTCAAAATATGAAAATAAAGATTGATTATGATGAGTTAGAAGAAGTTAACAGTTACAAATACCTTGGTCAGATTATTAATACAGATGGAAACATAATGGATGAAATTAATCATAGAATTAAACTTGGTTGGAGTGCTTTTGGTAGAAATAACTTGATACTAAAAGGAAATATGCCTATGTGTTTGAAAAGGAAGATTTTTAATAAATGTGTTTTGCCAGTTCTTACTTATGGATCTGAGACTTGGACACTTAATAGAAGAGCAATACAGAGACTTCAGACCACTCAAAGAAGTATGGAGAGATGCATGTTGGGAGTAACAAGAAGAGATCAAAAACGCAATGTATGGGTAAGAGAACAAACAGGTGTTACTGACCTCATTGAAAAAATTAAAAGACTGAAGTGGAGTTGGGCTGGACATATTGCTAGAAGAGATGATAATAGATGGACAATTGAAATTTTAAACTGGATTCCAAAAGATTGTAAAAGACCCAGAAAGAGACCACATGTGAGATGGATGGATGAAATAAAAAAGTGTGCAGGGGTGATGTGGAGAAGAGAAGCTAAAGATAGGAAAAGATGGATTGAACTTGGAGAGACCTTCATCCTGCAATGGATTGATAATGGTTGATGATGATGATGATGATGATGATGATGAATGATTAAATAATATTTATTTTAAAAATCGAATGACTATACATAATTAATATTAATACCAATTTTTTAAATATATGTTATTATTGTATTAATATATATATATAAAACAATAAAAATAATAAATAAAATAGTTTATTACTGTTATATTTTTTTATATTCTTATTACAATAGTTTTTTAATTAATGGACATTTTATTTGTATTATATGTATGAGTATATATATTGATTTTTATAGTAAAGCTATACTTTATATATATATATATATATATATATATTGTGACCTTCCAGGTTGGCACCAGGAAGAAATGTGGGAAGTTCACATTTGTGCTAACAATGGCTAAAGATATTTACCTGAGAAAAATGAATTGTGATGTAATTTGCTAGTTAAAATTAGGATTTAAAAAATTAAAAATTTAATTGGGTGTAGTGATTGGTAGATTTTTGGATTATATATGTTTGGTAGTAAAAGAGGAGGATGAACAACATCAGGGATGTTTATACGTACTAGAAAAATTTACATGTCATAATAAGCAGATACATAGATATATTATTAGTTAGAATTTTCTTTTCTATATTTTATTTATTATTTACTGATTATGTATTGTTCATAATCTTATATTTAAAAATGATAAAGATTATTTGTATATTAGTGAATAACATTTATAAATTAATATTTGATATTTAATATTTTTTTTATTATTATGTTTATTCCATTCAAACATTATATTGTTAAAATTTTATAAGTAAAATTCTGGCACATTTCCAAAGTTGATTGTAATAAAAAGAAACACAGAGGGCGTGAGTGAAGAGAGACAAAAAGTTTAAAACTTGGAGGAAAGTATAAATAAAATTCCAAGAAAGAAGCTATAAAAAAAATAAAGCTTAAAAGAATCAATAACTCTCTAAGAATATTAGAGCAAATAAAAAAACATTGCAAGGATTCTGATAATAAACTGTGGAGGATTTTCTATTATACTACTAGAATAATATAACGATGCAGAGATAAACCCAGAGGGAAGCCCGCTCCAAATTTCTGTCAAATGATGGTCCATATTCACTACCTTTAAAATGCCTGGATGATATGTAAGCTAAATAATTATGATTTATTTTAAAATATTACCAAAAGTAAATAATATCAGAATAACAAAATTGTTTAAAATAAAGCTAGCTAAAATTTTCTTATTAAACGCTATAATTAAACACTTGATTTTCAATTTTAAGAATTTTCTATCAATATTCTGCAATATAAAATTTTAAATGAAAGTGTTTATCTATTTAATCTTATATCAAGAGGATAATTTTATACTATATAACTTTGCTATTCGCGCATATATAATAAAATAATTCCAAGGCATGCAAATGTCATTTATCACGCATATAACGGAGTTCTAGGATAAAAAAGAAGAGACTATTGTCATTCTTAACAAATTATGCTTTAACAATTGGATAGACATTTTTTTAATGTTATAATTTACTGTTGTCTTTGAAATTGAGATGTAAGTTTCTTTCAACTTTCAAATTTTAAAAAAAAAAACTTAACACATAATGGTGGGATATTGATAAGTATTTTCATTATTGATTACAACAGATGTACAACCAATTTTTTTTTGTTTTCTTTAAAAAAAAAACAATGTAGCATCATATTATTATAATATGATAATCTTTTATTTTGTATGATCTAGAAATTATATTATAGGTAATTATAGATATTCAGATGTGTGCATGATGCTATAAATTATTATTATTATTTTTTTAAATTGTATTTATTATGCTTTAATTTCGTTAAGGAAGTTTATTTTAAAAAAATAAAAAATTAAAATCTTGTCTCTTATAAGTTGGAGGTAGAAATGGTCAAGGGACAATTAGATTATTTAGATTGAGTTTGGAGATATTATTTAACCCTCACGTATATAGGTGTAAGTGTTTGGCTATTGTTTCCCCTGCCTTTCTTTATTGTTGTATAGTTAATGTTAGATGATATACACTGATTATAACAAATAAGTGTTGTATAAATTTTTATAATATTTATAAAAAATGCTTGATTTATGGCATCATCTAAGTTTTATAAATAAGCTAATAAAAAGTATGTTTTAAAAATACATTACATTTATGATATTATAAAAACACACATATTCGAAAATATATGATTTATATATTAAATATTAATCAATTTTGGTTTACTGTAGAAGAAATGTAATTGGTTAGAAAGGTGCATAAAATAATATTTTTTTTATTTATTATTTATTTTTTTATTTTATTTTTAATAAATGTTTTATTGAATTAATAGCCCATATGAATTGCTTGATTATATATGTTCGATTCTCCATTTCCACACACACATATATGGTTAACATAACATAGCCCTAGAATATATAGATTTGACAGTAGAAGTCAATTTATTTAATCTGTCTGGAGATGATAAATCACCATATTACAGTGCTAATAATATATTTTACTTTGCTTAGAATAGATGGTGATGTGGATATAAAAGGTACCCAATTCTCATCATTGTCTATACTGTAATAAATGTAATAATTGTCAATTTTACAACAGTTTTATTATTGAATAGATGCTTAGAACATATTTAAATTAACATTACAGAATTATTGTTTATAAATGTTTTATTACTCTTATTTGCATCCTATGTGAATACCATATCCTATAATCTCAACTGAGCTAAGCCATAGAATAATTACAATATAAGAATCTTTTAAATAAGTTTAAAAGCAATTTGCAATTATAAATTTTATTCTATCTTGTATAGAATTGGTGCCTGGGCATTTATAAATCTAATAAAGTGAATAAGTGAAGAAGACAGAGGTTACAATATATATATATATATATATGAACAAAGAGTGACTTTAAATGTTGAACCAAGGATCAAGAGTAGAATGAACCCACTTACTCTTGGAGCTCTGTTTAAAATCATAGGGCAATTTAAAATGAAATTAATATACAACCAGATTTAAACATTTTGCAAATAATAAGTGTGAACGTAATTAGAAAAATATAAATAAAGTTTGATTTTTTCTAAAAACATTTAATAATTCAAGTAAGTGATGAAAATAGTCCACCATGTAATTACAAATATAACACAGATACATTGTGTACAGATTTTAAATAAATAATTTTATGCAATTTTTTATTCATAAAGAAATTAATTAAATAAAATCATTAAAATCAATTAGGAAATAAGAATAAGTGAAATGTTCATAAAATATGCTTAATAATAGTTGCAAATTTCTGTTTGGGATCTTCTCTCCACGAAAATTGCAAACCTGATAAAATCATTATATATCTGAGTACAATTTATAAAAAAAATTACTATTGCAATTAAAAACATTATATTGTGATATAAATTTTTCATAATTCACATTTAATTTGACAACAGTCTGTTTTTTCCTATAAAAGTGAAAAGCAAGAAACTATTATGAGCAGTTCCTACTAGTTGTTTTTAGATAATATGCAAATCAATACATTCTATTAATATTTATTTACTCAGAAACTTACCTCAAACTTCTGGTTGCGCTATTATAGTACTTATTGATTTTTCTTCTTGTATTTTGACTTAAAAAATGAGGGGGGGTATCACTTTTATTAAATAATATATATCTTTTTGTTTACCTTAAGCCATTCTTCAAGAAAGTTGTTCACTAAAATTAAATTTTCTTCCCATTCTTTCATTTCTTTTTCAAAAACACTAATATATGCAGAACCTCTCATCGTTTGGACTTTAATCGTATTATCATCCAATAAAATTTGAATGTCATCTACAGCAGTTAAGATATAAACACCCTATATAAACAAAACATATAAACTGAGATACAGATAGTTTTAAAAAAAACCTTTAAATAATTTCATATATTTTTATTTTCATGATATAATACATATAAATAATAAAACATACAAATAATAATTATGAATATATATGTAATGTTCTAGATTATCATTTTACATTAACTGTTGTTATGGTAATTGATATGCCATTGTAACTATAGATTTAACAGTCATTAATTATATGATTCATATTTTGTGTTTGCCCATACCTACATATGTCAGTAACTATTAAACCATTTATCTATATTAAATAATTTTATTTAAATATGGTGAAAAAATTAAAGTTATGTAACAAATTTATTTGTCTGTAAGTAACTCAAAAACCAATATAAGTCATTAGGAAAATAAATTGTTTAAGACTTTCTTCATTAAATAGTTTTCAAGTTTTGAAAGAATCTTAAGTGCCCTCTACGGTTTAACACTGAAATAAAGTAATGGATTCAAAACTAAAATGTCTGATATTGATTCCTGGCTGAATGAAATAAGACATTGAACAAATTAATAGAAATGTTCTGTTGACAATGCAATTTATGTGCTTCAAAATCACATGACCCCATGATTTACTAATCATACAAATGTGATTCACTTCAGTAGTGATTGCTGTAGCTCTTGAACATTCAAAAATGTATGAAAAGTATTATATGTATATTTTATTATTAAAGAATTTGTCCACCTTTGATCTATATATTGATTTTATTGATTTGATCAAAGTGTTTGACTCAACTAATAAAAAAAATCCATGAGCTTTATTGTTCAGGAATTCATAAAAAGTTCAAGTGCCAGAAATGTGAGTAGTACCAGAATCATTCCTGGAATCTTCCAATCCAAAATTGAATGCTCTACCAACTAAATCAAACCACATAGGGTAATCAAATATATTAATGGCATTGTTTAAAGTTAGTTGATTGTCCATTAAAATTTATTCATATTATAAAGCTTCTATATGATATAATGAGAGGAAATATTATTGTAGACAGAAAATCTAAGGCATTGAATAGATGTGTAGATAGAGGTATTAATTACCATATTATTAATTATTCGTGGAGAATTATAGTTATAATTTATGGTAAAATCAATTCTAATTCGGGTCTAGTATTTTTTATATATTAATTAAGATATATGTAATTATATAATTGAATATTTATAAATACAGTAATTAGATATATTTTAAAAATTTTATCCACTTAGGAGCGCTTTCGACTATTCTCATAATCTTTGTCAACTAACATTTTGAAAGTCTAACCTTCCCACAATTCTGTGATCTTAACATTTACTGCCTGCCTGTTAATTAAGTCATGTTGTATTTGTATATTAGCATAGCTTCTTTTATTTTTCTTTTGTTATTTTTTTCAATTTGCAATATTTTAACATTATTGTAATTGAAGTTAAAACCATAAATATATGAATTATTATGGGTGTGAAAAACAGATGCTGAAACATTATTATCTACTTTGCAATTTTGATTCGATTTCTGAACTCTTTTTAACAACAGCAAGTACTCTTTAGTTCTTTTTCCAATGTACATCTTGTTCACCTATATATCCACTGCCGCACTGACATATCCATTTATAAATGATACAATTTTTATTTATAAATGAGGTTTTATCTTTAGAATTATTTATCAATTTGTTTAATGTACGATGTGTGTAAAATGCAATATCATATATACCTTTATAAATTTTCCTTATAAAATTTACTTGATCATTTGTTAGCAGGAAGATCAATATTATTATTAAAAATTTTATTCTTATATCTTGTATTAAAATCCCTAATAACATTATATATATGATTATAATTGTAGCCAACATTTAACAATTCATTCGAATATATTTCAATATTTTTGCCTTTATCAGATGAATATTTGCAAAGACTGTTATTTCTAAATAAGAAAGACTTCAAACCTGTCATTTTATGTGACATTGATACTCTTGATTTAATTAAGATATATCTAACTTGAAGGAATTTTAATCACGACTGATATTCGATTCATTCAAATTTTTGTCGTTTTTAAAAAATAATAATAATAAACCCGGAGATTTTCAACATAAAACTTTTTGTAATGAAATTCAAACAAATTTATTTAATCAATGACACGCACAAAAAAATACAACTTTAGTTTAGAAAACTTTCAAATTTTCTGTTTATCATAAAACGTTTTGCATCCATTGCTGTTATTATTACTTCAAAAGTTTCAAAACTACCAAAACTATCTTTTTTTCTCTTTTTTTTTAAATTTATATAAAATTGTATTAAATATGATTTATAAATATAGAATGTAACACAAATATATTTCATTTAGCAGACAAGTGAAAAAGTCCACTAAAACTTCTTTAAAATATATATATAAGTGGTTTATACAACTTTAATACTGTATTTTTAATAAAATCTATCGCGTTTTTGAACAAAATAAATAATAATATTCTGTATAAAAAAAAAAAAACTAATGGAATTTATTTAATATATTGAATTCATTGAAAGTAGCAGTACTATTATCTAGTTCTCATCTTATATCTTTTTAACCTTACAATAGACAGATCTGTGATAAAGGGAACAGATGGTGTGATGTGGCTGATAGTATGATTTACTACAAAACTTCAATGAATGAGATGCAAGTTGACATTTATAACATTAAGTCAAAGAAGAGAAATAGGAAGGATTGCCCACATAAGAGTTTCTAGCTGAATGACACTTCAAGAGAATGATTTGCATATAACTGCATCTGTAGGTTAAAACGTGTCTATTCCCCTTTTAATGAAGATGATGATATGAATATTGCAGAGAGACTAGAAGAATATCCAAGAGATAGATAAATGTATTTGCTAACCGAGTAATTAAATTTGTCCAAACAATATAAAGAGCATCAAAACTTTTTTTTTATTATGGAAAAATTATTTGATTGATCAATATTACTTAAAATTTGGTAATCAAATGATGATCAAATCACATTTAAAGTCTATTTTTATAGAAAAAATCATGTAGAAAATTTGATTTTGTATGCCTAACATTCTCATACTTGACAAGAAAAGGATTCAATAGATAGACAAAGCACAAATAATATTGATGTTAAATGAAATAAAATGATAAATAATTTCAAATTAATGTTCTTTATGGAAATTGGATGAAAACCAGGGATATACTTATTCAGATTATTTGTGTTATAATATTGATAGAAAAGTCTGCTAGACATTTGAGCAACTGTGTAATCAAGGTGTTTGTATGTATCTGCAAAAATATTTTTCTGTATCAATGCTATTGATTGGCATTTTCCAGAAAGAAGAGGCTGTTTGTTCAAGATTAATTTAGAAAAGACTAAAAAATGATTTGCAATTGTATAAGTTTATTTATATTTTTTTTTTTTCAAATAAAATCAACTTTGACTTCTGTATAAAATCATTATTAGCAGATATAATGTATTTGCCATGAATTGGTATAAAAGATTCTTAGACAGTGCCTATTTCATGATAATTTACATACTTAAAAAAATTTCTAAGTCATTACAAAAAAAAACATCTTTTTGTATGATATTAAACAACTAGCCACATAATTTTGCTCATAAGTAGTTATAAGCAATAATAATGAAAATAAACTCATAATACAAGAGATGTCCTTTTCTGGTTAATATATGAAAAAAGTTTGTCTAAAAGTTTCTTTATTTATTATAGAGACCATATGATAGAAATGCAAAGTTTGCTAAGTTTACATAACCTGGTTTTTTTATTTACATAATCAAGTATGAACAATCTTGAAATATCAGTGATAATTATTTGCAAATCTAGAGAAATTCTTTTTATCAATCTGAAATTTTTTTATAGATCTACTTAAATTTGACACTTTCAAATTAAAATGCAATAATTTGAAAAAATAATAAATATCTATGAATCACTGAATATTCAAACTAATGTGAAGTATGTAAGAATTAGAAAAACACTGATATTTGATCAAAAAGAAAAAATATAATAATATCAATAAACAATGAAAATCAGTTATTTTCAAGACGTAAGCTTCAAATGACAAATCTTGGGAGGTGATTTCATATACTATTAAAATTATAAAAGACTATAAAGCTGGAAAAAGTTGATTAAAAATTTCCCATAATCAAAAAGTAAAAAAATTATGACAAAGATGTAAAACTTATTTGTTAAACATGATGGGTAAAATTCTGAAAAAGATGATATCTAAAGATGACTAAGATAATAAATATATTGCCAGTGAAGGAATTTAGATTGATAATATTAGCAATTATCCCAATGAAATCAAGGATAAATCAAAGAATATGATGGAAAATTTTGTGAATAATTTCTTTAAAACGTTTGGTCTTTTGCTGCTAAGTATATCAGCTAATACTAGATTAGGATATGTTAAAAAGTGTTAATCATGAAAAATTTCTTAAAGTATTTTTTTTTTCCTAAATTTTTGATTACTTTCTTATCAGGTATTGTATTATATATATTGCTTTAACTCCCTTCATATTCATTTTAATACAAAAAAATTTTTAATGGTTCCCTTATTAAAATTTTTTTTGCATTAAAGTGTATAAGATGGGAGTTAAAGCAATATATATATATGCATGTGTGTGAAAAAATGCAAAGAAAGTAAAAGAAGAAAAATAAGGTGTTGTATTACCTTTTGACATGGGCGGTAGGTCTTCAGAATAATATATAGTAAACTGAAATGATTTGTTGAGAGTTTTCTGATAAATATCAGACAAATTATAATTGGAGACCTTGAGTTTGCAAAAAATGCAGTAAATTCAAAAAATGCAAAGTGACTTCATATGCTCTGAGTTATGCCAGTATAAGACACTTCTTTTAAGTCTGTCACATTAGAGATATCTTCAATAGCATTATCAATGTTAATACAATCAAGAGTATAATCATCAACTTGTGGTTTCCGATTCATAATGATGGAGTCAAAAAAGTTTCTTGGTCTCACAACTGGTATGAACTAGTCTGTTTAGATTGCAAGTCATGCATTTGATGGTAAGACAATGTGTAGTCAATATGTCTGGAATAATATATATAGCATCTTGGCATTCTCAAGCAGGAGTATATACAAAATTTTCTCATTGTGTTATGCAGTTTCAGTTTAATTTTTATCTCAAATAATTTAAAGAAATATTTTAAATCCAGAATTAATTTTTCTATTGACAATAGATTTTTTCAAATATAATATGTTCTCAACTCATTGAATAACAAGATCTTTTATTCAATATTCATGTGATAACTATAGATTTATAAGCAATAATAAAATGTTTTAGCAGAAATAAAACGAAGAAGTCAATAGGGTTACTGCATTCAACTTTAACAATAGTATCAAAGTATTTCAAATATCGTGTGGTTGGTAATCTTATAAATAAGAAGTCTTAAGTTTTGTGCCAATGCAACAAATTATTAAAAGTATGGAATTTTCCATAGTGCTTTTAACTATAGCATTGACTATTCTTCTCATAGGACTTGTTTGAGAAATATCTAAGCTTATAATATTAATATCATCTATATTCTTTATTACTTTTTACAATGCTTTTTATTGACAGTTTTGATTGCCCCAGAAATCTTCTTTAGAACATATAACAAACACAATACAAATACATAAATACAAATATACATGAACATATAATTATATATATATATATATATATAATATATATATATATATATTTATATATATATATATATATATATATATATAATGTAAAATTATATGTTAATGTTACATTATATATATATATAAAATATAAAATTATATGTTCATGTATATTTGTATTTATGTATTTGTATTGTGTTTGTTATAGTTCTGAAGAAGAATGTTGAGGCAATCGAAACTGTCAATAGTGAATTGTAAAAAAAAATGTAAAAAGTAATAAAAAAATATAGATGATATTAATATTATATGGATTTGGCAATGCAATAAGAAAGATAAAGTTATAAATTCTAAGCTTTTGGAAACCTTAGCATCTAAACTGTTTTGTGAGATAACTATTGATAAAAGATCATTTATATCTCCAAACAATGTTCATTTTTAACGGTTTCAAACTTTATCTTTCAAAATAAAATACCCTATTATTATTATCATTTTAATTAAAATATTAATGCATGCCTTGTAGGGTTTAATGCAGTGGTACAGTTGCTCTGGAATTCAAGATCCATGAATCTCAATTTTAGCTCTGTCACTTCTGGTGTTCAGATTTCTGTCAACTCCTGAATGATAAACAATCTAACTGATATTAATAAAATTTTGTTTATTAATGTTTATTAATTATGCAAGGCTTAAGACAATATTAATTTGTGCTTATTGCCTTTAAAACTGTCATCTCTAATAACAGATAATTGTTTTTCTTTACAGTTGTTTTTTATTTACTGGGAAAAAACCCTCAGAACTGTCCATATTTTAGTTAGATATCTTTTTAAGTCTGCATCACTCTTTTAAAAGTTTGTGGAATAATAACATCAGTAGTTTTCCCTCCCTAATAATTATTCCAAAGATTTGGATTCTTGTAAGAATATTTTTTTCTATTTGCTAAATATTTTGATTAGCCAAAATTTTAAAAAGACAAACTTTCAGATAAAAGATATCCAATCTTTCCAAAACCAAATCCTTTAAAGTTATACAAGATAAAACAGGCTAAATAGTTTTTGGCATTAAAAAAAAAAAAAGTTTTTAATTTAAGCTACAAATGCAAAGACACAGAGTGATGAGTTACTTAGAAATAAGTCTGCATTTAAGTTAGTGTCATATGTTCATTGGATGATTATAGATATCCAGATAAAAATGTTACTGTAATATTTTAAGCTAAGTAATAGAAATCATCATGAACCTAACAAGGTTCCAGTTATGTGTCTTCCAAACTTCAGCTCATTGTCTAATTTATGATAGAGATGACTTTTGTCATTGTGGCTCATAAACAAAAGCAGTCAATGGTAGTTTTTTTTATTCATCAGTTCTGCAAGGATTTATAATTCCTTATCGAAATGAATTTTTTTATACATGACCAACTGTTCTTGCATCTTAATAATGTAAGCTGCAATTCCTGGACATTAAGCTTCATGGATATGCTGCTGTAAATTTTAAGCTATATAGTTTTATTTAATATGGGAAAAGCTTTAATATGAAAAATAACGTATTAGAGACCTTCTTGAATTCTAATTGCATTTCTATCTTTTGCACATTTTCATTGGACTGAAAATGTGAAATGAAGGGTAAAATATTTTTCATATAATTGGATAAAAACTTTAATTATATATATATATAATATAATTATATTCCAAATAGCGGTAAATAAAATAAATTCCAATAAAACTTTAATCAATAATAGTACTTTCAATTATATTCATAACCATTTTCAACTATTTCAAGTCAGTTTAGTTGAAAATGGTTGTGAATATAATTGAAAGTACTACTATTTATTAAATTTTATATTCAAATTTATTTTGTTATTTACCATTATTTAGAATATAATTACATTTTATTACAATATTTGGTACTTATTACTTAGCTGGGCTTGGCCGCTTGCTGGCATTCTGGTTAGCCAATAACATCTGCAAATGCCATTTATGCAGCCTAGACTTATGGATAAAAAACAGTTTTGTTTATCTTAGCCATTGCAGGTCACTTGATGGCATTGTACCAAAATATTATGGCCTGTTTTGTGTTTTGTGACACTTTATGTGAATTCGCACAATTCACAGTTGGCTACCGTATCGTCTGATGGTATCTGGATTAAAAGTGGCCACAACTTTTGAAATCTCCATAACAGAGTAATTTTATTTCTACTTAAATCATGCAGTCTGGCTGATTAAGAATTGTCACACCATCCTCACCCTTCCCTACACAAGTTGGAATGTGCAAAGCATTTTCAAAGGCGAAGCTCATGCAAAAAGTCATGCTTTCTTGACAAAATATATGAGACCAATAAAATGATGCTGACTGCGGCAAACAGATTTTGAAATTATGCCAGTTGCCAATGTCAGTGAGGCTCCTGCAACTGAAGGTATTCGATTGCACATGTTTCATAAATTATTACAAAAAAAAAAAAAAAATGAAAATTGAAAAAGTCAAATTTTTTTTTTTTTGGTTTGTTTTTATTTAAAAAAAAAAAAAGGTAATCAAAATTGTTTTTAAAAATAAAAGTTTTACTACATTAGCATGAGGGAGGGTGGAGGGGGTGGGTTGAGAAATACTTTGTCATCACTGAGACCAAAGTTATTTTTGGTTTGTTTTTATTTTTTTTTAAAAAGGGCATCGAAATTGTTTTTTTTTAAAAAAAGTTTTACTATATCAGCATGGTGATGGGGGTGGGTTGAGAAATACTTTGTCGTCACTGACCCAAAAGTCATTTTTGTTTGTTTGTTGCTTTTTTTTTTTGTTTTAAAAAAAGATAATAGAAATTGGTTTTAAAAATACAAGTTTTACTATATCAGCGGGAAAGATGTATTTGTGTATTATTTTTAATATGGTAATTTGTTAATAGTAAAACCCTAAAAATAAAAAAATTAAAGACATAGGATAAAAAATGTAATTAATAGTAAAAGTTGTTTTTAAAAATTGCAAAAAAAAAATCATGTAATACAAATAAAGGCAAAAAAAATTTGCCGTATAGCCAAACAAAAATAATTCGCTGTATAGGCAAAAATCACCATACAGGCAAAAATAAAGTCACAAAATTGCCATATAGACAAAATAAAAGTCGCCATATTTTTAAAAATCATGACCTGGTAACATTGCATTGTATTGTTTTTGACTGGCAATAATGCCATCAAGTAACCAAGCCCAGCTAAGTAACAAGTACCCAATATTTTTATTAGTGGACATTTATTATTACATATATTTAATAAATATAATGGTAATTAACTATTATATACAGATTTTCAATCCACAAAAGTATTTTTGATTAATTTCTTAACCCTCGTCAACTGCTATTAAATTTAGAAAACATAACAGAAGCAAACATCATCAACTCACATCCCATGAATCCTGAATTTTAACATTAGCAGCTTGTACTTCTGTGGAGCAAAAGATTGTATATAATAGTTAATTTTTTACTGGATATATTTTACTTCAAGGTGGATTATTTTGGTAATTGTTCATCCAAAAGCAAAATGTCAGGGTACATTTATGTCAATAAACATCACATGATATCCATGGAGAGTTTTGCCTGTTTTAATATACATTTGTGTACAACAAAAACAATTTTAAAAGCAACAGCAATTGCTATTAAAATTTTAGATTTCTGAGATCTATTATCACACACTTTTTTATATATTTTTTGGTAAAAATCTCCCTCTGCCTTTCCACACTAAAAGGATAACCAGTATCTTAATTCTGTAATAATATAAACTGAACTTGTAGCTTTATAAGATTTATACTATAAAAATTCTATTAAAGTCTATAGAAAATTCAGGTGATGCATGCTGTTTCAAAAATGTCACCAACTTGAATTGGAAATAAATTGTAGATATTATTGTTTACTCATAATTATCATTATGGTCATAAGCAGCAGTTTCTTCTATATGACATAAGTTAAAATAGAGCCTTTCATATTTTAATAAGGCTGATGACATAAATACATTATGAAATATTCATTTAGCTTCAGAATATTCTTTATGCATTATTAAAGATTACATCCATTGAGATATCTTCCTTCATAAACTTTATCTTTTATTTTCTCATATCATGAAGTCCAAATGATTTTTATGTTTGCAACAACAACAGATGTATATGTTATTCAATGGTAAGGTTTCAGTTTCATGAAAGATTCATTTACATGCACATCTTTTGGTGTTTTATCATATTAATAATATTTTCTTTGTGAGATAAAAGTTTAAACATGACTCTCAATTTGCTTATAAAATAAAGCTTTTTAAGGAGGCAATTGAAATAATTATCTTGTAATAAAGTATTCTCTGTCATCATATGTTATATCCCAAACACTAAAATAATAATTTAACCTCAGAACCATCATAGGATGTGCCAATTATTTTATTGTTACATATCTCTGCACATTCATGGAAATAAAATAAAAACATACTAGACAGCACCAAAAAACTGTTATTAAACCATGTTGCTTTAAATAATGACTTTAGCAATGTATATTAATCATTTTATATAAAAACATTAATAATTCAAATAAATAGCTTATCTATATTACTGTAAAAAAAATTATGTAATCAGTGAACACTTTTCAATTTTATCCTATAGCTAAGCTCCATTCTCCTATATCAATTCATTGATCTTTTTAGTATGTTTCTAGAGTTCATAGCCTTTTTAACTTTTTTATATCTTGTTTATTGTATTTTTTTAAAATCCTATTATTCTGCTGTAATCCATTCCAGTCTGCTTTTATATCTCTTTAAACAATAAATAATCAGTTTGTTGTTTAGGAGTTCATATGAATACCAAAAGTGACAAATTCATGGTTCTTATATTCTAGAGTTTTCCATTTTACCATAATTCTAAAATAAGCAAGATCATATTTATTTTTCTCTAGTATCTATATCAGGTACGGACAACTTTTTTCAAGCAGTGGATCTCATAAAATAAAGATTGCTCGTTATATATCAAATCATATCACTAAAAGAAAAGTTTCACAAATATTATCATCATCATCAACCATTATCAATCCACTGCAGGATGAAGGTCACTCCAAGTTCAATCCATTTTCTCTGATCTTTAGCTTCTCTATATTGCTTACACACTTTCTTATTTCATCCATCTCACATGTGGTCTCTTTCTGGATCTTTTACAGTCTCTTGGAATACAGTTTAAGATTTCAATTGTCCATCTATTATCATCTCTTCTAGCAATAGTCCAGCCCAACTCCACTTCAGTCTTTTAATTTTTTCAATGAGGTCAGTAACACTTGTTTGTCCTCTTACTCATATATTGTGTTTTTAATCTAGTCTTATTACTCCCAACATGCATCTCTCCATACTTCTTTGAGTGGTCTGAAGTCTCCGTATCACTCTTTTATTAAGTATCCAAGTCTCAGATCCATAAGTAAGAACTGGTAAAACACATTTATTAAAAAACCTTCCTTTTCAAACACATAGGCATATTTCCTTTTAGTATCAAGTTATTTCTACCAAAAGCATTCCAACCAAGTTTGATTCTATGATTAATTTCATTCAAATATTATATTTACAACAAAGTATACTAAAATACAGAATTATTTTTTTAAAAAAAATTTACTTATATGTATATAACAAAAAATAGAAAAAATTATTACAAATTTTAAAGAAAGTATGAGTTAATAGTCAAAAATAAAATACAATTTTAAGGGAACTTTAACGATAAAATTACTATATTGTTATATTCATAAATTAAACCTGTCATTAAAAAAAAATCATAAAAGGTGATGTGTATCCATGGGTCAAATGTTGCTTACTATTCTTTGTATACATATTTGTTGTTCTATGTTTTCATTTTTAATTATTGCAAGTTAATAAAGTTCTCCAATTAGTATATATTTTTAATCTACAATTTACTTCATGATTATAATACACTCAATATTAGCACTAAAAATTCTATTAATATAATAATAATCCAGTTAGGGGAGGGGGGTTCAAGCATGATTCAACATTCATCTTGAAAATATTTACAAATGAATATATCAAAACAAAAACTATTAAATATTATAAAGTGATATTAGAAACATATACAAAAAAGTAAACAAAAATACGCATTTAGATCCCTTTAATATTTTGAATAAATAAAACAAAACTATGTTTTTTCTTGTAAAAACATCAGATTTATATATTCGTTGTTACATATTTTGATACAGTTTTTATAATTAGCTTTATAAATCTCTAAAAATGATTAATTTTGTTTAAATAAATAAGATTATAATTATGACCATCATCAGAACAGAAGTTTTTCAGAAAGAAAACAAACAAATTGAAGATCTCTTATTAAAAATAATGTTGTTTGGTTCAGTGAAAAAGTGACAAGCTCTGGAACTCAAGATCCATGGACTGTAGCCATCCCTGAAATCTCTAATACCTGAACTTCGTAGAAACTTCAAAGCAATGACCTATTCAATTACTAATTAAAGGTATTACATTATATCACATTTTTGTTTCGTGGTTTTGATAAATTATACTTTGCTTCTTTTTGAGCAGATGACTTATATTCTCAACTTTTAATGAGTGATCAAATGTAAGAATATTCCAAAAGCAATTATCATCAGCTTATTCTAGAGCCATCCATATACTGTAAAATTGCATAAGTAATGACCATCAGATAATATAACATATAAAATTTCCATCTCCAGACCAGTTTTTGGATTTTGCTTTTATCATTGAAGACTAAAATTCAAATCTAGATCTAGAAGTCATCAATTTTTATTTCTTTATATTATTCAAGCTAATAACGGCTTTTGGAAGTATGTGAATAAAGAATGAGAGCTCATACAACATTGATGCCATTATATAAGAAAATATATTGTCATATTTGAATATTGATTATTTTAAAGTAATCATTTTATATATGTCTTCTTTGATACAATCTACATTTTATGTCTTGATATTTAAAATGTCATCTTATGAAAAACCAACAACTAAAGCTTGGTTACATAAATATACACCATTCCATGACAGTTTTTAATTTAATATGAGGTAATTAACTTCTACTTGCCCAAACTAACCATAACTGTGTTAGCTATTATTAAATTATATATCTGTATACTATATGCTTCTAAATTCGTAATCATCAATGACTATTTTTTTAATCCCATTTTTCAAGAATCTTCATTTTTTTCCTACTATTTTATTTCTAAATTTCTCTGTTATTTATGTAATCTGTTTTTATTCATACTGTTACATCTCTCTTCTCATATACTTAATAATTGTTTAAATTCACTTAAGCTAATAATTCAAATGGTTTAATTAAACAATTAGCTTAGCTGAATATAAACAATCAATTAGTTATTAAGTATATATATTTATTGTAAAATAAGCATAATGGACAGTTTTTAAAAAAGTTTGTTTGAAAATATCATAATTTGATATTTTGCAACTAATATTAGATGTTAAACATTTTGTACAAGCATCCATCCAAACTTCATTCTTTACCAAAAATACTTTCTTCTCCATCTGTAAATAAGAGTATATAATTAACTATTTTGGTGAATACTTACAGTATCCTTGTAAAGAACGAAGTCAAACATAATTTCTGTCCATTCACTTTGCATTTTGTTCAACATTTTTTCTAAGAAGAATTCTTTAGTGGCTGCAATGTTGATATCTTCTAATCTGTAGAGAATTTTTAAAAAAGTAAAGAAATGTTAATTATAAATTTATAACAATTACTAGACAAAAATATATAAAAAGGGTGTTCTTCAAATTCCCATACAAATTCTATTTCATACTAACTGAGACAGTAGTGACATCTATTACTGCTCACATGGAAATATTCATTTGATTATAAATATGGATAAAATGATCTAAATAAATAAAGTGCAATTTTCTTAAGCCTAAATAAAGCCAAATTGCACTGCAATCTAATAATTATGATTAGAAAATTGTCAGCAAGTAAGAAAAGAAGCACTACTATCCAAAATGGATACTAAATGTGAAAACAAGCTTTAACATCATTCATACACACAAATATAGTATTTTTTAAATTATATGTGAGATTTAAATTTTGAATTACATATCATAAAAAATATAGGTGATGTCATTGATATTGTATTTTAAAAACAATTCAAACTAAATTCGAATTATTCTTTAAATATGTCATCTAATAGTTCAAAATTAAACAGGCAAAACTCTCCATATAGTATTGCCATTCAGTGCAAACCCAAGTAATCAATGGATGCCAGAAGGCTTGTGCATAAAATCCCTATCTAGTGCCTACTCATCCAATATCCCCAAACTACTTTCTAGCTTATGGCTTTCATCAGTGAGAAGCTAGAAACTAGTCTGGGGATATTGGATGAGTAGGCACTAGATAGGGATCTTATGCACAAGCCTTCTGACATTCATTGATTACTTTGGCTTTTTGCCTGTTTTAACAGCTTGAGCAAAAATAAGAAATTGTGATCATGTGATGTTTAGATCAAAAGTAAATAAATTTAAAGTTATTGTCAGCCTAATAAATAATTAGCAATAATCATTAATGTATTTTTATAATATGGATGATATTAAAGATAAACTTGCAAGTAATATGGTATATTAAATTTCTAAATATTTAAGTGTTAATACATTTAATTAATTAACAGGAAGAAAAAGTCTGTAAATAAAAGATGAAATAAAAGTGCTTGATGAATGGTTGTTTTGTTTCTTTAATATAGAAGCATTTTTTGACATGTAAAAATAAGCTTTATGATTATTCTTTATCTCAAAACGGTTGTTTACTCTTAGTATGTTGAAATTGCTTCAGGGCGTAATTTCTATGTAAACAAACAGAATTATAATGTTACTGGGCCATTGTTCTTTTTTTTCTTTTCAACTTTAAAGTGCTTTTTTTTTTATTTACAATAAAATCATAAATAATGAAATTTATTTAAAATAAATAAAAAATAAATTGGATAAACCTTTTTTTTTTTTTAAATTTTTATTTCCGCCCTTTTCTCGTAAAATCTTTGTTGTGTGTTTAGGTTTGGATTTCGTTTGGACAGCTATTATGGCATCTGATTGGCTGTCAGATAAGTGCTATAATGAGCGCTAGAGATTTTGCAGTATCTCAATTTATTTCAGTTTTCAACTATCTAAGCTTCATAAATTAAAATATTATTTTATTTAAAATGAAATTTGTAATTTCAACAAGAATAAAAAAAACAATATCATGGCGACGCAAATCAAATTTTAACATGAAGAAAAATAATTAATTTCTCCAAAACAACATTGTGGCCATGCAAATAAAATTGTTAATTTTAACAAGAATATAAAGAAATAATTTCCCCAAAACAACATCATGACCACACAAATATAATTTTGTAATTTTAACAAGAATAAAAAAAGAAAGAATTTATTCAAAACAACATCGTGGCCAAAAATCAAACCGGTATTTTTGATTGGTATCGCGATTTTTCTCATGCAAATGTGATTTTGTAAAAATCACGGTTACATCTCCCCTTTGACCATTGATTAAAGTGTCACCCTTGACTAGAGAAGCAGGGCAAAGTTTCCACAATTTTTATTACCTTATACTATATCATTGGATTTGAAAAATAATGACTTGGGCATGTGAATTTGAAGACTTTTGACAATCTCAATTACAGACACCTCACAAAATATTGTAGTGAAATTTAAAAAGGGATTATTCGTATAAACTGCTTAACACATAGTTCACCATAAGCAACAGCTGCTGCTGCAGCAAAATAAACACCCTACTTCTGTGAGAGTAAATACCATAGTGAAATGTTAATAATGGGATTGTTTGCAGACAAGTCAAACGTACTATTTCTATGCTTAACCATTGAAATAGAACATTATATAGTGGCGCGGCCACTTAAACAGCATATTTCTGTGCATTTCCATTACTTAGAAACAATAAATTAATCATTATCTGTTTATCATATCTAATGAAAAAATTCTCACCCATCAAGGAATGAAGAATTAATTTCTATAAAGTAATTCTTTTTATATTACTCTTCTAGTGCATAATTAATATTAGAAATTTAGAACTAAAAAAAAACCAATCTGAATCTGCACAATATGTTGATAAGTTTTTTATAGATATATAAAACAACCTCCGTACTTCCCTCATTCTTTTTAAATTCATATAAATAAGAATACAATAAAAACAAATGACCCCCATGATGCATTTCGTGCTGAACCAGCATTCATCAGTTGGCTCAGGTCCCTATATACCATATATATCTCAATTATATGAAGAGTATTTATTTATAGCAAATTGTTACACTTTTATTTATAACTGTCAAACTCAATCCACCCATAACTTTGACACTATTCACCTTAGATAAATACAATAATGATTATTACTAATCATTTACTAAACTAGAGATTATTTCTAGCACAGATATAAACTTTAAACCTCGGTTATTTTTTTAAGATACAACTTCAATTACTAACATATCAATCATAATCTGAAATAAATCACATTTAATACATTTGTAAATATAAATATGAAACTCATAATGTATAAAAATAATTATACATCTCTCACTTAAAAAAATATAAAAAAGTCAAAGCTATCTATCAGAGATCTTCTGGTAATAATACTTTTGAGATTATTAAACTTTATCAAATTTAAATATAGTATGATCGGACTGCAGTGATAGTGTTCTCATGCTGGAACCACTCTATAGTCATGACTAATTAAAATTTAAACATGTTTAAAAAATTTAAGATCTAAAGTAAAAATATAGTTTTAAAAAATATTCACTAACATTATTTATACAGAAACTGTTCCAAAAAATTGGTATAAAAATAAAACTATGGTTGTCTTAAAACCAAATAAACCCAGCAATGATCCAATTACATATTCTCTATAAATTTTATGAAAAAATATATTAACAAGAATAGTGGGAAATCATCTATGTATAGAGAACATTGAGTTAGGCTAGGAAGAAGATGCCTTAACAAGTTTAATCTTTAACAATTATATAAGGAAAAACCTTCAAAATAAATTAAATCTTAATGTTACCATTACTGATCTAATCTCAGTTATGATTCTGTTTACAAAATGGTTTTCATCTAAAGGTTTCTAAAATTCTTAAAAGCTCTTCAATAAAATAAAAAAAGTCAAATTAAGTGATAATCCTATTAGATACAAACATTCATAGGATGCCCTACCACTAGGTTCAATGCTCTTACTTTATTTAATATAAACATCAATGATCTTCCAGAAACAGAATACCAGAAATTTGTAAGTCCTGATACTATTGCTTTGACTTTTTTAAAAGAGATCCTCTCTTAAAATAATAAGATTTCTCAATAAGAATATGAAAAGACTGAAATCTTTTTCAAATACTTAGGTCTTATTCTTAATGCAATGAAGACAGTATGCCCAATCTTTCATCTAAACAACAAGGAATCATTTCATAATTTAAATATAACTTTCTTCAATAAGACACTTAAAACACAATTCTACCTCATGCTATTTAAGAATAATCTCGGATCATAGCATAACAACTTTTCCCTATTTATCTAAGGTTACATCAAAATTAATTTCTAGAAATAACTTCCTTAAAAATTAAATGGAACTATTTGCAGTTATAATGTAAATACTTTATATACAGCTTCCTTAAATATCTGGACTGGAAGACATTGTCTGAAAATTTCAGATTTTCTACTTAATATTTATCCATTAGATAAAGTGCTGGGCTTGTCCTGTTATTTTTAATCTAATGCTTGAATATCTTAGCACCTCACTGATGACGCCAGTAGCAGAAACCAGTCTGGGGATGGGGATATTCCACAAAAGTTATGAGCTTATTTTATGAGCTTTAAATAAAACATTTGTAAATACAAGCTTATTAAATCAGGTCATGTGACATCTGACTTGATTTTTTTTTTTTGTAATTTTATATCACATAATACATTTGAAATGATGTTATGTATTTGTTTAACCTTAAAAGGTCATAATAAGAAGTTGAAATGCTGGGGAGGGGGGGGTGATGTTTTAATTTTCATAATATTATTTTTTTAATTTAATAAATAATAAATGAATGTTTTTAAAGAATATTGTTATTAGAACTTTACTTTTTAATTATATGAACAGTAATAAAGTTTAACAAAAAAATTTTAAATAGTCAAAATATTTTAGATCTAATTTTTAACAATAAACTTTACAAAAATTTAAGGAATTATATTATTTAAATATAATAAAGACAATATTAATACCTCTTCATATATGGAGACAACATTGTTAATATTAAATATCTCTTCATACAATATTAAGTACAATTTTTCTAGTTCTGCTTTCTAAATTAATATTTTTCACATGATAATAAAGAAATATTATTCCAAACGTATAAAAATAAGTATTATCATGCAAATATTGATGTGAAGTAATATATTTACAGGAATTTATTCTGTTAATGACAAAATTTTTATATCTTATAAGCACTCTATTAAAATGACAATTTCTATATATATTGAAGCTATATATATATACACACATATAGACTTCATGTTCGAATGTTAAAAATTACAAACAAAATTTAAGGTTAAAAGTTTTAATATATTTTATAAATAAACACTAAATATCTATTATAAATGCACAGATAAATGCATACCGTATGAAAGTCATTTTGTGATAAATGAAAAATATTTTCTAAAATTTCAAACGACAATTGATTCTAAATTTAACTTAAAAGTAGTTTAAAAGAAAAAGACGTTTTTCTTTTAACAATAAAAAAAGATGGAAGTGACACTCTAGGAAAAGTAATTAAAATGCTTGTAAACAGATTGCTAGATTAAATTTTAGGAGAAGTGATTAAAATAATTTAATTAAAAAGGCTGTTATTTCTATTCAAAAATAAGCGTATGAAATAGGGAATGGACAAAACTTTGGACTTCAGCAAAAGTAATGAAGTTATATCTATGATCAATAAGTCAAAGGATCCAACTAACAAGAGATTGATCTGAATTTTACTGATATGATAGCTTCAAACCATATGAATAGTGCTGGAAATTACATTAATGATTATTTAAAGTTGTAAATATTAATTCTTATTAAGCACAATGTCAGGCGCATATACTAAGGTTATAGCCTTATTTAAGTATTCATGATTATTACATCTTGATCTTGCCTTCAGTCTGTCTTTATTCTGCCAGTAATGATCTTTCTGCCATTGTTCATCAATTATTGTTATTCTGTTTTAATTAATTAGCATCTGCTAGTTCCAGCAAGCCAATCATACAAGAGTAGAGAATCCATTATCTGCCTTGCCCTGTCAATCTGGCAGAGGGCAGGCCAAAAACCCATCACAGAGTCACATCAGAGAAGCCATCAACAACAGAAGAAACCATATGAACATGTATCCACCTTAGAATGGAAAAAAGCTGATATCCAGTGCTACAGAAAAAACCAGCTGCTAAACCAAGACTTAATAGTGATTTAAACCTTCATCCACCATAGCTATGGTGTTAAGAATCAACTCAGCTAATATATGAAGACAACTTGAACTTATGAAAGAATAAGTATAAACTTTAAATTCATATTTAATTAATTATTGTCTCCAATTTAATGAAATATGTTAATTAATAGTTATGTAATTAATCTGTTTATAAGTAGGTATGGCAAGAGATTGTAGTTTGTTCTATTTAAATTTCATGCCACAATTTAGTCGATGCTAATTGTAATAAATACGTTTGAAATTGCAGTCTCTTGTCATGCTATTAAAAATAGTATATTAATTAAGTCATTATTTTCTCTTTATTTAGTTAATAAAAAGTATGTTAAATCACTAAAATTTTCAAGTTATGAATGGGAGGGAAGCCTGCTGCATAGACAAGCTAGATCGGGATTACATTAAATAGATGACAATTTTAGTTAACTAGTCTTATAGTTGAATTATTATTATTAATGATAAGAATATATGGCTGGTATTCATGTAACACATTAGTATTAGATGATTGTAACATCATTTGTGACTGGTGATCCTTACGATCATTATCTTATTTAAAACTGTGATATGCGTAGATAATTTCTACCACATGCTATCCATTTTCTTTCATACATGTCATGTAATGATATGTATCTATATATGCTGTAGAAGTTTAATTCCTACTGTAGGAATTTAATCTCTTCATGTATGCGTTCTTATATAACTATTGTAGTACAGGTGCAATTTCCTGTATTTTACAATTATTTTATTACCTATTGTGTACTAATATCATAATCTGTAATTGATCACAACAATCAAGTAGTAAAATCAGCCTTAATTTGTAAGCTTATGTCAATTAGCATCAGAATAGTGGTGATAGTTGAGAATCTGTGCAGCAGATTGGAATCCATTCAAACAATTTTTACCTTTTAACAGTATTCTACACTAATAGTATCAAATAGTAATTATTTTTAAAATATTAAACTTTTATACCAGTATACTATATCAGTGCATAATTAAAATTTGCAAAGCTTTATTTACCTTAAATTAAGTTATAAATCAACTGATTAAAGTCACACTAGTGTATGTTTGTGCTGTATATATGTATATAAGTAGTGTTGTCTCATTATTTTTGGCAGTTTGTCATCTTTATTTGCAATCAATAACTTATGTAAATAGTTAAAAGTATCTTGTTTTCTATCTGATCTTAATAGTCTGTAAAAAGAAAAAGTTGGTATTCTGTGATGTCAGAATACGGAATGCACATGTGATTGCCCTCGGTGATTTGCATGTGGGTTGTGCATTTCAGACAGTTACAACATTTAGAAAAAGTCATTTACTCTTTTACTCTTTTTCAGAGTGAATTTCATATGTTGAATGAAATCAGGAAAATGTATGTGATATATTGCTGATATATGTATATGTGATGTCTGTATTCATGTATTTGCATTGGAAATCAAAAGAAAATTTCTTTATAATAAATAGTATTAATTTGTTATGTCTGCAATTTACAAAAAATAAATTTTGCGTTGTAAGTAATTACTTAAAATAATCATGTTTTCCTGATAAGAAAGTTGTTTACTTTAAAAAAGTGATTAGATACACAAGATAATAATTATAAATTCTGGAGTAAATTAGTATTAAGATGCAATAATTAAATTGAAACTTTTACATATATAACATAAACATTATCTGAGTTATAATAAAATGATTTTAACTGAAACACACAGGCTTATTATATACCTGTGTTTATATATGTAATATATAGGGTATATGAGCACAGACTTTCACACGACCCACCACTCTCCACACTATCTCATAACACTGATACACTTGAACACATATATGTTGAAAAGATAAATAATCACCAATATACGTATTTCATGCTAAACCAGCAATCATCAGTTGGTCCAGATTACCATCTTTACACGTATATGTTATAAGTGCTCAGATATATATTAAGATAGTATCGATGGTAATCTGGACCAACTGAAGATTGCTGGTTTAGCATGAAATACGTATATTGGTGATTATCTTTTCAACATATATGTGTTCAAGTGTATCAGTGTTATGAGATAGTGTGGAGAGTGGTGGGTCGTGTGAAAGTCTGTGCTCATATACTTTATATATTACATATATAAACACAGGTATATAATAAGCCTGTGTGTTTCAGTTATTATATAGTAGAGATGTATGTCCATCCCTTGTATTAAATGGATTATGCCCTGTCTATGAGGGGTCAGATTGACCTTAGGTCAACATGCGGGTGACAAGAATTTGGCCTCAGGGTGGCTTTGAGCATTCCATCATCAGATTTTCAATTGGATGGACGGTTGAAGAGTGGAGTATGGAGTAGATTGAAGCCTGTCCATTAAAGTATGAGGATTGGCTATCTTAATATATATCTGAGCACTTATAGCATATATGTGTGGAGATGGTAATATGGACAAACTGATGATTGCTGGTTTAGCATGAAATACATATATTGGTGATTATTTATCTTTTCAACATATATGTGTTCAAGTGTATCAGTGTTATGAGATAGTGTGGAGAGTGGTGGGTCGTGTGAAAGTCTGTGCTCATATACCCTTTCCATTACAAATACAATGATTTTAAAAAATACGAACCTCAACATTTCTAATTTGTTATTCCTTCCTTTAAATAAATAAATGATTTTATTGCTCAAGAGTAAAGTGACAGAGTTAAGTGTGATCAATGGACTTTAGGTTCTAGATTCTACCACTCTACAACTGTCTCGTACAAACAAGAGGTTCTTTTTTTTTTTTTAACAAGTGCAAACAAAGTTCATAAAGCAATTATTGAAAATTTAACCTACAAACTTAAATTTCTCCCAAAAGAAAACGTCTGTATTTTTGGTGATATCAAAAATTCAGCAAAAAGTGTTTTCTGGTCTTTTCATCACCATTTAAGCTTAAATATATCACATAATGAAAAAGCCCAGAAGCATCCTCTATTCTTCATATATCAAAAATGAAATATCATAAAAAATTTCTCCCCAAAATTTACTATAGACATTGCTTATTAAAAATGACAAATTTTGTTTTAAAATTAATTGTAAAATGAATATGAAAATTTTTAATACCCTATCATTGAAATTTATATCATAATATCCTTACTGTGGCAGATGTTTTTGCAGTCCAAGTTCCAAAACTTGATAAAGAGATGTGCTTTCATCAGCTTTAACGGGATATTCAGCCACATGGCTAATCTAAATTAATAATTAAAAAACAATATTTATTTTAATAAACAGATTATTCAGAAATTATTTATTATTTTAAAATGTGCTATAGCTTTGTTTAAAAATAAGTATATAATATATATGAATATCAGCATGGATGGAAATCATCATCAAAACATCTATTTTACTGAGGTTAGAAAAACAAGCAAAATATCAGCATTAAAAATAATTAGAATAATGTGAGTGATAAACATAGCAACACCAGCAATAATTATCAAAAGTTAACAGTCATCTCTTGTGCTTGAATTTAAAAGAGGTACATTATAAATTCTCAGGCTAATCATTATCTAGCCAACTTATGACATATTAAAGCAACTACTATTTCATCAACAGGCATATACTTAACTGCTAACATAATGACAATAATAAACATATTAAAAAATTCTGGGAAAATTATATAATGCTGATCTTCATCATTGACCTGGACCATGAGGTACCATGAAAATATTGATTATCAATAACTAATTACAAAATCTACAAAGTTAAGTATGTGGACTTTAAAGATGATTTTATGACCCTAGTACCATCCAAATAATTTTACAGAGAATCATTTAAATGACCAGAGATATTCACACATATAGGTTGTGAATATTATTATTGTCTGAAATAGCTTTTGGGATTGCAAGGAGGAACTGTGAAGAAGAGAAAATATATAAGATAATTCATTATATCATTAAATAATATCACTGGGCTAATCTGAAAATGCCTTAAAGCACAACTCTATGATGATGAAATCAATCAAAGACACTCATAATTCACAGAAAAGACAGCTAAAAAAATAAAACAGCATAACAATTTCAGAGATTATTTTTAAACAATTATTTAATCAAATTGGCTAATAATTAAAAGAATAAAAATTTAGAAAATAATAATGTGACAAACCCAAAATTTTATATATAAATTCATCTAATACACATGATAGCACATAATATATATTGTACAGTATTTATTTTGGTACAAGTTGCATAGGCAATTTAGAATTTTAAATTACCAAATTCCTGTAAAAAAAAATATATTTTTCTTTTTAAATAGCCGGGATTCTATTATTTTTTTAGATGACATAAATTATATATTTTTTTATAAGTTAAAGAGATTAAAAAATATATATAAAGAGAATAACAAAATGTTACTTTGATTTTTGCTAAGGTAGGTCGAGAGGTCAGTGACAGCTGCTTTACAAACAGTTGTCCCGGGTTAGCTTCTCGGCTGATGCTATGACACATGAGAAAAAAAATAAAAAGAATAAATTCTCATCACAAAATTAATTTGCAACACTTGAGAGCTAAAGTCACAGCATTCCATTGCCATCATTGAAGATGACCACCAAAGGGGAAAAAAATGACTGTGCACAAAATTATTTTAAATTTTGTCAAAGTTAAAAGGTTTCAACAGTATATGCATGGATGATTAAAATCATGGAGGGGGTATAAAAAGCAAATACATCATGCATCAGGAGTCTTAGATCTTCATCTTCTAAAGAAAACAGTTTAATATAAAACTGATTTTCTATGAAGTCATAAAGATTGTGCCAAGCTATTCTCCCACCGTATTGAATGTAATATGTATGAGTAGAGAAAGTTCATTTGCCGATGTTTCTTCCTTTTTGGAATCTTAAAATGTTGAGAGTGAAGCCATCACCTACTAAAATCTTGAACCTCGGACTATCTACAAGCTGTGATAAGATAATATAATGCATTCCTCCCAGAATAAAAAACATGCATGGTAATCTACATAGTGTTATAAATTGAACAATTCAATTTACTGGTAAGAGACTATTTCATAATTTAAGTGATCGCTTTCTTGAACTACAAAGATAGCAATGCTGTGTTGTATGAGACTATAAAAAAAAGAATCTGAATCTTAAAAACAATAGGGTTTAATAACCATTTGAATTTACACCTGGTTCTCATTTTATATGGATTATTTTAATGTGATTTTGAAGTTATGTGATTCATGTTTCTTCTTAATATCTTTTTATGCGGGTTTTCTTTTATGCGATAAAGAAGTTCATATTTCACTATATTTATTAGATATCAAGAAATTTAAATTATTAATAACTTATTTTGACTTGAAATAATTTTTTTTTACAAAAATATTATGTTATATTACCAGCTAATGTGAATATGGCCTGAAGCTGTATTTAGATTCTTAGCTTCTATGTAAATAACTTACTTATATTAATGAGTAAATAATAATAATAGATTTATACTTATGTATAAAAATATCACAATAATTATTCAAAAATTTTAAACTTTTAAAACATATTTTGTTAGATATAACAGAAATAAATAATCTTAGATTTTTAAAATAAATAATGAAGATTTTATTGATTTTGTAAAATGAAAATAATCTTTCTAATGATAATGTATAATCTTTTTGTTTTGATTACGATCTAATTTTTTTTAATATAGAAACAAAATGTTGAACATTTAAAATTTATTTTAGTAGTAAACAAAAAAAGACAAATTTATTATTTTCTGATAAGTAAAAATCAACATCAGAAAATGCTGAAATCTGAGAGAGTTTCCTGCAATGAACAACCTCTTAAATTCCAACAAGAACTAAATAGTTATATGTTGGATATTGTGAGCTTTATAAACAATTAATAAAATCATCATCTCAAAATTTAATCATGGATTACATTGTTGACAGAAAACCATTAACACAGCATAAGACTCACCAACATATAGAATTATTGTAAAATGTGTGAGTAGAGAAAGTTCATTAGCTAATGTTTCTTCCTTCCTGAAGTTTTAAAATACTGACAGTGAAGCCATCACCTACCTAATTCTTGAATCCCAGACTACTTACAGCTGTGATAAGAGAGTATAACAGGTCCCTCTGAGAACAAAAAACATGCATGGTAATCTACATAGTGTTATAAATTGAACAATTCAATTTACTGTTAAGAGACTTTATTTTATAATTTAAGTGATCACCTTCTTGAACTACAAATATAGCAGTGCTGTATTGCATCAGAATATATAAAAAAAAGAAACTGAATCTTAGAAAACAATAGTGTTTAATAACCATTTGAATTTATGTTTTTATAATGTTATTCTCTATTTAGTTTTTAAAATAATCATAATTATAATTTAATAAATCATAGGAATATAACTTGTGTTGTTATCTATTTAAGTTTGTTGTTAATAGGATAAAATTATTTAAATTCAACAATTATTACTTTATCAAATACATTGCCAATGCTGTATTAGAAAATACAATCCTCTAGGTGTAGCAAATAATTTTATAATAGTAACTAATAAAATTGGGGGGTGGAGGTAAGTCAGTGGATTCTTGTATAGAATTCTGGTGCCTTTCAAATAAATTAAAAGCTGGTTCTATCCTTAACTAGTATTCAAGTTTAGTTATATTAAGTGGGTTGTATGACCAGGAAAAATAATTGCACTCGATAAAATTACTGGACATATTTGAATGAGGGAATTAGCAAATTGAATGTAATTTGGTCACCGAATATGAAGAACATAAATCCTATAAACTCTAATATAGCAATGGATGGTGTAATTATTATTTCCTTCTTATTTTTCTTAAATAATAACTCATTTAATCTATATAAGTTATTCTCTTATAATAATCAAACCGTAAAAAAATAGTTCACAATAAAGAAAAATAAATAAATAAAATTTAACTTGAACCTTCTGATTTTCTTTTGCAAATGTGGAGGTCTTACAATTTTAATCTAATGAAAAAAACATCTCTTCAACAAATACATTTAAAAGAAATTATTCAGTGTTCTCAACTATTATTTTCCTTATAAATAATATTTATATATGTAACTGTATGCCTATATTACCATGGATTTTTTTTAGTCCTCTTTCCTTATAAATCTTGCAGGTAAGAGTTTATACAATCTTTGGGCTTCAAGATTTTTTATAGCTTTTTCAATAGCTATTTTTATCTATTTAGCTTTTTCTTTTTTCCTTTTATTTATTTTCATTAAAAAGTAGCTTTTTTCTCTTTTTTGTAGCATTATATTTCCAATTTAATATTTTTATCTCATTTTTTCCATTTAGCTTTTCTACTTTTCCTTTCTATAGCCCCAGATTTCCAGTTAATAATTATTTTAACAATTATTTTCATTTTAGATTCTTTTCTTGTAACTCCAAGTTTCCAGTTTAACAATTATTTTCATGTCAGGTTAACATAAGATGAGATAGTTATACTTTTGGATGGATCAATGTATAAAGCTAGTTGATAGTTTGCCAGGGTTATTCTTCTTCTTCCATATTCCTTTTAGTTAAATTGATTACAAAATTGGGTCAGCAATGCTCAGCTTTTAGCAAGACTTTAGCAGATGGTGTTTGTAAATGCCATATTAAAAAAATATATCTTTGTAACTAAGAATGAAATCACTTTAACTTTAGACTACTGAGTTTCTGATTATTCATTATTATTATTAGTCAATATAATAATAATAGAGAATATAAACATATAATAATAATGCTGATTATTTTGTTGATAATATTAATAACAATGATAACAATGACAATGATGATTCAACAATAACAATAATAATAGCAACACCAATACCACTAACAGCAACAGCAGCCACTGCCACAGCTGCAACCACAGCAGCAACAGCAACAATAATAATGATGATGATAGCAACAACCACAACAACAGCAACAGTAACAACAACAACAGCAGCAGCAATGGCAACAACAACAGCAGCAGCAGTGGCAACAACAATGGCAGCAGCAACAATAGCAGCAGCAGCAACAGCAGCAGCAACTGTAGCTGCAGCAACACCAACAACAACAATGTTGGTGGTGGTGGTGGTGGTGGTGGTGGCGGCGGTGGTGGTGGTGGCAGCGGTGGTGGTGGTGGCAGCGGCGGTGGTGGTGGCGGCGGCAGTGGCGGTGGTGGCAGTGGTGGTGGTGGTGGAGGTGGTAATAATAATAGAAGAGAGTAATAGTGTTGACCAATTAATTTTGTTAATATTATAATTATTTGTGTTTTGGCATGAGAGCTATGATGGTACAATTATATTAAACAAAGATTTTTATAGAAAATAGATATAAAAAATAAATTATCCAGATAAATATGTGCTAGATGTTTTTTGAGTTTATACAGAAAAAATCAGTAATGGAATAGTCTTGAAAAATAATGTGACCACACATAGTATCCAAAATTATTTATCAATATTTCAGCAGTACCTTAATTAATTTTTTTTACTGACCCGAAGAAAACAAATAAGAAATTATTGAAACATCATGAGAAATTTTGGCTATCATAAATAGTGACAATAATAATCAGTACTATTCTACTACTGATATTTTTCTGCATAAATTACATCTTTCCAGTATTAATGTACATGAAAACCCAGATGAACATTTGATCTTTTAATTTATAAAAATATTCATGTAATACTCAATAAAATTTACAAGCAGTGTTTAACTATATAGAAGGCAATCAATCCTCCTCTCCAGAACCATTAAACATTGGTGTTAAATCTGCAAGGATATTCTCACCTTAGCCACAAGATTATTAAAATAAGAAATGAATGTAAAGTAAATGAATTATATATTCGTGCTCTTATTTCTAACCACTTAAGATTGGCTCATATATTAACATTTGAATTTGGAAATAAGATGGCCACTTTTATTTCCTTAAAGACTATCTTGTGATTAGGGCAAAAGTATCCTTGTAGATTTAACACCAATGGTGAGGAGAGTTAACTGCCTTCTATATAGTTACAAAAATATTCATGTTAACACATTATGTATATGTAATAATATTGAAAAGTCATAAAATTTCTATAGATGATATAGGTTAAAGTTAATGTTATTTTGTATTATTACATATTATGGAAGAAAAAACCAATTTTCAAGCTTTAAATTATCTATAATAAACATTACTTTCTTTATAAAATAAATGATATTGATCAATGAATATAAAATCCATAGACTAACATTAAATATAGGTGAATCATATATACAAAAATTACAAGTCGTATATAATTATGTAAAGATAGATTATAAAAGAACCATTATTAAAAGAATTTTAAATATTGAGAATACTAATAATGAAAACATGTAAAGGTAAGAAATGCGTTTCAATGTTATATTCAAAGGATGTATACAAAAAAGTGTATGAAAAAAAACTCAGATGTTATAAAAGTAGTATAAAAATGGCTGATGTTTAAAGAAATAAATATGTAATGCTAAACATAATATTAAAAATAAAGATAGTTTATAAAATAAATGCAACCATTGCAATAGTATTTATCTAGGTTAATCAAGAAAAACTACAAATGAAAGGGATAAAGGAAATATTACAGCAATTAAAAGAAAAGATAAATATCAAACGATATGTTCATCTTTTATATGCAAGTCATAAAAAAAACTGCAAACAGAATATACATATGATAACTATATTAAAAATTACATAAATAAATGTGTTTTGAGACTTTATGTATTCATAAAAATTTAAATAAATATACCACATAGTTGAAAGTCCAATGCAAATTGATGGGAAAATCGTCATTATTAGGTGTCTGGAAGCTTTAAAAATATATTTCAAAATAATATTTATAAAAAGGTAAATTCTATAATATAAAAAAATAACAATGTTTGTATTTATTTATTAATTTATATGCATTTTATTTTTAATGTATCATATTTTTTTCAAAGATATTGGGAAGAAATTGTACATGCGATAATTAAGAGTAGACATCTTGAAAAGTTTCCTATAAGGAACAAAAACTGGTTTGATGATGTAAATAAATTTTATTTAAAAAAATAATCTTTTATCAATTTTATATAAAATGGATTAATATTATGCATATATGTTTTTTGATAGAAAATCCATTTGATGCTATCATAATGCCTATTCTATAGGAGTGGCCATGGAATCAAAAGATTATTAATCTTGTAAAATGCACATTAAATGTTTTGAAATATAATCCTTTCCTAAAAAGATCAAAGGTGCATGCAATTAATTTATGTATATTTGATAGTTTAATATAAAATTTAATAGTAAAATTGCATTGGGATTAAAACTTAAGGATTATTTTAAAATGTGAAGTCATTAACTTTAACTGCAATTAATAAGAGTAAAAATTGGATAGAGTCAAAAATGATTCCTCCTAATACAAGAAGATCCTAATAAGCCAGAAATCAATCATAAAAATCTGTTTAGTACTAAAATCTGATGTCCATTGATTGTTCATGATTATAAAGATGACTCTAAGATGAGAAGGAAAGACTATCACTATTAACCAAATGATTGCTTTTACTAACCTGTTCCCAATGACGATCCCTTAATCCAGGATTGCAAATTATACTTAATAATGGCAAATGCATTTTAAACTTATCCAATTTGCTTCTCAGACTATCAGATACTCTTCTAGGACTGGCTTGGTCTGCAAATATTTTTGATAATTTGAACATAGCTCTCCACATATCAGTAATTGTTTCATTAATCAGCTCTGCATCTAAATTACTAAATGGACCTTAAAAATATATAGATATATATTTTTACTATGAAATTTGTATAAGTGCTAAAAAAATAAAGAATTTAAAAATATAATATGAGATATTCAAAATATTGTTATTGCATGAAAGAAATACTACTAACCATCCATCCATACTTCATAGTAATTATGAAATTTGTGAACATTCGACCACAGTTGGTCATAAGGTTCTTTCATATCAATAGTTTCCTGGAGTAATGGGAAGACAGTTCGCTCTAATTCTAATAACTCTTCTTCTAAATTAATTTTCTATTATATAAAAAAATAAAAATATTAATTAACAATAATAATATGAAAAATTAATATACTTTACTTATTTCTAAAAAATAAGTGTGTCCATAAAAATAAAAAATAAATAACTAATTTTTATTTTCATTACCATATCCATTTTTCAAAACATATATTTAAATTTTCCATTCCACACATATTTGAAACATATGAATAAAGACATCTGAAAAACCAAATTACACCATGTGTGTGCATTCCGTACTGAAGCAGGATTCATCAGTTAACTCAAGTCACAATTTCTTATACATACTATTATCACTTATTCATTATTTATCAATATCAAAATTACTACACTTAAATTTATACATTGTACAGGCTTAAACCTGCATTTATATGTGTAATATGTATGGGATTCAAACACTAACTTTCACACGACCCACTACTCTCAGTGCCATCTCATATTGCTGACCCACCTGATCACACACATGTTGAAAAGATAAAAAATCACCAGTATACATATTTCATGCTAAACCAGCAAGCATCAGTTGGTCTAGATTACTATCTTGACACATATGTACAATCAGTGCTCAGCTTTATATTAAGATAGCCAATCTTCAGCTGAGCACTGATTGTATATATGTGTGAGGATAGTAATCTAGACCAACTGATGATTGCTGGTTTAGCATGAAATACATATATTGATGATTATTTATCTTTTCAACATGTTTGTGATCAGGTAGGTTAGCAATAAGAGATAGCACTGAGAGTAGTGGGTCATGTGAAAGCCTGAGTTCAAATCCAGTACACTTAAATTTATAAATGTCAAATTTTCTGCACTAATAATTTGTTACCAATCACTTCAGATGGTTTAGCATGAAAAATATATTTTGGAAACCTTTTTTTTTCCAGATGTTTTTATTCATATATATGAAGAATTTGTGGTGAAATGGAAATCTTAATTATATCTTTAAAAAAGATATTACACATAGAAAAAGAGAGATGAAATTGAGTTAAAAAACATATATTAATCTTTAACTGAGTTTTAAAATTTATATCTGGCCAGGAATAATCTCTAGCCTAATAAATGGTTAATAATTATCATTAATGTATTTATCTGAAGGGTATTATCAAAGTTATAAGTATAGAAAGTTTGACAATTATAAATCAAAATATAATAATTCCACTTTTTTCACTGTTTAAGGGGGAAAATGGACATATTATGTATTAATAATTAATTGTAACATGATAATTTTAAAATATATATTTTTAACGAATTACAAATGTATTAGAATGCTTTAATTTAAATGTGAGATAAAATGTAATATGAAAATCTAAATAACACTGAAATAAATATAGAAATATTAAATCATCTAACATGATTAAGAAATTCAGCACCGCCTTCACAAAGGTCTGTGCTGAATTTCTTAACCGTGTGGAATGATTTAATATTTATAAAAATATAAATGGATAATCAGATGATAAAAGACACAATTGTTAATGTTAAACTATTAAATAACTAGGAAAATAGACATATACTAATGAATTATTCATCCTAAGAGAACTTCTTTAATTAATTAATTATTTGATAGTTAAAATATTTTTTCTTACTTTGAAAACTACATATTCCCAAAATAAAATACATATCCCAATATCATAAAATCAAGTCTATAAAATCAACAATGTTTTTGAATATTGATTTGTTATTAAAACAGACAAAACTATCCATATAGTAGTGCCACTCAGTCGAAGCCAGGGTAATCATTAGATGCCAGAAGGCTTGTGCATAAAATTCCTATCTAGTGCCTACTCATCTAATATCCCTAGATTAGTTTCTAGCTTGTGGCTTTCATCAGTGAGGAGCCTTGGATCTGAGAGCATTGCACCTAGATCTTAGGATCTAATGCAACCCTCCAGCAGCCACCTTTTAACTCTACTTAACTACAAAACTAAGGTTCCTCACTAATGAAAGACACAAGCTAGAAACTAATCTGGGGATATTGCATGAATAGGCCCTAGATAGAGATTTTATGCACAAGCCTTCTGGCATCCATTGATTACTCTGGCTTGCACTGAGTGGCACTACTATATGGAGAGTTTTGCATGTTTTAATAACAGTTTGACTTACAACTGTCAAACTTTCTTCACTCACAACTTTAATACCAACCACTACAGATAAATATATTAATTATTATTGCTAATCATTTATTAAATATAAATATTATGGAATAATTCAATTTTTTATGATACATCTTTTTTAAACATACTTAAAACTTCCATTCCACAACACATTCTTGAAATATATGCATCTGGAAAAGACAAATAGTCATTTGTATTTTCCTATGTCTTTATTTATGCTTGAATTTATAATTTTACTAAAATTTATCTTTAATTAGCTAAAATTCTAAACTAATCTGAAATCAAAATCTTATATGTTTTCAATGTAAATAAACTTATTTTATTAACTATTAAACCAGTTTTGACTAGCAATTTTTTTAATAATTCTCAATTCAAAAGGTTTAATAAATTTATCTCCATTTAAGAGCACATCCAAAATGTTATTCTACCAAACATAAGAAAAATAAATTATTGTTGTGATTAATTATGTATTATCATTCTTCCAACAGTGGATTGATTGTGAGAAATCCATTTACATTTCTATTAATCATTAATATCTGAGACCGTTTTTTTTTTTTCTGATGCATATCATTAAGAAAAAAGAGCTTACTGATGAGTTAAAAAAATATAATTAATGAATACTGATCATATCCATAAATTTAAAATTAACTTATTAAATATAGTTCTTAAGTTTTGTGAAATACTCTTTCAAGATATTTTTGTTTATATATATAAAAAAGTATTATAAAAGAACGGTAAATTATTGCCTTATATTATCACATCTAAATTAATTATATGATGTTTGACAGTGACATGTATGCATTCATAAAATATTAGTAATATTATGCTTAAAACATCCATTACAATCTCTTATTAAATATAAAGAATAGGTGAATCAGTTTTAATAGAGATAGGAAAAATTGTAGAGTTGATTTACTCTCAAAGTAGGTGTTGCATGTAACAAAAAAAATTTAGCTTTGATGAATTCTGGTTCCAAGTGATACAAAACGGTAACTTAAATAATTTAATTAAAATAATGAAATACAAGTGCACACAATAGTTTAGTATAATGATTTACAACATCTTACAAAAATAATAAAAATTATTTTTTTAAAATTAATATAAAGATTAAATTAGCGTATAGTTTTAAATCTTTAAAGCGCATGTGCATTAGCCTGATCGCTAACTTACAATTACAATTTATTAACATAGCGCTATATAAATAGATACCTTATTATAAAGATTAAAGTAATTGGATACATGGGTGCACAGAGACCATGTGACAATCAAGGATTAGAAATGAAGATGTTGAACTTTAATTCAGGAATTTTTAGCTGTAGACACTGATACTTTACCACTGAGCAAACCATGTAGGGCATTACAGATTAATCACAAATCATTAAAACCATGCTATTGTGTGTGGTCTAGTACAGTAATGGAGCAGTGAACTCTGGAATTCAAATCTTTGCACTGCACTTATGTCATTTCTGGTACTCAAATTTCTTATAAACTTCTAGTCATTAAAGCCATTTAATAATTTTGTTTTACTTTTTTTTCCAAATAACATATGTAAGAATTTCTATTTAATTTGTCTAAATTATTTGTAAAGTTAATTTTTTGAAAAACTAATGACAAGTCATTTTATATAATCACTCTTTAAAATGTTGTTTGTCTGAAAGTTTGTGATGATTGCATTTTGATAGTAATTATACTTTGAACAATTTCTTTTATCTAATATTAAATATTGAATGTCTTTAAAGAATGTTTAAATTTTATGTAAACTATTTAAATGCATTCAACTGTTAGTAATTGCATACGTGTTAGTATATAACACAATGTTTTGAGTGGTATTATTCTCCACTTCAGTTGTTTCTATCTGACCAGTAACAGTACTAGCATAGGAATTGAATCTAGACTTTTACAATTAGAATATTGAATTTAAGATACTGCTCCAACCAATTGAACTATTCTATCACAGGCAACTCAGTCGAAATTTCATTTACTTATATGTGAGTCTTCCTGATTTCTCCATTTTTTTCTGAAAGCAAGATTAACTAATGGCTTTCAAATATGTATTATCATACTAAATTGAAGCTTTTTATATAACAATGAAGAATAACTTGATGAGTCAACAAAGTATAATAATACATAATATCTGAAAGCCACTAATTAATCTTACTCAGTGGAAAAATCAGGATCCTCACAGATAGGTATATAATGAAATTTTTATGTAACTGTTATAGTATGACAATAGATAATGTCTGGAAGCCATTAATTATTCTTACTCAGTGGAAAAATCAGAATGACCATCGCAGATAAGTATATGATGAAATTTCTACTTACTGTTGACTTTGGAAGAATATCTTAGAGCATTACCTTAAGTTCAATAAATGTAAGTTCAATTTTCATGCTAGTAGTTTCACTGGTTAGGCTAGCAACACTTGAAGAAGAAAGGAAAATGATGCCATTCAAAACATTGTGTTAAATAGTAACCTGTATGCTATTAATAATAAATGAATGGAAAGTTTATATCAGGTTTGATTTTTTTCTAAAAATATTCAATGTTTAATACTAGATGATTTATGTAGTCCAATATACATTACTACTCTAAATTACTTTAGATTTTCTTATTTGTAACTGTATTCTAAATTTTTCCTTATTTTATTTTAATTATTCAATATGATTATATTTTAAATTTTAAAAAACCATTTAGAAGATAGTAGTTTGTTCTGTGTTTTCCTGAAGGTTTGTGATGAGAGTGTTCTAGTTGTATATTTATATTGGACTATTTCCATTATTTAATATATATATTGAATATCTTTAGAAAAATTTAACTCTATTTAAATATTCCAAATACTTTCAACTGTTAGTAATAGCACATCAAACAGTTTAGTATATGCATAATGTTTCGAGAGGCCTGACCAGTGACAGTACTAGCATGGGATTCAAACCTGAGTCCTTAGATTCTTGAGTTTTGAATTTTAAGATAATGCTCTAACCAACTAAACCATCCTGCCAAAGGCAACAGTCTGTAGTAATTTCATATACTTATCTATGAGGTTCCTCCTGATTTCTCCACTTTTTCCTAAGAGCAAAGCTGATTAGTGGTACAAAAAATAAAATTTAAAGAAGCTGCTCACATGACAATGGCAAAAAATCCCATAAGCCAACCCAGTGTGACTATATATAATGTAGAGGGAAGACTAATACCTCTTGAAATGTTGTGCATATACTAACCTGTTTGATGTGCTATTGGAATATTTAAATAAAGTTAAATTTTTCTAAAGACATTCAATACATATATTAGATGATGAAAATAGTCCAATATAAAAATACAAGTAGTTTGTCCTGTTTTATAAAATCAAATGTTTTTTTTATTTAAATTATTCTGGAACATTAAAATGCAAGAAAAAACAATCAATGTTAAATTGTAAAGTATTTTTATGTTATTGGATAATTCCTATTAGATAACTATCTGAGTATTATATAAGTCAGTCATCAGAAATTTTAAAAAAATCCCAAGTATGTCTGTTACCTGAAAGACTATAAAAGAATTACAAGAAAATATTTCAATATGAGTCATCATTATGGCAGAAACATATGTTAACTACAATACTGATTGAATTAAAGATTATATATATATATTCCTCATAATATAGTAAATCTGCATTTGATTTTTCAAAATACTGACTTTGAATAGTACGTTATCTCAAATTTTTAACTATAAAAATTTTTTAAATTTTACACACATGCAAGTATAGTCAAAAAATCTCAATACATGATACCTAATATTCATGCACTGATTACTACTTTATTAAAATAACTCTTAAATGTATTACAAATATCAAAAACGTTAGTTTCTATTAACTTATATATAAAATTGTAAAAGTTAATATATTATTTTATAAATACTTCAACTTTTTTTTTCAAAGCTTTTTTTTATTATTTTACTAAATAAAAAATATTTTATATAAATTAAGAATATAAAAAATGAAAATATGAAATCACATTTCGCATTATATCTAAGTAAAATTTACCGAAATCAATAGGTTTTTTAATATTAAAAGTAATACTTTTTTAACCTATTATTGTTCCAACTTATATTATTGAATTTAAAACATTTCCTTTTTAAGTTTAAAAATTTATATTGTGAGAAGAAAAAGGATTATTTTTAATATAAAATTTAATTATTTTTTTTTAATTTTAGATAGATGTAACAGAATTTTCATGAGGTTCATATTTTCATTTTTTACATATTGTAGACTTGTGAAAATTGCAGAAAATGAAAAATTGTACAATATTTGAGACCAATGCTAAATGAAAATGGACATAGAAACATTCAAATGATATTATAGCAGAATTGGATTATGTTTAAACTATCATAAAATAAATATTTAAAGATTTAACACAATAAGTGCTCATCAATTAGTAACATCTTAATGCAAAACTAGAGATAAAAACTATTTAATAAAACAATATTATCAATTAACATTCTTAATCTTCAGAAATAAATCAATGAATATAAATTAGAAATTTCTGATCATTTTAAAATAATGACGGGCATTGAAGAGGGATCATATTTAACAGAGATTAATAAAAGACAACTGATATTCTGTTAAGAATTGCAACAAAGCAACAATTCAGTAAACTTTTAATTGAAACAAAACAATGTATCACAATAATATTGAATATGAAATATTTAAAAATAACCCATTAAAAAGAATTGAAAATCTGAATTTTGTAAAATAGTATAAAATAAAGAGTTAATAATGACATAAAAAAATACAATTGAGAACAGGCAAAGAAAGCTTTAGAAGAAAATAAAAGTTTTATAAGCATAAAACATCTTGATATTGGGGAAAAAATGATTTTGCAAAAACTAAAAAAGATGGATTTATTACTGAAAAAGATATGACATCTTGAATTGTGTGGAGGAATTCTATAAAAAAGTATACAATCATAAAGAACAAGAAAACAAAATAATTGCTACAATTACTACATTTTTTTGAATTGCTACACATTTTTAATAGAGGTAAGATGTGAAATTAAGTCTATGAAAAAGAAAAAAATCCCAGAAAATAATAGACTAAGAAATATAAAATTTTCTGGAAAAATTATATACCAAATATCTAAATGATTATACGGGATTATTGAAAGAATGCCAGTAATAATATTGATATTTTAAAAGATGATTTTAAAAATATTATAAACGTACTACTGTTTTATCAGTTTTAAACAAAGATCTTTACTAAGACAATTACAACTTATTTACACCAAACTTTATGGATTCAAATTAATCCAAGAAAAAAAATGGATTTAAAGATAAATTTAGGACTTTGAATCATATCTGAGCATTGAGAGAAGTTATAGAAAAGACCAATGAATATGGTCGGATGCTGTATGAGCAGTCTTCCATTCTAATACCATCTAACATAAGCTTTTATAATCAATGATTACCCGATGTATATAAAATTCTTTTTCTTAGTCACTGGATGGCATTAGAATGGAAAACTGCTCCTGCCTTATATAATGTTTTTCATTTATATATCATTTGTCTTTACACCATGTGTCAACTGCAATTTCTGCCAATAGTATAAGTTCAACTTCTAACCTATTTTATTAAAGTATGCCATAAAAATAATTTTTTTAGCAAATGCATTTCTTTTTGTGAAAGCATTATTGATTCATATTACTTATGCTTTATGTGATATAGCACAGTGAGAGGGTATCAGACTCTGGATTGTGTGTTTCTAGGATTGATTCCAATGATCACACATCCAATACATAAACTTTTTATGAACTATCAAGTCAAGCCATTAAATATTTTTAATATTAATTGTGATAAATTAAAAGTTTAATTGATTATTGTTAAGTATTCTTGAATTGTTTAGTGTAATGGTAAAATGACACTTTCTGGAGCTAAAGGTCCATAGATTGCAGCTCAGTTCTATTACTTTTAGTATTCAAATCTCTTAAGCTTGTGGTTAAGACTTGTAGAGGTCCTTACTATCACATTTTTATGCGCACATTCTTGAGGTTACAGCTTTAGTAAATATTACTTATGTAATCAATGTGCATTTAAATAAATTTATAAATTTCAAGCAATAAAACCATTTTATTATTTTTTATTAATTATTTTTAAAATTATTTATTAATGTCTAATCTGTATATATTTTTTCTGTATGCTAATTAAGCAAATATATATTAATAAATTAATATAGAAAATGGAACAATTTTTTTTAAATATTTATAAATGTGCTACAAAAATTTCAAATATACAAATATGGGCCATTAAAATATTAGAGTTAAAAAGCAGTTGATGTGATATTTTGAAAAATACATTGTGATTAAAACTAAAAATAGCAATAACAAATCATTACAATAATGAAAATATTCCATAAATAAAGAGAACAAACATAAATTTAAAAATCCAAAATCCAATAATCTTTTGAAATTTAATCCAGCCTTTATAAATAAACCATAAAACTTTTTATTCTAACTTTTGTCTTTTTAAATCTTATTTTTCTGAATTAACATACATAAATTGTTAATTATTTTCCTGTGTTTCAGCCAATTTTATATGGTCATTTTAAAGATAATCAAAAATTTACAAAATTCAAAAAATACAATTAATGAAAAATCTAGTCTATATATATAAATTTATACAAAATTAGCAAAATCAAACATTTTTTTTTATTAAACACAAAAAGCATATTGCTTTAAATTTCTCCTGTCCTTTTATTTTATATTCTTACATTTAATATATTTAATTTTATATTTATCATTCAGTGTTTAAGCATAAAGAGAAATTGGAAATTAAATATATTAAATATAAAAATGCTTTTTAATGTACAATATAAGTATTTGACTTTTTCAATTTTATATAAATTTATGTATAAGATGGATTTGTCATTAATTTCATTTTATCAATTTGGACTTCAGAAATGGCTACATGAAAATAAGTCAAAATACAGAAAGAAAAAAAAATTATTATTTATAATTAATCTATTCATTCAGTGTATTGAATGTTTACTATAGTAAATAGAAATATTTGAACTTAGGATTTTCAGCATAAATTCATTCTCCACTCCATCTCAAACAATGATACACATGTGAAAAATATAAATGATCCCCAATATATGTATTTTGTGCAGAAGCAACACTCATCAGTTGGCCAGATCAAAATCTCCCACACACATATACAAGCAGTGCTATCTTGATTTAAGCCGAGCACTGATTGTATATATGTATGGGAAATTATGATCTGGCCTGACAGATGAGTGCTGGTTCTGAACAAAATACGTATATTGGGGATCATTTATCTTTTTCACATGTGTGATCACAACATTGAAAAATTCTAAGTTCAAATCCCTGTTTTTAATATTCATGTTAATTTAGTGAAAATAAAATAAGAAGTTTTATGAATTATAAATAAATAAAATTTAAAAATATGTATAATTGCTAAAAAAAATTAAATAAAAATATAATTGCTGGGGCAAAAAAGAATAGACCAATAAAAAAAAAGATAATTAAATTATTAAAAATAGTTTATTGTGCAGTTCATAATAAGTTTGAACAGTGGAAGTGACCGAACTAGGCTATGATCCTTCGACCTTGATCTCCAGAGTCTGCAAATCTGTACCAAACCAAGTGGGTATTACATTAATAAAATGTATAAAGTATAATTGAAAAGATATATTAGCATAAACTCAGAAAAAAATATGAGAACTTGTAATCAGTAGAAAAATATGCAATAAAACAATAAATATGATAAATTTATTGGAAACTGAAAATTTGAATTTGAAAAAAAAAAAAAAATTAGATCGATAATAAAAGAATTATAAAAGTTGTTATGGCTTTAAGCAAAAAAAGATAAACACTTGATAGAAGATTCTAAAATACTATACTATTTTGAAAAAAGAATTTAAAACAAATACAAATTGTAAAAATGATTAAATTACAGAAATATCTAATAATAATTGCAATTATTTATAATGATAGATTAAAAACAATAAAACACAGTAAGCAAAAGTATAGAATAAGCCAATAATTGCAATGAAAACAAAAATAATCATAAATAAATCATTACAAATAGTATCAAAAATATAAAATTACTTACATCTGCTTCAATTTTGGCCTCTTCAAGAATTTCGGAAATTCTATTTAATATATCCACATTATTTTGCATTTCTTCAACAGTGATGACCTAAAATGAAGAATAATAGACAGTAAAAATTAATGGCATTTTTTATTCAGAACAATAATTTATTTCTTAAATATATGATTATTTAAGTCTGTATATATTATTATTAAATTATATATTTTAATATCCTGCTAGCCATATAAAATATAAAAATTTATGTTTAAAGTCAGTATAACGGCTTGGGCAGACAAAGAATTCACATTACTATTTAATCTTTTTATGCATATTTTTAGGAATTTGCAAAAGGGTGGTATGACATTAAACCCGATTAAGCCACAAATATGAAGAGAAAGATAACAAATTATATGGATTCATTCATTGAAATTATCATATAGGTTTATATATAAAATTTAAAAAAATAATCAAATAGGATTTATAAAAAATTTAAGCATTAAAAGATATGGATTATAGACCTAAAACTCCAAAAATTGCCATTCTACCACTGTATTGCACAAAATCACAAGAGGATAATTGAATATAAGTTCTGCCAATATCATTACATATACGCATTTATGATCTGAAATTTTAATATCTTTAAACTTGATATATAAGGAATCAGGAATTAAAATTTTGTTGGTTTATTTGAATAATAATCATCAATCATTATCAATTCCCTGCAGGATAAAAGTCTCTCCAAGTTCAATTCATCTTCTCCGATCTCTAGCCTCTCCTCTCCACATCATCACTGTTACACTTTCTTATTTTATCCATCCATCTCACATTGAATAATGTTGTTTTATAATTATAAATTAAAATTAAATGAAAATTACAAATGTATTAATCATGTAAATACATGCATAACTAATGATAACAATAGGCCCCTTAATTCCTTAGTATACATAGCATACAATAAAATAAAAGCAGCTCTTTTCTTTAGTGCCAGCTTATTACAAATGGTGCAATAGTTGAGATTTGTTCTTGATTTATATATATATCTGATAGTAATTTGCAATCGCAATGTTTTTATTACATTTTTTTTTAATCTTCGGGTTTTTTTAATCTGATTTTATCTCAATTACCTTGTGTTATTTTGGATTTTACAAAAAGTGGTTATTTTTTGATTTATTTTAATAAATATCTATCTATTCATATAATCCATATTCACAAATATTATGTGAAAGATATTTGAAGAAGAAAAAACACTTGTTTTATTAGAAATATTTTGGGGAATTTTACTTTCAGATTAAAAACCTAAAAGTGCATAAAAATACTAAAGAACAGTCATAAACATATCATGATCATTGAGAAAATGTTATAGTTTCAATGTAAATGTTTTTAAAAATAACTTATTGAATTAAGTTCATTATACAATCTGAGCCAAACTAATTAGATCTTTTTTATACTTGGACAATTAGCTTCAGGATGAGAATAAAAATTAACATCATGGGTTTCATATAGCATACAAGCATATTCTCTTGATAGAAGTACATAGTATTACAATTGAACCAAAAAATAATAATAAATAAAATGTTTACTCCTGTTTATGAATTTATGTTATAAGTGTACATTAAACATAAAGTGTAAAGCAAAAGATAGTTTACACACAGAATATACATGAAATAAAAATAAAATTAATATTAATGTTTTTATCCATAAATTCAACACTAAATTTGGACATTTCATTTTTTATTAATTCCAATTTTATGGTCATTCCAATTTCAATAATTATTTTTTTTTTGTTTGCTGATATGCAATTCATTTTTTTTTTTTTTGGTAGGCAAGCGAATCTTGTTTTGCTTTTGAAATTTCATTTGGCCTCATACCTGCATCTGATTTGCTATTATTGATTTTGTTTAAAACACTATTATTATTTTTTTCTTTTATTTAATATACATTTTGTGGATGGACTATCTTTTGCTTACTTTTTCATTTTACACATAAATAAGAGCATTAAAGTAATTTATGTTTGAACAAGTAAGAAACTGAAACTTGATACTATAAAACTGCAGTAATATCACACTAAAAAAAACAATATACTAAAGACCAGATTTTAATTTTATTATGTACCAGATTCTAATAAAAAACTCTTCCTCATCAAGGGCTGTATAATAATTGAAATTAATAATTTCAATTTGGAAAAGAATATTTTCTATCAATATTAACTTTTTTATTATCTTAATCCACCAAAATACAGAAAAGCCTAAAAACTGTTGATTTTGTTTTTCTGGTGGTTATTACAGAAATAACCTTTAATGCTAACACTTGTGTTGCTTTCCATATTCAATAAAAAATAATACTGTGATCGCATAATATCAATAGTAAATCATAACACTGCATGTGCTATTCTGAAAGGTCCTATATTTTAAAAAAAAAACCAATTGAAAAAAATAAAAAAAAATTAGGATAATTTCAATGACGAAGATTCTCTCGTAGACTTAAAAGTTTGGAATAACACATACATGACTGCATATTATGAAATCATCTAAGGATGTTTATAGAAAAAAATGAATTTTGAGATTTTTTTTGCACAATTCAAACTTATGTAAATAAAAATTTATTATGCCAAAAATAATTATTTCAAACAATTCAAAAATAAATAAAAAATGAATAAAAATAATACAGAATTCACTTCTTAACATATAGGGTGTTGCACTAATCCTATTGGCCTAGCATACCTCTAGTATATGTGGTTTAGTACAATAGGAGAGGTAAGCTCTAGAGTTCAAAATCCAAGAATATTGGCTCAATTCTATCACTTCCAGTATTCAAAATAAATGAATTCTTGAGAATAAATCATTGGATTATTTTTTATAAATTCATATAAATTATCAGTCACACCCACTTCTCTGTAACAATAAGACTATAAACCAATTATACATTGTATAAGCATAGTATTGTTTTTACAAAACATTTTAAATGCAATTTTCAGAAATGGAAAATTTTTAAATAAGTTTCTGCATGTAATTCAATGACTGCTAAAATCATAATTCATCACTTATCAAATCTGTTTTTAATTAATATTATTATTATTGCTAAAAACTACTTCATTTGGTTATAGTTTACTAAATCAATAAGCAGTGAATCTTTGTGATATATCAGTTTATTAAAAATAATTTTAGAGTATTAATATCACCTTCAATGACGTATTTTCTTTTAAAGTTAGTTAGGATTTAAAAGATCTTAATATTTATAAATTGAAAACAACATCTTGGAGCAGAAGCAACCATTGATAACACTGCTAAAACATGTGTCCACCTGATACTTCATAGAAATATTTCTAATGAGAAAGATAAAAACCTGTCTTTTTACGAAATTTTGAATGAAGTTAAATCTATTATGATGGCTATCACTGCATTTAGTTAGAATTACGTTTGCTTCTTAGAGGAAATTGGTTCTTGAAGACAAGGTTGGAATGAAATCATTGTAATTTCTGGTGACAAGCAATAATCAGAAAGATTTATTTCAGGAGCTAAGTAAACCAATTTAAAAACTATAAACTTTACTATTCAGGAAGATGGCATCTAAAGTTTTCCCTAATTTTTCTAGAGCTGGAAGTGTTTAGCAAATAATATACATTAAGAATCAAAACAAAAAATTAAAACAAATTCCAAAACAACTATTAACACTAAAATGCATAATTCCAAGGTAGTTGCTTTTTATTGAAACTTATTTCTCATCAGTTGCAAATTTCTAGATCTTTGTATATCCTGATACTACTCATACTATTCTTTTACTCTGATTGTAGTCAATTATTTGAAAAATCTTCATTATCTAAGACTAACACACTATTCCCAATTCATCCCTTTGAGATTGTTTGAATAATAAGAAATAAAATATGTCAGCCATTTCAATTTGCCTTGAGATTGGACCTGTTTCATGGTCTTTTTATATGCATTCTGTAATGCTTTTTTCTCATTTGTAAAATTCCTTTCAGGATTATTGATATTTAAACATATCTGCTAGTTATTATCCTACCTTTCTATTTAGGCTAAGAAAATTTTAATTCTATTATATCTTATCTATTACTCTTCATAAAAATTTATATTATTATCAGAAATATTTCTGAACCATAGTTCTGTCTTGGGGAATTCTATTTTCTTAATCTAACATCCTTAAAAGCTGCCTCTTTATTCAATAATTACAAGTGCATTAAATTCTCTTCTCTACATTTTTCTTCTAACTCCTCTCTAGTATGTGTTTTGTTATTAATCAATGGAGTTCATGTACTAAGACTTGTTTCATCAACTTTAAATAGAATTTACATTCTTTCATTTATTATTATTTTCCAGTAAACTTCTATTTGTATCTAATCAGATATCTTTATTTTGATTTGTAGTAATTTACTTAAAGCTATTAATTTTTATTAAGCATGATGTCAGCATGTAATACTTATATAAGGCTAAAACCTCAGTACATTCGCCTTGAGTGCTTAATTAAATTAATTCAAAATATTTCTAAATTTAATATCTGAATATTGATTCGTTGTAAATCGAAAGATTTTGCGAATGTTAATGTTTAACGGAAATAGTGGACTTAATCAGTGAAGAATTTATTAGCTTCATGCTCCCAAATCAAAATGCTTTAGATTTGCCTATATAATTAAGAAAATAGATTGAGAGATAAGAGGGTCCCTCTTATCTTTATAAAGTCGAATCTTGCATTATGATTTGTAGAGGTCTCTCTTGCTAAAATTAAGCACTCAAGGTGCATGTACTGAGGTTTTAGCCTTATATAAGTATTAAAGCTATTAGTTATTTTATAATTTATTATAATCTTTATTTTGGTAACTAATTATATTATGATTAGATAATAAATTGAATAACCAGTAAGCTTGGTTTTATCTAAATCATTTATGCTCATGTACATTGTAATACAGCATAACTATTTATTAGATATAACAAAAACTTACCACTGTCATTTCTACTAAAATTATGATTCAGTAATTTAGAATCAAAAATCTGGATAATCAACACAAATGTCAAAAAAAATTCCAAATCTTTTTGATGTTGGGATTATACTATGAGCTATTTAATTTTAAAATATGCAGAATTGTCCTTAATATCTAATGATCTGAAAAGATGTCATGATATGTTTTATATCATAAATATGTGTCAAATTTTATTAAAAGTAAAAAATATCATGGTAATAATCTGCAATAGGCTACTATAATGATATTACTTGACAAATATTTTATTTTACAAAATTTATGAACTTATACTAATAAAATCTGTGGATATCAGTTCAAGTCTCCCATCAAATTGATAAAATCTTTCAATGCCAATTTTTAAAAAATGCTTAATTATTTGTCTCAGTTTCATCACCACTATGCCTATAGAGTAATTTATATTATATAAACTAACACCGCATTACTAACTTTTGTAAAAATACTCATATTCTATACTTTTATTTCAACTCAGCATTATTGTATAGACATATAGTATTTTTTTGTAGTTAAGAAAAAATTTAACTCCTGGTATAGCTTAGTTGTAGATAGATTATTGATCTCAATGCACTTTTATCTATAAAGTTAATGTTTTTCCTATGAATAGGAAGTGCTACATTTTTATCCTTTACATTAACATTCAATGACTTAAACTTTATCACTAGATGGAGCTTACCATTAGCTCCAAACAAGCTTTAATTATAAGTACCAACAGAAAAAGAATTCAAAATCTCTATCAGAAAATCCTCATCTCCAGACCAATTGATTTCAAATGGCTCATCTCAGTGAAGAATTAGGATTTCAGAAACTAGATCCAAAACTCCAATTCAGTGCACTTATTTAATATGTTACTATCAGTTTGAAAACTTGAATTTTTCAGACACATAAATGTCTTCAAATCCAGCCTTTCAAACCAGATAGCTATATGGATCTGAACTTTATTTTAAATAAATACTATGACTTATTTCTGTTTACTTTGCCCAATAAGATTTCCAATCATTAGATAAGAGGCATGATGGATTCTTCAAAAAAATTCCACAAACTCATTATATAATTAGCTATATTAAGTTGTGTGTATCACTCACTAAGATACTTCCTCATATGAGCTCATTCGTTAACTCTGTAAGTTAATAAAACTTTATTTATTGTTTATATTATCCCCCCGTCTCTCTCTCTCTCTCTCTCTCTCTCTCTCTCTCTAAGATACAAATAACACTTTTTTTTTAAATTTTAACTACAAAAATAAAAATTTAATCATGATATAACTGCTGATTGGTCATGTTTCACCACCAGGTAGCCATTGATGTTTAATTTTTCAAATATTTTTACAAAGTATTTTATCATACAATCTTTAAACATATGAATAAAATATCGGAAAGAGATAAATAAGACCCAAGATGTATTTCATATTAAATTAGCACTCTTCAGTTAGTCTAGATCACAGTTTCTAACATGTCTTCATCATTTGTTCAGTATTTATCAAGGTGTAATTACTACAATTTGAATTAAAAGTATCAAACTTTCTAAACTCACATCTTTGGCATTATCTAATTTGGATAAATATATTAGTGATTATTATTTATCATTTATTATGCTAAAGATTATCATATTCCTAGCTCAGATATAGACTTTAAACTCCCTGATTATTTCATTTGTTATTTAATTATTATTAAACATAACCACATTTCATCATCAATCCATCTTCAAACCTTTTTTCCCTTGTGTATAATAATTGTTTTAATATAAAGATAAATTATTATTAATCCAAACATCTCTAAATCAAAAATCTATATTATCTGGGTAAAATTACAAAATATTGTTTTATTTTTTTAATTACTGCCATACAAAAATTGTAAGCTGATATTGAAATGGTATTATTTAGCCATCACCCCGTTTCACCTACTATGTTCTGTAGTAGTACCTTTTCTCCAGTTTGAACCCTCCCAAGTCTGTATATTAACTGAAAATTTTCATCAATAATGTATAATAAAGTGTATTTGCGAGTGTGCACATCTATATAGGTATAGCATACATTAACTATAATAATTATATATGTATGTTTAATATAGATATATTAATTTATAAATTTAAATGGTGTAATTAATTAAGTTGTATGAACATTATTGTATGTGTGTAACCATCTACATATATATGTGAACAAAGCTGTAATGCAATAGATTTTAAAAAGCATTACAACTCTTTTAAATTAATATAAATTTGAATTATTCACAGTTAAAATTCTTCTTTTAGGTATGTACATTTGTATATAAATTTCAATTCCTGGGATAGTTTCGGAAAGAGATAAATAAGACCCAAGATATATATATATATAGTTTATAGAACCTAAACTCTTTTTTAAAAAAAATTATCTGTTTTTCCAAAAAAAGCTGTAAATTCTTAAAAAAACCATCTGTAAGCAATTAATAAAAATTGGGATTAAAATTTTAAATGTATTTTAAAAATAAAAAAAACTAAAAACAAAAAGTAAACTGGTCAATGACCAAAGATTTCATTTTTATGGATTTTAAATTATTGATTGGAATTTAAGAAAATTTTGTAGAATGTTGTAAACATGTGACTCCAATTACAGACTTTAATATAAATAACCCTAAATTTTAAGTACTCAACTATTTATTTTTATAATTGAATATTAAAGTGAAAGGTTGAAAACCTCTCACATGTGCTTTTCAGCCTTTCACTTTAATTATGAACTGCTTGCGCTTCATAAATAATATTTACATAATTGGATATTAAACTAAAGATCAGCCTTTCAAGCTAACATACATGCACTTTTTACGAATGTTAATACTAATAAATGAATACTTTCACTTCCAACACAAGATAAAGTCTTTTCAAAAGAATAAAATGAATCACTTATTCTTTCAACCCAAATGCTTATATATGGGCAAATCTTAAGTACTGGAAATGAAAGCGTGAGGATAAATCAATCACTTTAAATTACTGTTTACTATGTCTGAATGAATGACGTCCACGAAATTATCTAGAATTTATGAAATGTCACTCTTAAATGAAACTAAACATATATAAATGAGGCACTTATTTATATAGTGCTATGTTTATAAATTGTAATAAACTAAAGATCAGCCTTTCAAGCTAATGTACATGCACTTTTTACGAATGTTAATACTAAAAATTGAATACTTTCACTTCCAACACAAGATAAAAGTCTTTTCAAAAGAATAAAATGAATCACTTATTCTTTCAACCCAAATGCTTGTGATTTCTGCCAGTCAATATGACTGACTGGACTGGAAAATAAAGCTTGGCAGTTAAATGCATACCATTTGCCGACTCTCCTTTTGAGAGATTGGTCGGTGGAGGTAAAAGAAGGGGGAGATCAGTAGACTGCTAAGAAGACATCAAGAACAGATCAGCCCAGCCAAGAATGATGGTGCTACAGTCATAGAGAAGCCTCAGGAAAGAACATGCGATAACAATTAACCCCACAGAGCTCTTAAAAAATAGTCTAATAAATTATTATTTCAATCTTAAACTAGCTACTGATGTTAAATTTGCACATACTTCTAAATTCTAATACTGTTTGAACAATTTAAGAATCTATTTAAATCTTTAAACTATTGGTAAATTTTTTAATGAAACCAGTAAAACTTGCTGACTCTAATTAAATGAAATTTAAACTCTGAAATCTGTTAAATGATAACTTTACTCGGTTATTATTTTCTTGCTTGCTAATCTGCAGTCATGCCTTTCTCATTTATTTTATATTATTTGTTTATAATTTCTGATGTGCCATCTCAGAACAGAGATTCATTTTGTTAATAATTTGGGAGAGATGATTAGAAGCCCTCACATAATTAAGTAATGGTGCTCTCTTTAGCACCACACAGCTAAATCTCCACTTGAAAAACCTGTTTATATTTATGTGCTACTAGATTTTAGCTTAATTTTAGTATTAGGTTTGCATGTCAATAAATATAATTTTGTTAATATAGGCAAGAATGATTAGAAAACATATTATAACTGACCGTTTAAGTCTAAAATTTGCTTTACTCCTCCCTAAGTTATAGTTTAAACTACACAGGTTACTTAATAAACTAGATTACTGTAAATACCCCTTTTAGTATGTCTTATAAATGCTATTATTATGAACTGGCATATGGTAGTTTCACAGAATGAAACTATAGAATTTTGTGTACCCTAAATTATTAATTGATATTGTATTTAGCAGAGCGAATATGCCTTTAGGAAGCACATACATGCATTTACACCTTGCTGTATGTTTCCTATATGAATGGACTTCTGGTTTTAATGGCCATCCCATATATTTAGTTTGGACAGCTCTGTTTTATAACTGGAACACGAAGGTCCAGATTGTTTTTATAAGCTGCTCCGATTACCGAACTATATGTTCAATTAATTCATAGTAAGTCATATGGTCCTAGGGGACTGCTTACATGGTAAGAAACTACATGAGTAAAAACACCATCCAAGATGCACATCTTTAGTAATATATATATATATTGAACTGTGTTCGAATATGTGGATTCGAATCACCGGTCTCTTAGGCAGAGAAGAACATACTCGGAGAGTATGTATGCCCAAATGATAGCTATAAAGTATATAACTAACGTTACATTTCCAGGACATAACTTCTTCTCGACTGTTGAGTTCAACACCAAGTTCAAAGCACTTTTTTTGTTTGTGTATAAACACGGGCGCCAGCTGCTTATTCTAAAAGAATAGACAACGCACTTTGAATAGTGGCAACTAACCCAACGCCTAAATCCACGACTAGCTCAGCTGTTTGTAATCACTAATAGATTATACTTAATTAGTGATTAAAAGAATTAATAAAAGAATTTGTTAAAAAGAATTGATAAAAAGAATTGACCGACAAATATAGTTTAATTTTAAAGATAATTTATTAACTAACATTTATTTACTAAATTTAAACATTTTATAATTCTAATAAAACACACGCATATTTTAAATTAACATTTCTAAATAGTTTAAATATTCCTATAGATTTAATAACAAAACACTGGTTTTTCTAATTTAACTAATAAATATTGATATAATGACCACGCACATATTAACTCATGCACACACATAATAATGATAATAAAGGACTACATAGCATTTGAAATTTAATCACACACATATCAATAGTTCATTTATGTATGATATCGAGTTCATATAATTAGACTCTTGGAGGATTCGCACGAATTAATGAAATGCAATGGCTATTACAGTATAAATGAAAATAAGCAAATGTTTTACCTAGGATTTTGAATGTTGACGTAGAATTTTGTTCTTTGGAGGCTGCTTTCGGTGAGGATATTTCCATTATAAATGCTTACCAGCCGGCTGGGACGTTTCCTTGCTGAGTTTCCTGATTTTCACGATTATTGCTATCGGAGACAAATAGATACTGACGGAGATTTTCTAAGATGTTAAGCTGACATTATTTCACGGGCAGATCTGCTGTTTTCTCGGACATCTGGGCTGGAGGTGAACGTGCGTTCCAAAATATTCTCAGCACTGCATTTTGTTTCTTAACTGACTCAATTAATTTCCGAACTGCACTCTCTCAATAACTTTGTGAACTGATTGTCTCAACTCAATTAATTTGTGGAATTAATTACTGTCCGATAAAAAAGGTCTATTTATACCTGCGCCTTGTTGTCTTTCTGATATCTCCGGCAAAGATCTGTTGTCAAATTCCTTATCAATTAATCCTTTGATAAACGTGTTTTGGAAGATTGCTTAATTAGTAATAGCCATGCAGAGATGTTGTTTTATTTTATTAATAGCCATTGCCGTGTTTTTAATGATAATCTTCTTTTATTTCGCATACATTTTATTTATTTACAAATCTCAAATATATACGCACATATATTTTAATACAATTTACTATTTAGTTTTAACATTATTTTTTCTTTAATTAAAATTGAATGAAAAGAGATTTGTATATTTATATTTTTACGAATACTAATAAAAACTATTTAATTCCTATCTTTTTCTAAAACAAACTGAATAAACTCTTCAACATTTAATTTTATGTTTTTCTTTTATGAAAGATTACTTTAATAATAATTTTAGATAAAAATTATATGTGCCTATATCAATATAGGTACATTACACCGCCCTTCCTTTTGAGAGTAAAATGCGTCATTTTTGACCATTTTATCTCTGACAACATTAAATATTAATTTATTATTCCTTCTAAGTTTGCCTTTTTTATCTTTTCCTTTCCATACTAAGGGCAATCTCCAATTATGCTTTTCTTCTTTCTATGCTGGTAACATTGCTTACAATGTTCGTCCTGGATAATGACCATGAGGACAAACTAAATTTGTGGCACAGGGATCTTTTGTAAATGAAGCTTCGGCTGCCGATTCTCTTGATCGGACTTTGACTAAGAAAAGGTGGCTGCAAATGGCAGGAATTTCAACTGTCCATTTTCGACTTACGCCCTGGAAAACGATTGCCGATTCTCTTGATCGGACTTTGACTAAGCAGCTACAATGGCAGGAATTTTCAACTGTCCATTTCCGACTTACGCTTTGGAAAACGAGGTACGAGATATGGGGATTCTCCCCCGAAAAGTGACTCACGACTTACTCTGGTTGTTGCCAGTGCATTTTTTTAAAAGAGGAATGATCCCGGCCAATCCGTTACGGGTACTAGAATTTATCCAGTCGAGAGCTTTAAACTTAATCCTTATCTAACTTATTTCAATACTACCCTCATCCCTTTAGATTCGAACCCTTATACACTCCTAATATAACTTAGATTGACTTTATATTATTTATCACTAATCCTACAATATTATTTTAAATACACATGAACATTACTTTAACATATTTATTTATATTATTCTGAACTATTACGAACATTATCTTACATATTTATTTAACTTACAATACTATTCTAAACTATCACGGACATCAATTTACATATTTATTTATATTACGATATTACTTTTAACCCATTACTTTAACTTATATATTAACGTGCGTGTACTCAGAAAAAAAAACTATTTTGCTTTATTATGAATATTTTATTTATTTTCTACAGATATATTATACTTATTTATTTAACTTGTTTTTATTTTATGTATTTCCGTTATTTTATTCATTTATTTAATTCTACAAATATTATTTCTAAATCCTTAATTTGACCCATTTATTTAACTTGATTTTATTGATTTTTATTTATTTGAACTGTTTATTTACGAACATTTCCTTAATTAATATGTGCGTGGAGAAAAAAAAATCTTTTATTTTGCGAAGCCTCCGTTATTATTATTTGATAAAACAATCCATCATTTTAAATAGCGAAATTCTAATTCAGGCTTTTCACCTACGTCAAAATAATTATATTAGACTCATAGTCCATTTCCGGTCCTTTTTGTTTATTTCCTTTACTATTCCGCCCGATTACTAACTTTTAAGCTATGTCAGGTGGTTCCTTCTTTCTTTCTACTAATTTTATAATATAAATCATACTCCATATTCTCATTCCTATTTCTTGATTAAAATCCATTTTATCTCTTTCTCTTTCCGTTTTTTCTGCCTTGTAAATTAGAAAACTTTTAAGCTTTACAGACCTCCGTATTTTTCCTAATCGTGAATATTTTTTCCTACGCTTTCTCTTTATTTTAAATCTACATCTACAGTGAATGCGAACGTTTACTTTAAACCTTTTATTTTTAATTCTTTGTAAAAACTCTTTTACGCTATTTTCTACCTTTTGATCTATGTTTTTCTTCTATTTCTTGATCTACATTTGTGTCTACTTTATCTGTCACAACGCTATCTGATTCTAATTCAATTTCTACCTCTTTCGTGACCTCAACTTTTTGACTTTCTTTAATTAAATCTAACTCTATAACTTCTTGGTTCTTCTCTACCTTTACCGTTATCTCACATCTTATTTCTCTTACTTCTGCTCTGAGTTCTTTAATTTCTGTTTTAACCTGACTAATTTCTTCCTTCAATTCTGCTTTGAGTTCTAACTGACTTTGCTCAAATTTCTGACACAATTCTTGTTGACTTTGTTTAATTTCTTGACGCATTTCTTTTATCAATTCTGCTTTGAATTCAGCTTTAAGCTCCTGTTGGCTTTGTTCAAATTTCTGACACAATTCTTCTTTAAACTCTTGCATCATATTCATCATCATTTTCATCATCATTCGCGTCTCAGACATTTCTTTCTCTTTTTCCATTTTTAAAACAATATTTTATTTCACTAAATTTAATATATGGCTTATTTATTTATTTCTGAGTAAAACGGAAACACACGCTGACCACCCCTTTTGTCCATTTTTCTACCCGATCTAATGCTTTAACTCCGCCCAAATATCAGCTGTCTCTGATTTGATAGCATAAATGTCAAAATCTCTTTTCATTTCGAAAAAAAAAAGTTTTCGGTCAATTCTTTTTTTAAAATTAAAACACTTTTACATACGTAATTTAACTTTTGTATAAAACAAAATTTTCAAACAAGAAACAAAGTATTTCTTTACTATTGTTTCTTAGGTTCAGCCCCAAGTTGGGTCTAGCCATTGAACCGTGTTCGAATATGTGTATTCGAAACACCGGCCTCTTAGGCAGAGAAGAACATACTCGGAGAGTATGTATGCCCAAACGATAGCTATAAAGTATATAACTAACGTTACATTTCCAGGACATAACTTCTTCTCGACTGTTGAGTTCAACACCAAGTTCAAAGCACTTTTTTTGTTTGTGTATAAACACGGGCGCCAGCTGCTTATTCTAAAAGAATAGACAACGCACTTTGAATAGTGGCAACTAACCCAACGCCTAAATCCATGACTAGCTCAGTTGTTTGTAATCACTAATAGATTATACTTAATTAGTGATTAAAAGAATTAATAAAAGAATTTGTTAAAAAGAATTGATAAAAAGAATTGACCGACAAATATAGTTTAATTTTAAAGATAATTTATTAACTAACATTTATTTACTAAATTTAAACATTTTATAATTCTAATAAAACACACGCATATTTTAAATTAACATTTCTAAATAGTTTAAACATTCCTATAGATTTAATAACAAAACACTCTAATTTAACTAATAAATATTGATATAATGACCACGCACATATTAACTCATGCACACACATAATAATGATAATAAAGGACTACATAGCATTTGAAATTTAATCACACACATATCAATAGTTCATTTATGTATGATATCGAGTTCATATAATTAGACTCTTGGAGGATTCGCACGAATTAATGAAATGCAATGGCTATTACAAATAAGCAAATGTTTTACCTAGGATTTTGAATGTTGACGTAGAATTTTGTTCTTTGGAGGCTGCTTTCGGTGAGGATATTTCCATTATAAATGCTTACCAGCCGGCTGGGACGTTTCCTTGCTGAGTTTCCTGATTTTCACGATTATTGCTATCGGAGACAAATAGATACTGTCGGAGATTTTCTAAGATGTTAAGCTGACATTATTTCACGGGCAGATCTGCTGTTTTCTCGGACATCTGGGCTGGAGGTGAACGTGCGTTCCAAAATATTCTCAGCACTGCATTTTGTTTCTTAACTGACTCAATTAATTTCCGAACTGCACTCTCTCAATAACTTTGTGAACTGAACTCAACTCAATTAATTTGTGGAACTCATTACTGTCCGATAAAAAAGGTCTATTTATACCTGCGCCTTGTTGTCTTTCTGATATCTCCGGCAAAGATCTGTTGTCAAATTCCTTATCAATTAATCCTTTGATAAACGTGTTTTGGAAGATTGCTTAATTAGTAATAGCCATGCAGAGATGTTGTTTTATTTTATTAATAGCCATTGCCATGTTTTTAATGATAATCTTCTTTTATTTCGCATACATTTTATTTATTTACAAATCTCAAATATATACGCACATATATTTTAATACAATTTACTATTTAGTTTTAACATTATTTTTTCTTTAATTAAAATTGAATGAAAAGAGATTTGTATATTTATATTTTTACGAATACTAATAAAAACTATTTAATTCCTATCTTTTTCTAAAACAAACTGAATAAACTCTTCAACATTTAATTTTATGTTTTTCTTTTACGAAAGATTAATTTAATAATAATTTTAGATAAAAATTATATGTGCCTATATCAATATAGGTACAATATATATATATATAGCACAGCATAGTATCAGAAGTTATACTACAGGTAACTCCAGTTCATCCCTCCATAAGGTAATAAGATTTCAGCATTAATCTGAATATTATATATATAATCAGCATATAGAGAGCCTATTACCACTCATGTATTATTAAATGATCTTTTATTAAATGTCATTAATAAATCATCATTTTTGCACTGACTTAACTACTGCAAACATAAAAGGTAAGGCCTAGTATAATAAGGCACGAATAGACCATAGGTTAAATTTGTTATAAACACTTTTAAATTATGGTACATCAGATGAGATTCTGTTCTCAAACTTGCTCATCATTGTTACACCTGCATGTGTCATTCAATGCACTTATGTTTGTTTAATCTATTTTAATAATTAAATTATAATCAAAGTGTTGTGAGTCATTCGTAGTCCATCCCAAATCTTACTTAAATTTATTATTAGTATTAATTGTTGATATACATTATCTAGCCAGCCATAGATGTGTGTTTAGCTAAATTATTAGTAATTTAGTTATTATTCCCTGAGTCTCTTGCTCCATTCTTCACTACTGCCAGCATGCAAATTAAGAAATTTGGAGTATGGCCTCATATATGTCATTCATAGGGTAGTAAATCTTGGAGCATTGGTGATGGAGCTAAGGTGTGATTGGATTTGAGGTCTCAACTCCTCATCTAGATCAGCCTTGGGATGATTTGCCAAAACTCTAGATTTTGTTGCGTAAATGTACAAATATGACCATTACAATATAAGTATATTCTATATTTTAAAGTAATATATTACTATTAATAAAATAAATTTATATCATATATAAAAGGTATTTCAATATATATAAACTACTGATAGTAAAATTAATATTTATTTAAATTTTCCTCAGAGTTTGAGTTCTTAATGTAGAGGAAAAGGGTATGTTGAAATCCAAAGATGTCACAAATCTAAAAAAGCCCTGGAACCAACAATTTCAGAATAATTGCAATCTATCTATATTTAAAATTTCTATTCTATCACATATTTTTAAAGCGTATGAATAAAGAATGCTGGCTCACATAAGATGTATCTTAGGGATCGTTTATCTTTTGTAAATGCCTTTAATCATCATATGTTTCAAGAATGTATGCAGAATGGAAATCCAAAGTATATCCATAAAAAGTCATACACATAGAAAAAGAGGAAAGAAATTGGATTAATGATACCATGTGGTTACATTTAATAATAATATTTAAAATATCCAGTTATATTAACTTTTAATTGAATTTAAAATACATAACTGGAATAGAAACAATACAATAACCTGTAGCTTAATAAGTGATTAGAAATAATCATTAATGTAATTATCTAGTATAAATAGTACAAAGATATTAGTGTAAAAAGTTTGATATTTACAGATCAAATTGTAGTAAAATAAAAAAATTAATATAATTTAATATAAAAATAAAATTACCTCTTTTTTACGAAATAATTCTATTTCCCGACTACATTCATTAATTCTGTCCTTCAAACTTGCTACTTTTTTCTTGAGATCATCCTCTGTTTTATCTCGTTTAAGGGTCAGACGATTATGGGTATGATCATACATAACATTGATCTGTGCAGGCCAATGAAAAACTTGGCAGTTTAAAGCTATATCTTCAGCTAAAAAAAATTTACATTGAACAAAATAGTTTTTAAAAATGGTGAATAATAAAATACAAAAACATAAACTATTTAATTAATATAAAGAAATGCATCAATTTTAATATATTTTTTTCAAAACAATTTATATATTATTCTGAAGATGTCAGTCTGTGCACATAAAGAAACAATAATCTAAATTAAGACAACATTTACTAATCCCTAGATCTATTTTGAATTCTTCAGTAGCAGAAGATTATTGGAACTTATATCATCAGGTCTGTCTTTTTTTATATTTCATTCCTCAATTACTCCATTTGTTGGATTTTTTTTTCTTTTTATATTATGGTTGCCATATGTTCTCTGGAATTTTTGCACTACTTAGTCTATTCTTTCAGAATTAAGTTGTTTTTTTTAAAACAACATTGTTAAATATGTATAATTTAATATCTTAATTATTAATTTTTATTATATAGATATATAAAACCAAAATTCTCCCACTAGCTAACTAATTTCTATATGTAATTTGAAGTATAAAAGACAAAGATTAATAAAACAAGTTGCCAAAACAACCTCTATAGATAAAAAATGGCTTCCATCTTTTGCCTTAATTTAATTCTTTAAATAAAGACTAACAACACACAACTGAAACAGAATGAGATTTTAATCTGCCTAAAAGTTTTAAATATACCCAATTTAATGAGCAAAGATAAACTGTTTGAAAGCAGGTTAATTCCTACTTAATTTATTAAGATAAAATTATCCATAACTTATCAATATCTACCTGGTTTCCAAATGTAATTCACAACATAACAGCCAAATCCACAATTTGTTAACAAAGCAACCTCTGCAGATAAAAAAGTGAACTCCACCTTTTACTATGTTTAGGATCTTTAAATCACAAAGGGTAAAGCTACAAGACTAACAAGTTACTATTTGTTGTATCTAAATTATTGGCAATAATAAATTAAGTCATATATCATGTGACTTAATTTTAAAAACTTGTATTACAAATCAAATACAACATGTGTGCTAATAACTCTAAACAAGCTTTTCCGATAAATGCAGAAGAGGAAGCATTTAAAAATCTCTATCTAGAGCTATTAGCATGCTCATTGTATTTGATTTGTAATACAAGCTTTTAAAATTAAGTCACGTGATATATGACTTATAATAAAACATAAATAAAAATTATTTCACAAAGAATTATAAACTTGATGAAGCACAACCAAATAAAATTACTTAATTTACCATTTTGAATCAAACATAGCTTTATTATTTTCAAGTGAAATACAATTAAAAACAAAACTAGTCCAGTATCTGAAAAAAAAAAACCATAAAAAAAAAATTCCACAAAAATGTTTGTTTTATTATACCAAAAAAAAAAAAAAATTATGTTTTTCTGATATGAAAGTGATAATGTTTTAAAAAATATAGTAAAATTCTGTATAAAATAATGCTATTCCATGAAAGCAATGCATAAGCTGGCTCACACTTCTGTGGCTGCAATAATGACAGTATTTCAATAACTACCACTTGGTTTGTATATGAAAAAAATACTATTATTAAATACAGATTAAATGTAAGCTAAAAAGATTTTGTGGTGTTTTGTTTTCCATGTATACTATCTAAAGGTTAATAGTAATTTTAATTAGCTTATAACTGAAATCATTAAAATATGCATTTGCTGATCTCATTACATATTTAAAAATTTATTGTTCGAAAAATCATTCAAAGTATCCACTGATAACTCAATACTGCTCCAAGTAATGAGAACAAAGTTGTTATCCCTATGTGTTGCAAAATTAAGTAGAAATTAGATGAACCATTAATATTTATTTTAATAGAAATGACGATTATATTGATGATGATGTAACAACCACATTAATAAAGAAGCATGGTAGGTATTAAAAAAAATAACTATAATAATGATAAATTTGAAAATCAAAAAAAGAAGCAGTTTCATCAGTAAATAGTATATAATAATAATGTAGCCTATGAAACTATTGTAGAGCGTAAGTATCAGCAGTAATAATATAGAATCAACAATGACAAAAATAACATCAGCAACAATAATTTTTAATAATAGTGAAGTACCTGGCAGTAATGCAATTTCCAAAACAAAGAGCAATCTCTGAGCAACAGATTTAAGCTCTCTTGTTAAATTATAAACTGTCACTTCCATAGCCTAAAATAATAAAATAAACTTACAATCCTCTGTGATTATAAAATATAATATTAGATTATATTCTTCTAAACACAACAACAAAAATTCAAAATTAACTATGACAAATAATAGAAAATCAAAAATTAAGATATACTGCTTCTCAATCAGGCAATAATAATTTAACTCACATTTGTTAAGTATTTTGTTAATTCCACAAGATGTGCTGTATTCTCAGGAACTTCATTCATCCGATCAGCAATTTCAGCAAAACTTTTGCAAATCCTAAAATAGTATATGTATATAGATAAATATGAAATGAAAAAATCTATATAGCAACTGCTTGTAAAAAAAATTGAACTGTCCTACAGCATTAGATAATTTATGCCATATTGTATAAATATATTCATCTTATATAAAGATTTTTGTTAATATATAGATGATTCTTATTAACCATTTCAGCTAGAGGAGTGAATTTTTAAATCAAACGAGAGAATTATTGCCAATTAATTTAAATCAATTGAAATTTTTGATTTACAAAGCAAGACTGTTTATACTTACTTTTTTACTATGCAATCAGTCTCAAATAATATATTGTACCAGCACATATAGACTTGGTGTAAGTTGATTACACGTTGTGGTCGAACCAGCTGATTGTTGAAGTTGATCTATGTATCCAAATGTATTTCGGACCATGACATCTGGGTATTCACCAACCGTTACAATATGTGTGTGCAAAGATAAATAAATATAATGCTAAATATGTATGGTTTAATTATGGAGTATACTCTCCCAAATTGAATGCAAAAATTATCTAATGTTATTAGCTAGAGAGCAATTCAATTATTTTCAAACAACGGTTTTGGGAGAATTGCTCAATATTTACATATATACCAACAGTATACTTATTTAGTTATATATATATATATATATATATATATATATATACGCACATCATTTGAGACTTTGTTTGCAAAGTATTAAAATGGATAGAAATAATCGTGCTTTGCAAATCAGAAATTTCACTATAATTTGTATAATTCATTCAATGGATTTAAAATTTACCCCTCTGGCCAAATTTGTTAATGATAATTATCTCTATGTCAATAAAGTCATGTTTTATGGCAGCCATACTTATACGATACAAATTAGCTAATACAATAAACTAGAGGATAAGTCAATTATTTGCAAAAAGTTGCTTATGGAGAGTATGTTCCAAAATTATATGTATATTTAGCACTTATTTATATATACATAGACTCATTACATCAGTGAAAAAACTGGAAACAAAAACAGTAGTAGTCACACTGAAGAAGAAAGAATTAACAAAGATAGAAAGGCAAAGATTATAAAACCACATCCTCAATTGTCAACCTACGACCTATGTACCATTGGTGGTACACAACAAACTTAGAAGTGGTATGTGAAAGATAATTATTTTTGAAAAATTATATTTAAATAATTTATTCAAATACTTTGATTTTTTTTTAAATATAGTTTTTAATGTAATAATTTTGGAAATGCTAGTTAAATTAAATATTTAACTTTTAATATGGTAATTATGTTTTGGTAACCAAAAACTAAAATAAATATTTTTTTTTATTTTAACAAAATTTTTATAAAGAATGGTGGTATGGAGAAATTTTGATATTCTTTGAGTAGCATTTGGAACCCAAAATGTTGAATGCCACTGTCATATAATATTCTTTTAGCTTGTTTATTTAACAGTTTGTAATGCTGTCTTTAAACATTTTCTGCAGCAAATTTTATTTTTTGAAAGTCTTTACTAATTATAGTTTTTTTCTATTGCTGTCAATCCTAAATCTCAATGAAAACAATCAATACTCAATTTCTTTAGAATGCATTATTTTTAAATGTTTTTTTTCATTTAGAACATTTAAAAACATTACTGCCACTAATAATTTTTCTATAGTGTGATTTTCACTATATCACTCTCTTTTAGGATAGGGATTGGTTTCTATATGCTTTTAACAGGTTGTGAAGAGGTATAATTATAAATATATGACCTAGGACATGTGAAAAACTTGTATGATCCCTAAGATGCACATTTCTTGCTGACCCAGCACTCATCAGTTAGCCCAGATTATAATCTTTCACACATATCTTTATCATTGTTAGCATGAAATGTGTATCTTGGGAATCATGCATCTTCTTCATATGTCTTAGGTCATACATTTGTAATTACACCCCTCCATAAGATGTTAAAAGCAGATAGACAACAGTTCCAAACATGTGTGAGAGTGGTATAGTGAAAATTACATTACAGAAATATTATTCATTAAGTAAATTAGGTTTATATATGAATCTATATATAAACATAAATGCATGGAAATAAATTTACATTACACTTATTAATGAAACATAAAAGCAAATATTACATTTGTGTATTTACACTATATTTACAAGGGCTATATTCCACCTGCTACCATTGACTATGTATAGCTCCTATTTAAGGTAAACTATGGAAAATACTGCATATGCACTTATAAGTTTTCTACCACTGCCTACTGTACTATGACAGTCTGCTTCACAAGTAGGTCTGGTGCTTCTGGCTGTACTTGATAGCTTGCCTATATTGGTGGTTGGTTCCAGAAGCCTGCAGTCCTGAATGTGGACATGCCTTGCTGTATCAACCATTTAGCTTAACCATTATTGTCTGGAGAACATGATTTTGTCTTTCAGCTGTAAGACAATAGGTCTCTGTAGAACCTGTATAAAGAATGTGAATACTGCCAATCAGCTAGGTTTCAGTAGTTCTCTGGTCTTACCTTCAAAAAGCTTAACTATTTATTGCCAGGTTCCTATCCATAATGGAAACTTTCAGATTCAATAAACATCACCCATTAACCCATTCTTGCCATTGGCTATGCATTATGTAAATTTTTGTGCATTGTTTTGAGGTAATGACTGCTCAATCTGATCTGAATAAGATGGGATCTGAGCTAGTTCATTATTTGAAGGCAAAGTGAAATATGACATTTCCTTCCCATGTTTAAAATTAGCCTGTACAATGTAGTCATACAGATGCATTAGGAGAATCTTTGTTTTATGGCCTAATCTGGCTTGGTGATCTTCCCAGCAGGTTCAGTGTCATTATTCATTAATCTTGAAACTGTAGGTTCAACACAGCTAGATGGTGTCTTTTCATTGTTGTCTGATGATGTCTTGCTAATGATGTGTAATTTAATCTTACTTCATTTCAATATCTATGATGTTGCTAACTATCAGCTCGTTTAACCACCACTGCTTAAAGTGCTGTAAATTTGATCATCATTGCTGAAATCATTTGGTAGTTCCCTTAAACATGCAGCATAGGACATGTGCACATATGTACTTTGTTGTATTTTGTTTCATGCTTTATTTTAGGTTCAAACCCAGATTATTACCAACTACATCTGGATAGACCTTGATGGCATTTGTTGTTGCAATTGGTTCACTTTAGTAATTATAAAACCTAAATGAATGAATCTGTCAGGTCCTAATAAATTGCTCTGCTGACCAGAAGCAGATGTATAATTTTAGTAGTCATTGTAATTTTAACTCTTATCCAATGCAGTAATGATTGATTTGGTAATCAGTAATTGCTCTGTTGCTGGGATGCAATTGATATTTATTTTTCTTATTAATAATAGCCCATGTATCTCTTGTTACAATGAATACTGCAGATCTGGTGTCCAGTTTCACTGTTAGAGGTGTATCATTAATAATAATTCTGTATTTGAAAGCAGAATTGATGTCTCTCACATTATTTATACAGCCATTTAATTTATTAGATTTTAAATTGCCTTTCCAGAATTTTGAAATTGACTTTTCTATTCCATCATTAGCAACTTGTTTACTTGTAAAACAAACAGCTTTTATGTGCCCAATATGCTTGCCATATGTACACAACTTATATGGATGTGCATAATGGTTGGCCATATCTATAACAATGTTTTTTATTCATTGCTGTTGATTTAGGCTGATTTTTACTGTCACCTGGGTACTTAATCAATTCATTTTTCTGTTCAACAGTTTGAATGCTATAGACGTTTTTCTTCAATGGATTTGCCTGTCTAGTTGTTGATTCTGCTAAAGTCACTAGAGAGTAGACTCAAATGTTATGTCAGGATCCATAAGGAGTTTAGTTCTGCTGTTGTGATCTCTCATGCCATAAATAAGATGATTTGACAGACCTTCAAAAAGGAAGTCTTTGAAATCCCATTTATTTTCTTAATAAGAAAATCTCTAGCTTTTCGCCTTTCCCCTTGTGTAGAGAGATTGAAATAATATCTGTGCATTATTGTTAAGAGGTTTGGAGTAAAAAAAAATTTTAGCAGAGACAATGCTTAGTCAAATCAAGATCAGCTGGCATCCCAAATGTTTCTTGAGCTTGAAAAACCTCATAAGTCTGGGTTCCAATAACAGTGATGATGATGGCTAATTTTATCTTAGGCTTTTTGATTCGATTAACCTGTAAGTATCTGTGCATTATTGTTAAAAATTTTGGAGTGAAAAAGTTATTTAGTAGAGACAATGCTTTGTCAAAATCAGGATCAGCTGGCATCTCAAGTATTGCTGGAGCTTGAAAAATCTCATAAGTCTGGGGTCCAATAACAGTGATGATGGTGGCTAATTTTATCTCAGACTTTTTAATTTGATTAGCATAAGTAGAAGTGACTCAGCAAAGCCAGTTTTCTGAATAAGCTGGATCAAATTCTTCAATTAAGCCAATTTTCACAATTATATTTTATTCCCTCTTTTTGCTGTGATGGGAAACAAAAAATTTTATTGACACACTAATAATGTTAGAGATCAATTATTTTAATATCACAGAATTAGACAACTCATTGGTAAGAAATTTATGACTATTGTTTACAAGTAACCACTCACATTTGATTTAAAATTTTTTATTAAAATGCTAATATTGTTAGTGGGTTTTTTTTTTTTTTGATTAATGATAAAATCTAATAACACATGGGGTAAAACTGTTCTTTTAAACTTTTTTTTCCAGCCATGGGGAACTTCTTTTCATTTTCTCAACTGCACCAAACTGTTATGTTTACTAATGATAGCCAATGGCTAGAATGAGCCAATAGGCAATGATTCTCACTGAATCTGAATGTTTCCGTTATGGGTGGGATTTGGCAATAAATAATCCATTATCTGAAGATAAGGTGAGATATAATATAGATAATCTCTGGTCTAATGAATGACTAATAAAAATTATTAATTATTGCCTCTAGCATCAACTTTATATTTAAAATTAAAAATTTAAATTTTTTCCTAATTTCTTTGCTAAAATTGTTTGCAAGTTCTAAAAAAAATGTCATGGCAGCTGATCGATAAGCACTGCAACACTGCAGAACCCCCTGAAAAAAAATAGGAAAATTAATTATTAAATTTGTGCTTGAAAATATCAATAATATAACAATCATTCAATATTTTGCATAATTGTTTATAAATACAACTAATTAAATCATTTTTTTTAAAAAACATTTTAATTGATGCTTGAATTCTATTCTAAGACACTGCTTATTATAGCATGCCAGAACTTTCATATTCAGTGAATTTTGGCAGATTTCACAAAGATTCATTTATTCTAATCAATACATGTAACAAATGCTGCAAGAACTGCTCACTAAACCACATCAGTAATTATTTGTGAGTGGTATGTTTATTTATTCTGGTTTCTCTTCAGAACGAATAAATTTTTGTTTTCATTTAGAATGAGCAATAAAATATTATGCTTTTTTTCTTATAATTAACATTTATAAATTAACTTATAAATATTTATTACAGAAATATATAATAAAATAAAAAATATTATTTAAAATATTTATAAAGATGAGTGACTATTGATTATATAAAAAAATTACATTTTTATAATTGACTATACATGAAAAAATTGAAATAAGGTAAAGGTTGATCTACTCCAAATAATGTTGTCAAACACCAATTAAATAATAAAAACAAAAAATACATTAAATTTTTTAACAATGATTGGTATGGAAAAATAAAATAGTTACGAAATTAAAAATGTTCTGTTTTGTATTTCTTACTTACTTTTTAGTCTCACTACTTACTTACTGTAGCAATCCTGCTTAAAAATTTCATGGACCACCATTGATTGTTATTGAGAATATATATATATGTATGCAAACTATATCGGAAATTTGTGGGTGTAAATTAAATTAAAAGTTGTTATATAAGATTAAAAAATAATAATGTATCAAAATATTTATATCAAAACTATATTGTATTTTTAGTTCTATTTTGTTTAAAAAAAAAATAAGTATATTTTAGTGAAGAATCGGGAGTAAAAAAAAGGGTTAAGATTATCTATAGAATGGTTAAATATTTTATCTATGTAAGCCTTTTTAAAATTAAAATAAAGCTTAGTTGTATATTTAAATTTTTGTCTTCAATATTTAAAAAATAATATTTCAAATTTTAAAGATAAAATTAGAAAAACAAATTACATACATAGATAACATTTTTTTCCCCCTCATGTGTCATAGCATCAGCCGGGAAGTGAATCCGCTAACCCGCTGACCTCTCAACCACCAAAGCTTGACATAGATAATATTTTATATTTACATATTGTGTAAAATAAATAATACTTTTATTCATTACTATATTGGTCAAATAACCAATACAATTTATTTGTCCAAAATGTTGATACAAATACATAAATAAATAATCAATCAAAACAAGATTGAAATAAACAACCATTAATAACTATATTATAATATTTATCGAACTATAATATAGCTATTAATGGTTGTTTATTTCAAGCTTGTTTTGATTGATTATTTATTTACTTTTATTCATATATATAATAAAAGTAATTCAATATATATTTAAACCACACCAGATATTCTTTCCAATATTACAGAGATGAATTACAAATACGGTATAAATGGAAAAAAAAAATACTGGAGGAATATGATTTAAATACAGAATTGCTATTTATTGTAACAAATGTACCTATGCATTATATATGTATGAAGAAAATATGTTTAATACTAGAACATTTCTAATAAAAGAATAAATACATCAGGAAAAAAAATCCTAAAATCTATATTTGCTGAATATTTTAGATTAAATTTAATTAAATTAAAATTTAAATTAATATTTAAATTGTCAATTGCAGCTGGTCATCATTACCTCTTAAATTGTCTTCATTATCATTATTTATTTATAGTATTTGAAAAGACAAATAACATTATTAATTGGTCATCATAGTCTTTAAAATATCATCATAATTAACTATTTGTTTATCATGTTTTGCCATGATTTAATCTATAAGCATACAAGTCCCACAGTATCTCTATGATGAGTATTATCTTTTTAGATAAATATATGAATTTTATTAATAACTACCGATTAGTCTAGAAATGGTTGTTATTAGAGAAAGAGAGAAATAAAGAAGACCTGTCTGGTAAATAAATATTTACTTAGAATGAAAAGTAGTAAATCCTCATCAACCAACATATGATTAACTAGTGAGTATTGTATTTCCCTTCTCTATTTTTTATCTAAAAAAAATTTACTGAAAAAGACTTCTGCCCTGCAACAGCCATTTAAATTTGATTGTTTTATATTTTACTGTAAAGTATATATACTATTAGATAAATAATTATCAAACATTAACAATAACAAATTCTCCATACACTCAGTACAAGCCTTAGTAATCAATGGATGCAGGGAGGTTTGTGCATAAAATTCTCATCTAGTGCCTACTTATCCAATATCCCCAGATTAGTTTCTAGCTTGTGGCTTTCATCAGTGAAAAGCTTTTGATCTGACAGCACTACATCTAGATCTAAGGATCTAATGCAACTCTCCAACAGTCACCTTTTACCTATTTAGTTAACTATAAAGCTAGGAGTTCAAGATGAAAACACCTTAATGTCTTCAATCACATACATTCACTTGTATAGTCATATTGATGTTAATCCTGATCAGCAGCATTTTGAAGTCCTTGGTTTATCAAAAACCACAGTCAATTCATCATATCATACAAGAATTGTATAAAATCAACAAAACATCAAATGATCATCATTTCCTACACATACCCAAACTGTTATTAACAGTAGCAAACTCTCTATGTAGTAGTGCCATTCAATTCAAGCCTTAGTAATCAATGGATGCAGAAAGGTTTGTGATGTTTAACTGGTTTTATACCATTCCTACCTATGGGATGGTGTTTTCTGTGATTTTAGATAAACCAAGTACACCAAAATGTATAGATATTAAACTGGACTCAAGTGAATGAGTTTAGGTTGAAGATATTAAGGCGTTTTCATTTTGAGTTCCTAGCTTTATAGCTGACTAAATAGGTAAAAGGTGGCTGGTTAAGGATTGCATTCAATCTTTAGATTCTAGGTGCAGTGCTCTCAGAACCAAAGCTCTTCATTGATGAAATCCACAAGCTAGAAACTAGTCTGGGGATATTAGATAAGTAAGCATTATATTAGGGATTTTATGTGCAAACCTTCCTGCATCTATTGATTATTAAGGTTTTGCACTGGTTGGCACTACTTTATGGAGAGTTTTCTACTGTTAATAACAGCTTGTGTAAGCATAGAAAATATTGATCATGTGATAATTTATTAATTATCAAATATATTACTTGTAATAATAAACTATCACACTTACCTCTCATTATTTTTTCTATTTTCTTCTACTTGAAAATTAATAAGAATTTCAGATAAATTTTGCACTCTGTTAGCCAAATCCTCATTACAATCACTGCAATCGATAGATACCATATTGAGAAAAACTGTGATCTTAAGAAAGATTATCTCTTCTTTCAGTTTATCATAATAAATTAATCGCTAAAATAATAACAATAATGCATATATATTTGTTATTATCCATAAATTTGCAACTTATGTATGTAATAAATAAATAAATCACAACATCATTTAAATTTTGCTTGACATTTAAAACTTAAATGCTACTGTGATTTATTTATTACATACATATATATGTAAATAAATATTACGTAAATATGTAATAATTTTACCAAAAAATAAATAATTTTAATGTATGCACTCTATAGAAATTTTCCACAATTTTCAAGCAATAATGATGATGAAAAAAATCCACCAATCTCTGCTAGTTATCGGAATGTGGAAACTATTTGAAATCTTAACCAAAAACAGAAATGCAATTTCAACTTGACTTTAGTCATAATGTTGAATTTGATTTTAATTTTAATATAAATTTGATGATAATTTAACTAAAGGTTCCTTTGAATATAATAGATAAAGCAATGTTTTAAATCAATCTATTTTAAATAACATTGCTTTTAAATAAACATTTAAATTTATAAATAATTAGTTGAACACTAAGTACATATATCACAATGTTATTAATGTTAAGTATAATTTATATCCTTTATAGAAATTTTTCATACACTTTCAAGCAAAAATAAATAAATATCTGCTGGACATGTCTATTAACATTAAGTTGATATAAAAGAGGCTTTGGCTTAAATTATTATTAATTTATGTTCAAATTTTAGCAACAACCTGAATGTTGTTATTGAAGTAAAATAGAGATTGCAATACTATGTTCAATTGTTGGTGACATCATTTATTTACAGGAATATGGATAGCAGGAATTTTATTTTTTCATCAAACACTGCTACTTGAAAGATTATGAAAATTTTCAAGAAAGAGCATAATTTAAAATTAACATTAGTAATATTATATATATTGTAACCAGACCACCATACAACCACTTTATTATCTCATTTGTAACTATTTCTGATAAGCATATTGTAGGAAGGAACCATTGATTGGCTTTCCCCAATACAGATGTCACTCCTCCTACAACAATATTTCCTGTTCATTAGAGGATGTAACACCATAGAGACTAGAAACACCTAGAAATTTCTGTGTTCGGTTTCTCAAATGATGTCACTATAGTTCCATCTCACTACAACCTGACTTACTTAGATATAGTTATGCCGGACATAGCTCAGGAGGCATGAAATTCTCATGAACAAGTGCAATGAATGATAAGTGATGCAACATGAATAACTGGATTGGTTTTATATAACAATAAATTTATTTCAACATTTGTTAAGATCTTTAGTTCTTCGTAGTTATTTTGGACAATAAGTCCATAAAGTTTATCATTAGTTCATTGTTTTATATTGTTCATCTTTAGGATCCAGTTTCTGGTATGCACATATTTTCTGGGGTTCCATTGATCAGTTACTCCTTATTGGTGATGGATTTATCCACGGTCCTTTAATTTTTTTTTAGTTGTGATTTAATATTATTCCTTGATCCAGATACAGCTGTATTTTACTGATAAGCATGTGCAATTCCTTCTCCTATTGATGTGTACTGTTTTCTTAAGCACTTTTAATCTTTCCCAGTATAATTGTGCTTTGTACATAACATTTATTATTTCACCAATTAGAGACGTATTTCAATTATATAATGTTTATATTTCATACAGATTGATATAATTTATACTAGTGCAGACATATTTTGTTTACATAATCTTTCATGATTTATTCCATTAAAGACATTTTTATTATAAATATTAAGTATTTGGGATTTATTCTGACACAGGCATAACGTGTATCTAAAAAGCTGTACATTGTATACAAACATATTTATGAGTTATTACAATACAAACATATTTTGCAGATCAGATGTAAGTATTTGTTCTTCATTTTATTTCAGATGTATACGCATATAAAAAGATAATCATTTATGATTTATTTCAAGAAAAAGATATTTTGATTATAAACATATAAGTATTAATTCTTTATCCTCACATACATATTAGGTATATAAAATGTATAGCATTCAGGATTTATCCTAACAAAAACATATTTGCAAATAATCATTGATGATTTATTTCAAGAAAAATATATTTTGGTTATAGGCATTTAAGTATTTATGATTTATCCCCAATAAAATATATTTTCACATAAAAATATAATCATTTATTATTTATTTTAAGAAAGATGTTTTTTTTAATTATAAATATGTATAAGTATTTAATATTTCATAAACTTGTTACCTTCATTTTTATCTGGTGTGTTCATCCACTACAGGTTATTATTGAATTTCAAAATGGCTTTAGTTTATTTAAGCTGAATGGCAATATTTAATTTGCATTGGTATTCACCCAGGCATCCTTGGAGATTCATGGCAGTGGACAGAGAGAAAGCTATTACAAACTAGGCTACTATCCTAATGATTTCCTTATTAATACTTTTCTTTTCAACATCCAACAACTGTAGGGTGCACCCTTAGTAAAAACTAGATTTCTCAGCTGGGATAACCATTATGGCTGTAAATATAATATTCCAAAGGTGACTCTGCATTAAAATCCATTGGCAACTGAACAACAAAGCAACACTTAGATAAAACTCTAGAACTTTTTTTTTGTGAATTTCAAACTCCACTATTTGTACCCTGATCAATTCTCTGGATTAATCCAGAATGACTCCCATTGTATCTGATTTGTCAAACAGTTTTCATTTAAGCCGAGTACTTTCCTCTTCCTGATAATTGGATCATTAGTTTTAGTGGAACAGATAAATAATTATGTAGATTAAGCCATGTTTTCCAATTTGATAAGATTGCCTCAAGTGATTATTACACGTTGTATGACAACATCATTTCAAAAATTAAAAATATAATATTTTAATAAATACTAGCCTTAAATACTTAAAGATGTATTTATTTCATGATTTCAAAATTATAAAAATCAATAATGAAGCTTTATCTTTTTTCTCAATTCTTTTAACTCTTGATTATTACAGAAAATAATGATTTTCTTTTAAATTTAAACATTTTGCTTTTTTTAAAAAAAAAATAAAATTATAGAAAAGTTGGTTTCTTTCCTTCAATCAATCACTTTAGATAGAAGGGGAAAATAAACCTTAAAATATATGCATGAAACAGAGTGTCTGTTTCATTTTATATATACATATCAGTAAAAACCAGTCAATATTTAGATAATACCAATATCAATAACAATCAAGAATTTCAAAGTGTTGTCAAGGTAACCTCCTTTTAACAATAAAGGTGGAATCCCATGTTTACTAATGGTCTAATATACCTATATAGACACTAAAGATTACAACTTGACAATAGAGATTGAAATTATTGATACAAAGAAGTTTAAATAAACCACTTTAAACAGGTAAATATAACCTATTCTGAATGCAGACTAATAAATAATCAGTGATAACATTACAAACTGTAATTATAAATTTCAAATTGCAAAGTATTTCTTAAATAATAAGTGCAATACTGCTCAAGGCTATATATATATATTGTAACTTTTGGTTTCCACCAAAGTTGCCTAAGTTTGAAACTTATATTGATATTAATAGTTCAGCTAAAAGTTTTCCTCCTGTAATACGATAAATTCCTGATACAAATGCTTAGATAATAGTAATTTTTAAGTAAACATTAATGTTTAGATAAACTTCAACAATTATTTAATATATAATGCAATCTCATTCACAAATCCTCGAAAGGAAAGTAGCTTATTCGTTAATATAAATGTAAAAGGAATCTAAAGTGTCTTAAGCAGTCAAAATGAACATGTGATTATTTATAGAGTATATTTAATGGGTAGTTGTTAATGAGTAGAATATTTAATGGGTAGTTAATTAGTAATAAAAAAAACTGATCTGTTTAGGAAGTAAGGATTAGCTATAAAATATCCATAGAAAGAAATTTGTGTGTTGAATTAAGGATTAAGCAAAAGTGTTAGAATTGATCGAACAGAATTGTGTGTGTGTGAGCATGCACATTGGAATGTATGAAAAATTTAATTATAAAAATAACCATCAATCTTAATAAGGCATGTGGAGTATTGTTCGAAAGCCTGTTGAAAGAGTAATGATTTTATTTAAATTTCGAACCTATAGCAGAAAGTCCTCATTCAAAATCTTGAGTTTGAAGTAGGTCTGCTATGTATGTCTTTTATATTATCATTATTAAAAAAAATTGTTTTTTTATTTAGCTCTCTCAGGGGGTTTTCGTTCCGAGAGGGAAAACATTCCATAAGAGCCACATGATGTCTGTCTGAATGTAGATACTTAATTTTAAAACAATAGGGAATAGCCAATTGAAATTAGGATATAAAGATTTAAGTGACAGAAGCAGGGATCAGAGATTGATGGACAGGTCAAGAAAATAAAACTTGGACTTTTAGGAGGGGGGACTTTTTTTTCTTTTCATTTTTCTTTTGGATGTGCCTGTATAAGGATCTAGAATCTCCAATCTAAATAATATAGAAGTATTATCATGTGTACTGGCTTCAATCTCTGATACAAAATATTGAATCAAATGGTATATTATTATTAAAATATAATGCGTGCTTAAACTTTTTATATCAGGTATGTGTTCTTTCTTCCCAAAATATAACAGATTGGAAAATAGTACAGTGTTTGCCAAAGATTGAAAGTTACTTTAAAGAAAATATAATAGAAATCATAAATTGTATTAGCATTTCCTTCAATCAATTAATTATGATGTTTGATAAAGGTGACTGTTGGTATTATAAAAATAAAAAAAAAATAAAAACTTATTCAAGAGAAGAGCAGAACTGAAGTTGTAATATAAAGTGTATATGTTAAATCCCAGCTGGAATATTATTTCTATCACTAGTACCAGATGAAACAAAAGTTATCAATAAAAGAAGTATTGAGGATGTAATTGAAATTTAGTAGTTTATACTAAAAGGAGGTGTTGAAAAAAAAACTCAATCGTTATGTTTCTAAATTGTGATAAAACTTGTTTAAATTACATGAAAATAGGAAATGAAATCCTAGCTGAAGGAATGGCAAATGTCTAAAAGGAATAAAACGGAAGATTTGAAAATTACTACCTCATTTGAATAAGTATGATAATATAATGGGATAGTGAGACTCTCTTAGATGAAACAGTTTGGATTAGTAACTGTGTTTTCTGGATCGAAAATTATATTGGAACTTAGTGGATTATTTCATAAAATTAATTTAAATAACTTGCCATGGATTCACTTGTTGGATTTAATGAGTGCACATGGAATTATTTGTGGAATTACTGTATCTACGAGGATCAACAAGAAATTCAGGAGGACTATGTTATAGAGACTATAAGTATAATTTTGCATTATGATATTAGTTGTTAAACTTATGAGTTAAAAGTTAGCTAATATTTAGATTGTTTAGATTTAAGATTAGCATGGTAGCCCAGAATATGCCTTCAATTATCGTATGAATATATGACTTTTATCTTAGTGATTTAGAGAAAGGTGTGTGGGAGTGTACAGTGTGAAATGTGTTTATTGGAATGGGTTATTACTTTATATTTTGATTATAACAAAATTAGTATGTTGTTCTATTTTAATCTATATGTTTGACATATTGACATGGCCTTATTCCAGTTTGGAGAAGTAGAAATTATGTGAATGATGCTCATTTCTTAAATAATTTTTTTTACTGATAACAATATGAAGTTATTTTACATGTAACCATATCTGGACTTGCAAAATTATTGGTTTATACATCGATGCAACAGCTGTATGTGTACATTAAAAACTAATCTTTGATATGTATGGGAGTTGGCAAGTGACCTTAGCATGTTCAAGATTGGTCAAGTTCTCACCATCTTAATATGGGTGATGAAGCATAGTTTGCTCATCAAATAGTTGGTTAGAAATATTTTTATAAGGAGCTAAAGGATGAATTCCTCACTCCATACTCATGCTACACCATGAGATGATTTCTATATTTCATAGCAGTGCATTGTGCAAACTTGTTCTATATATGCACAGCTACTAAGTCCTAGTATACCCCAACCCAAGGGGAAGTGCTCTCTTATTCTTGGGGTCATTTCCAATGCTACAATATTGATTTGTGTGACTTTTTCCTTACAGATGTATGTTTAATTTGAAGGGAGAAGTATGAGGTAGTGTTTATACTGATTGTAAGGTCGTTAGATTGATTTAAGAACTTGTTATCTACTTGTAGTGCATAAGAATTAAAGTGTGATTGGCTGTATTTATGTATAACATTTAGTTTTGCTTTGTACAGCTTGTTTAAGAGTTAATGATAATCATAAATTTAAATTTGAATTAAGTAGAAATAACACAATACCTTAACTATTTAATGATAAGCAATGTACATCCATTTGCATCTGAAAGCCGAAGCATACATATATTCACTGGACTGGTAAGAAAAATAAAATATTACTCTGGTTAGGGACATTTTTTATGCTCAATATGTTTATGAGAGCAAATGTAATTCATAGGATAGTTAGTATTTTTTGTGTGTAATGTTTAAAACCGTATGTGTATGAACATGAAGGTAGTCATATATTCTATAGTGTTGAGATATTTAAAATGATTTAACAGGGCATATGAATTGATTATACCTCATTCTTAGTTATGAGTATATTTTGTTAGTTAAAGGATTTCTTGCAACCAGTGTCGCTAACCATATGATGAGAAATGTAGTTTAAATTTGAAATTTGTGAAAATTAAAGTTGAAACATTGAATAAAATTAGTTAATAGCTGTTTATTACTATCTCAGATATATTTCCCTGGCGTACTTATAGTTCTAGTAGTATATTGATCATTTAACATAAAAATATACCTCCATAGCAATTGTGAATCCCATTTTATTGATAATAAGGCATTTATAATAATTTTTTTTATTTATTTATTTTTAGTTTCATTTAAAAGGAGGGAGAGCTGCAAAGATGTGTAAATACTATGATATATGTTGGTATTATTAATAAAGTTTTGTAATTTATTAAAATTTTGTCTGTGTGTTAATGTTTTGGATCTCACAAATACCAGAAATCCAATCATGTTCAAATCCAATCATATATCGATATTTCAATACTTAAATTAAATCATACCTTCATACAAGTGTAATTACTACATAATGTAGTAATGGAGGAGTATTTTCAGTCAAATTTAAAGAGAGAATGATTTAAACACTGCAAACTCATATCACAAATATGTCAATTTATACAATGATTTTATTAGCATTAAAATAGAGTTTGCCATTATGATATATTGCTGGATACTGCAAGTGGACATAAAATCCTTTCTCCAGTCGCAGTATTCGAATACCTTCCCAGTTGATATTTGTCATTTAATTTTTTTTTAATATAGTGTTTAATATTTTTTTGATATTAATTTGAAATAGTGAGATTGATTGTTGGCTTGGCTAACTCGAGCTAGAGTCAATTATACTTCCATCCCTGGGACAGTATTCATAAAACGATAATAATTTTATATCAGTACCTGAGTTTTCACACGCCACATTGTTTCTATGCACTACTTATTTTTAAATATTTATTAATATATCTAAATGCTTGAATGTAAAAAAAACTAATTTATTACTCATGATAACAAATACTATAGAAATAATTTGTAAAAAAAAAAAAAAAAAATTTAAATAATGCTTTTATTTTCAATGTAAACTTTATTGATCGAGAATACAAGGTTACATCAGTGAGTTACAAAAGTTACAGTCAGGATAAATTATAAGCGACATATATACTTAGATATAGACCTCTTACAGATTGATGTCATATGTATAGAACAAAAGCTATAGAAGGCTACAGTTGAGTGATAGGAGGTACTGAAGTATTTTTATTAGATAGATGAACTATGTATTACTAAGGCATGATGTCAACCAAAGGTTAATTTTCACTAGTGATGTGTAATAGTTTAGCCATCTGGAGTAGTTTTAGTCTTTAATCAGTTCCTCTGCTGGCTTATGCTGTTTCTCTTTGTCAAATGTATTTCTACATATACAGACTTAATGGATCTGTTGTTCTTGAATTTGTTTGACCCTCTCTGGTCAATCTGTTTTGGAATCTTATAATTTGAGAAGGCTCCATGTGTCTTTATTTGTTTGTTGATGCTAGGGTTTCATCTTTTTTTTTAATCATTAATATTTTGCTTAAGAAATATTGTTTTTCGCCTGTAGGTAGATGATTAAATACTCTGTGACATCTAGTCGACCAAAGGGTGAATATTAAAAAGATTGAGAGTCTTATGATCGCAAATTGTTTTGTTTTGATACTTTCTATTAAGGATGTGATGGTGTAGTAATCTATTTTTATATTTTGATGTAAGAGTTTTTTTGATATCCAGAGCCCCATGCATGTTTTAAGGAGATGATCGAATGTTTCTTCTTCTTTTCTGCATAAGGGGTCTGGGGTCTATTTTGGTGATACCTCTCTTGAATTTAAGGAACTAATTTGTTGAAATGGCATTCATGTTGATTTTGATGGCAAAGTCCAAATACTTGGGTTCCATATCCCAGTATTTGAATAGTTTGGATATTTTTTCATTGGTTATGTCAAGTATTCCTTAGCCGGGACTTAATTGTGGATTAAGGAATGAATAAAGTAATCTGCTTCTTGGTTAATTTGCCATTTTTGGAAAATATCAGAGATCTTAAGAATTTAGACTTTTTATAAAATAATTGGAAATTGCAGAAATATTGTCATTTCATAAGAGCATTTGAAGTTTACATATCTAGATTCTTAAGATCTCTGATATTTTCCAAAAATGGCAAATAACCAAGAGATGGATTGTTTTATTGATTACTTTGTTATCTTGTACTTTTTAGTCAGTTATTCACATAAAAGCATTATTTAAGAAATAGTTATTTTTACATATGATTTCTTTTTCCTTTTTAGTTATATATTCTTTTTAAAAAATAGCTAAAACTAAAAAAAAATCTGACAAAAATTATAATTTAATAATAAATAATTTAAAAAATAATATGGATGATAGATAATTTTTTGAATGGGGACTTTCACAGTGATTACTTCACTCAATAATAATCAAACTATTATCTAGGAAACACCATGCATCGCAGATGTCAATAACAATGTTTCATGGTAGCTAAACAGGATCTTCATAAATTAACAAAAATATGTAAATGAAATTAAACTAAAAGGATTTTTTTTAATATTTTATTTTTTAACTTTTGAGCTGGTGACAATATTTAAGTTGATTGCCATGACTAAATTAACTATTTTTCTTAGTAATATTTCATTAAGCCATTTAAGATAAATTTTAACAGTTTCCAAAGGAATCTCATGCTATGCCAGTTATCTACTTTATTGGCAGGACATAAACAAGAGATTATCATCATCAGTCATCGAACAAAGAAAACAACTTTATTATATATATGTGTGTGTGTGTGCTTAATATTTTTGTTATTTTTTAAAAATTAAAATACTTCATTTTTTACTCTCAAAGTGTAAACTGAAATCAGACACATCATGTCAAGTCAAGATACATTAATTACTCTTATAGATTTTTTTTTATTACAAAAATATTTGAATTTATTGCATATATTATATTATAATAAATAATAATGATTTTCAATATTAAAAGCCTAAAGCTAAACTCGACAATAAATTATCAAAATTACTCTAAATTCACAAGACAATCAGGTTAGTCAAAAAAATAAACTAAAACACTAGCAATGGTTTCAATGCTAGAAGCAGATTTCTCAAGTGTAAAAACCTACAACATAACAGCATATTTAAACTAAACATTACCTACAATTCCACTCACTTCCCAAATACCTTTAACATTAAAAATACTTAAATAAGTTTAATTGCTTCAGAATCATAAATTTTTAATAATAAAAATTCTTTAATTCTTTTTTTTACTTCATTTCTCTCAAAGAAGACAAAAGTTAGCTTTGTGATTCTTTAATTCTTTTTATTTCATTTTTCTCAAAGAAGACAACCTTAGTTAGCTTCATCAAAATTAATAGCGCTAACTAAGGTTGTCTTCTTTGAGAAAAATGAAATAAAAAGAAGAATTAAAGAATCTTTATTATTAAAAATTTATGATTCTGAAGCAATTAACTTATTTAAAAGTTCTTTTAATACTAAGAGTGTATGGGAAGTAAGTGGGATTGTGGGTAATGTTTACTTTAAATATGTTGTGATTCTTTACACTTGAGAAGTCTGCTTATGACAGTGAAACTGTTGGTATTGTTTTAGAGTTCTTGTCTTTTTTTAGATAATCTGATTGAATTGTGAATTTGGGGTAATTTTGATTAATGGTTATTAATATATTAGAATAGTATATTAATTTAAACTGAAATTAAACTATATGTGTATCTACAAAATGTTTGTATGAAATGATCAATTGAAAAGAACAGTTATCTTTTAATTTAATATATTTTTACCATCATTATTATTGCTTTTTGCTAATTTTTAAATAATATTTCTATTTTATTTTAGGATACCATGTTCTTTTCGTTTATAAGGTTTGACTTTATTTATTAAAATATTTACTATATAAGAAATAAAAATACCCAGTCTTATAAATATGTGACTTTTCTTAAGTAGATTCTAATAAAAATGAAATCCTTCATTAGATAAGACAAGGTACTTCTGTAACTATTTTACTATTGCGAGCAATTATATAGTAGTTATCAAATATGGTATTTAGAATTTTACATCACAAAAAGGGAATGGAACAAAACCCAAAATGCCACCATTGCCCTCAAATTCCTAAAGTTTTTGTTTACTTTTTTGTGTATAGTTGTAAAAATATATTCAAAAATTTGTTATTATGACTAATTTTATCCAGCAGTGAGAAAGATACTGAATTAATTTATTCAAGTTTATCTGATTCTTAAAAACATATATTAGATATACATGCCACTTAGATAATTGTTAAAATACAGAAACAATAACACTGATCTAGTGTTTATTTTTATTTTTATCTAAGATGATTTACATCTCACAATCTTGTGCTTAACCCATTAAACATCATATGATCATCATTCATTATCTTTATGTAAGCTCTTAACACAGAGGCAAAACTCTCCACATAGTAGTGCACATCTTGCAACCATTGATTGGTTACTCTCGCTTGCACTGAGTGGCACTATTATATGGAGAGTTTTGACTCTGTATGAACAATCTTGGGTTTGTCATAAGGTTTCTTAATCAACAGGTTTTAGCATTATTATTATTACAATTATTAATTAATATTTTTAAAATGTCAAATTATAATTACTACTAGAAAAACTAAATTTCAAAAAAAATAAAACTATTTTTTTTCTTTTAAAAAAAACTTATGGTAACAAGCAAAAAAAATATGATTAAAAAATTAAATAAAGATAATTACCTCCTTAAAATCTTTTAACTCATTGTCCATAGCAATAAACACATTTGCCTGGGCAATTGCATTTTCATTCAATAAATCACCATACTGTTCATACAGCTTAATGTATCTTTAAAAAAGAAAAAAAAATGGTTATGTATCTACTACAATAAAAAAATTAAAAAAAATATAATTATTATTTTTTTTTTTTTTGTTTTTTGATAATTTTTTATTATTTTAACAAAAATATCAGTGTTTTCCAAAATATATATCAAATTATAAAATCTTAATCTTTTATTTAATCTTTCTACACAAATAGTTTGTAATTAAATCCATTCCCATCATAATTTTTTTAAAGGGTTTACAAGTTATTCTTGGTTATAGTAAAAATGTGTTATCACATGCTTCTAAAATTTTATTGAGAATTTTTATTCAAAGAATGTATGGGAAGGTAGAGTATTATATTGGAGAACAGTTTGGTTTTCAGAGAGAGAAAAGTACAAGAGATGCTATTGGTGTTGTTAAAACAATTACAGAGAGATATATTAAAAAAGATAAAGGAATTGGTATACGTTTTGTAGATTTATAAAAAGCATTTGATAGAGTAATTTGGAATAAACTTACGACCATCTTAAAAAATAAAAGAGTACTTTGGAAAGAGATAAGATTGATTTGGAATATGTTTACTGGGCAAAGGATAAGAATTAGACTGTGGAATAATAAGACTAGTGAAGTGAATATAGAAAGTGGAATTAGACAAGAATGCAGTATTTCACCTGTCCTTTTTAATATTTATTTAGAAAATATGTTAAAATAATAAAAAAATCATGGTAAAAATAATAAAATGTATAAAATTTGTAGATGAAATGGTTTTGATAACTGAGGATGAAAAGTGTCTTCAGAATATATGGAATAAATATTAATGTTGAGAAAACTAAGTGTTTATAAATAGGAAGATATAGAAAAAGACTGCAGATTGAAATTCATGATATAGTTCAACAGGTAAAGGGATTTTGATGTTTGAATAGTTGGTTGACTGAGGATGGAAAAAGTGAAGATGAAATTAAAAGAAGAATAGCATTGGAAAAAGAGACATTTATTAAAAGAAAGAAAATATTTTGTGGATCTTTGAAAAGAGAATTAAAAAAAAAGATTAATTAAATGTTATATGTGGAGTGTACTATTGTATGATTGTGAAACATGGACAATGAGCAATAAAATTATGATCAGATTGGAACCACTGTTGAAAGATGTGGACAGGGAGAAGAATGAAAAAACTAATAAATAAAATAACAAATGAAATTTTGAAAAGAGTAAATAAAAAAAGAAGGTTGATTGAGAAAATTTGAAAGAGAAAGTGAAACTGGAATGGGCATATATTAAAAAGAAACTATAGTTTAATGAAAAATATTTTGGAGGAAATGGAGAGTGGAAGCAAAAAGAAAAAATGGAAAAGATTGACAATGTAGGATGATATAAGAAATAGAAAGAGTTATGTGAAAGCAAAGAGCTGGGCAATGAAGAGAAAAAGGTGGTAAAATGGATGAATTAATGATGTAACTATTCTCTGGACATGTCCATGGGGTAGAATAATATTGATTGTTAATAAAAATGACTAACATTACATTTACATGTTAAAATTTACATAAGATTTAATTGCATTAAAAATCAAAGTTAAATGCCCTACAAGATTTAGTGCAAGAGAAGGGGGGCATACTTTGAAGCTTAACATCAATGAATTGTGAACCATTTGTCACTTGTAATGCTTGAATTTCTTATAAATTTCCAAATAATAAACAATTTAATTATTTTTATTAATACAAAAATAAAAAAAACAAAGACTTCCTAATTAAATAAGTAATATGTAATGATGTTAGCAGTTTATATTTATTCTATACAGAATGTAATAACTGTGATAAGTGTGCTTATATGCACCTACAGAGAAGCTTCTTATTTCTATAAATTAATTATGGCTTCTCTATAAGTACATATAAGTGCACTTATCACAGTTATTACAATAATAAGTCTAAATGCAGTAAAACACAGGCAATGGTGAAACTAAGTTCAAATTGTAATATTAATTGACTGAATGCTTTCAAGAAGTTTTATCTTCTCATGTTCATGGCATGTGGGTTGTGTGAACATGATAGAAAATGTATGCAACAAATATTTAAATATATGCAAAGTGGATTAGAAAATCCACTTTTTGGAGAGAGAGAGAGAGAGAGAGAGAGAGAGATTAGAGAGAGAAGACTTTTTGAGAGAGAGAGAGAGAGAGAGAGAGAGAGACAGAGAGAGAAGCATGCTTTCTTCTGGTTTATAGCCTAGGTGTTGTTATCTATTATGTTTCTTTGAATTTACATTTAGAGTCATGGCATACTATGCATGTAATGGAAGCAGAAGATGGTTGGAATATATGGCCAATGGATCTTTAGTGTTCTAAAAAGATGGAATTATTCAGGTTTATTTAGAGCTTATAAAAGTAACAGTTCTGAGAGACATGAATGGAGAGATATGAGCAGGATTCACCATAGTATATGGCAATGCAGCTGGTTTGGGGCCATGGGATCTTGTACAGTGTGAAGGGTCTGGTTAGAGGGTAGGAAGTCTTTAGAATTGTTACAAAAACTTAGCTTGAAGGAATGAAAGAAAGTTTTAATAAAAATTTTAGTAAGGTTAATGGATGTGTAGAAGAAAAAAACATGGTCTGTCACCTTTGGGAGAGTTGGTATGTAACTTTTAATAAAATTGTTTTACCTTTCTCGTGAGATGACTGAGCTTGAATCCAATGTTAATGAGGTCTTTTATATATTAATCTATGTGATCATTGCAGGAAGCTTCAAGTTTACATAAGTGATAATTACAAAAAAGAATAATGAAAAACCTGCAAATATATATGTGTGTGTGGAGAGAGAGTTTGATTTAGGGTGTGTGAAGCCTCTGATACTGGAAAGTTTGATATACCTACCACTCCCAATTTTATTTCCATTATGTTGATGATGAATTTGTTACCAGACCTGAATTAACCATCATCTATATTCATTTGGATCTCAACATGCATTCCTCTCTATCATTTGTTATTACTTGGGAAGACTTGCACAACAAGATGAACATCCACATACACTGAGATGCAAGTCAACTAAATTACACTATACCTTTGGAGGTCAGAAACTTCACACACTTTAAATCTAACTCTCCTCACACACACAAATTTGTAGGTCTTTCATCATTCCTTTTTTTTAATTATCACTTATGTAAAAGATCTCATTAATGGTGGATTCATATTTTCTTTACAAAGAAGTTTAATGTATCTGTAATTTATTGAATGGTGTATTATATCAGAAAGCAAAAACTGACATTCAAAACAAATCCGAGCCGTAAAAGTACTGTGACAACTTTATATTGTAGCAAGATCTTAGAATATAATTGTTTTTAAATAAAAAATTAAAACATCACATCAGTTTATTCGTTATTGAATCTTAACTATATGGAAAATATAAACGTTTGCAATTCTATGTTACACATTTATTCTCAAAAATATAAATAGAAAATAAATGTCAGTGAAACCATTACCTTTAAATTATTCTACAGTTTTTAAAATAGGTAGACAAACCTTTTATTCTGAATTTTCGGTTGCATATTCAATGAAAAATTTTCATAAAAAAATAAATGTAAATATTTAATGAATTTAATTTTTTTTTCTTATCTATTTAATCAATATTTATTAATAAATTAAGCAATAAATACTGTGATATTTTTTCCACCTGCTCCACTTTTATTATAATATCAAATTTCTGTGACTTAGCAATGAATATAAAATTTCTTCATAAACAAGTAAATATAAGTAAAAATTAAATTTATTCTTTTTATTTTTTTAATTAAAATTACATTAAATTACATTACACTTAATTTTTGTCTATTTTTGCATTTTACTGTTATAGATACAATTATGTATTTAAATGACTTCTTTTATTTTTGTAAATTTTCAAGACCAAAATTTAACCCTGTGTATAATTGCAAAAATTCTTATTCAAAAAAAAAAACCTGTGTGTTCAACAATTATAATACTGTATATATAAAATAATAATAATCAATTTTAAACAAAATTGAAAAAACAACTTAAAAATAAATAAAAATTTTATTTAATACATCAAACAAGACTTTCATTTCTTATAGGAACCTTATTAAGATATTTCCCCTTTGGCAATAATATAACAAGCTATTTTATAAAAAATTCTATGCAGTAGTCACTGTTTAAATCATAAGACAACATACCAACAGTAAAATATATATATATATATTGTAATGGTATGGACTCAGAGGTTGAACCTGTGGTGATGGAAAAGACATCATCCCCAAATAAACACAATATAAAATTAAATATAAAATGAATAAGCATAAAAATGAGCAATGAACCATAAATAAGTTCACTTTCGCAATTGAAAGTCATTTCAATTGAGAGTGCATTCAGTCATTCAAGTTATCCAGACATTATCTCTCTCTCATTCTGGCTTGCCTCTAAAAAGGCTGACTATTTATTGTCAGATCTCCCACCTTATTAGCAGCAACCAGATTCAGAGAGCATCATTGGCTATTGGCCTGTACTAACCAATGGTAGGATTTTATACATATGTTTACGCATTGACCATACTTATGTTTTACCATTTGGCTATGTTTATACATTGGGTATCCACATATTTACACCTTGGTTAGTGGCAATGAGTGCTCAATCTGAATAGATAAGGAAGGAATCTGAACTAGTCCACTTCTAAAGGCAAGATCTTACAGGCCATGATGGTAAATGTTCTCTGCAAAAAAAATATCTAACAGATAAAATAAAATAATTTATAATATGAATTACTAGCTATAACTATAATTATAACTGGACAGCATCAAGATAAAAGATAAATATATCAGTAAAAAGACAAGAATAATCAGAGCAAATTAAGGAACCTATGCTATAGTGTGATGTGCACCAAGGGATTGAAAGAGATAATAGCCAAGGTCAAGACTAATCTAATGAAAACCCACAATATGTTGAAGTCAGCAGAAAATGAGATAACAAATATGAATCCATTTAAACACAATTATAGTTAGTTCTTTCACTATTATTAAATAATTTCTTCTCCAACAAAAAAATAATAAAGTATAAATCATTTACACATTCATAAAAGATTTGGGGGGAGGCTTGTATTCAAAATATAAATGAATGTAAGGTTAGAAGATGAGCCTTAGATAAAAATAAAAAAATTTCAAAGAAAGATATCATTTACTAGATGATAACTAGGCCTGAATTAAGTAACAAAGTTTAAAGTTAAATAAAAAAGTATAGAAGAAATCAATCATATTATTGATAGGAATTAAAATTCCATACAAATTAAATGGTGAAACAGAAGATCTCACAGCATACCCCAAATCAATAAAAGATGAAAAATCAGAATTAAAAACTGAAATTAAAATAAATAAAAATTGCTTCTTATAATGCGTTTCACATAGAAATATTGAAAGTTTATAAGATATACTATAAAAAATACAGATTGTGTGATAGACCTTGAGTTCATAGAATGATGACAATAAAAATTTAAAAATCTCTGATTAATTCAAAAATATAACTAGGGTCAAATGATTACAAGTTAAGGAAAAGATATTAAGTTATATATAATAAAAGATGACTAGAGATGTAAAAAAAAAATAATTTGTAATGATTCACTTTGATATATATTGTTACGAATAACTTATGGGTTACTATTAATGATACAACAGGCTATTAGATAGAAAACTTACAAAAAAATTAGGGTGGATGTTTTTGTATGTGACAAAATGTAAAATATATTCAGAACAGAAGGTGGTATTATGAACCCTGAAAATAATAAATGTTTATCATTCAAAATTTTTAACTTTTACTTTTAGTGTCTCACAATTTCTAAATACAATTCTAGTATGATCTTACTAATAATTTCTGATTATTTAAGAAAAAAAGATGAAAGAAATGTAATTATTTTATTACTTCATTAAATTAAAAAATAAATTTAGAAATCTTCAATTAAATTATAAAATTGTAGATATACATATAAATATTTATCAAAGTCATAGATATTATATATGTGTGTACATCATATAATATTTATCAAAGTCATAGATATTATATATGTGTGTACATCATAAATATGTTTAATAACCAGGTGTAAAAATAGGATAAAAACCATTCACATACAAAAAATTAATAGATAGACAGACATAACAAGAACCCAAATTACTATTATGACTCTATTTTATTATTGTTGTTGTTGTTGTTGTTATTCATTTTATATAGGTGTGAAATGATTATGTTAATGATTTATTGAACTGTGATCCATTCTCTGGAGCATTTATTGAACTGTGATCCATTCTCTGGAGCATTTAATAGAGACTTATATTTAACTGGATTGGGTGATATTGATCAAATGAAAACTTTGGATAGTCTTCCTGATGATGTACAAAATTAATGATAGTATAAATTACATTTATCAGAAGACCAGAGGACTTCATATAAATTTAATGATTTTTATCATGCAATCTTAATTGAGAAGTATGATTTGATTATGTTAACAGAAACATGTTTAAATAGTTCATATTTGGATAATCAATGTTTTGATAGTAGGTATCATGTTTTCAGGAAAGATCGCTTACTTAATCTTGGATCAAGAGATGGTGGTGTTCTCATAGCACTAAAAAATAAGTGTTTTGTAGTGAAATTATCATTGATATTGATATTATTGACTCTATTTGGGTTGAGGTTTCACTATTATACAAAAGTAAACTATTAATTGGTAATTTATATATTCCTCCAAATATTCTATTGAGTCAACTGTTTTTGGCATTGGAAGTTTTGGAAAATAAGTTAGATATATTATTAGTGGAAGATTTTAATGTCCCATCTATGTTTTCAGCAAATGAGAATAGTTATTGAGATTATTATTCACAGAAGAGTTAAAGAATTTTATAATGTTTTAGTGTACTTGGTTTGCCTCAATTTAATTTTGTATATAATGATTTTAGTAAAATACTTGATTTAGTCTTGACTAATTTTTGCTATTTGAATTGTAAAAAAGGATCATCATTAGTTAATGAGGATTTGTATCCTCCTTGTTTAGAATTTTCTATAAATATAAATTTTATTAAATCAGTTAATGTTAGACAAATATATAGAAATTATAATAAAAAAAAGTGATTATTTGAGTCTATATTATCATGTCTCAAGTTTTAGAGGGAGTGAAATTTGTTCTTTAAATGACATTGATAAAGCAGTTGTAACTTTTAATGATGCTATGATAAATATCATTGATAATTGGATACTTCTGTTTCAAAGTAAAAATGATCGGAATAAGTATCCTGTTTGGATATCTGGTAAAATTATATTAATTCTAATAAAGCGCATATTCAAAAAAAAAAATGGTATCATAAATTATATAAAAAAAACAAAATTAATATTCTATTGGAATAATTTTGTTAATTCAGGCAGTTGTTTTGATGCAAAGAGGAAATTTATCATCATTTGTATATTGATAATATGCAGAGAAATATTAAATATGATCCAAAGGTTTTTGATCATATGTTAAGGAATTTACTGGCATTAAATTTAAGTCAACGAATAATATTTCAAGTAAGTCTTTAAATTCAGAAGATTTAGGTAAACAATTTTCTTGTAATCAAATTAATAATTTTATAGATAAATGTGATGAAATAATAATTTCTTCTGTTGTTAGTCATAATAAGTTTATAGATATTGTTCAGATAACCATGATATCAAATGATGAGATAATTAATGCTATTAAAGATATAAAAGGTAATAAAGATGTTTCTATGATGATATTCCTATGTTTATTATTAAGGGTTATGCAGAGTTTATTGCTCCTACTCTAAGTAATATTTTTACTTTATTTTTACAAAAATCTGTTTTTCTGATATGCATAAATTATCTAGAGTTGTTCCGATTTGAAAGAAGGGGAATAAAAATGATCCAAAAACTATAGGCTAATATCATTGTTAGGCCAGTATTTCAAAAAATTTTGCAAGATGTATATATAATTCTCTATTATTTCAAATTAAGAGATGTATTCCCACTTTTCAGCATGGGTTTATTCCAAATAGATCAGTAGAGACAAATTTAGTAATAATGAATGATCATATAACTAAAGCTATAAATGAACAGAGTTATTTGAATGTAATATATTTTGATCTTAGTAAGACTTTTGATATGGTTAACCATAGCATTTTGTTATCAAAATTTCATTGTTTGTGATTTTCTTCCTCTCTTTTATTATGGTTTAAATCGTATTTAACTGATTGTCCAAATTATGTTTATTATAGATTTGAAAAATCTGATATTTATTATTAATGTAGAGTCCCTCAAGAAAGCCTTCTTGGACCAATTTTATTTTTGTTATATAAATATGATATATCTAAAATTGTTTGCAATTATAATATTTTGCAGTTTGCTGCTGATGTAAAGTTATTTCTTAGAATTGATAATTTATCTGATCTTTTAAGATTGCAGAGTTCTATAAACGACTTTGTGTTTTGGTGTAAAAAAAATCAGATGATTGTTAATATTGAAAAAACATTTGTTACACCATTTTGTAATAAAATATTTCCCAGTTTTTTTCACTATTCTATAGGTAATATTGATATTCCTAGAAAGAATAGGATAAGGAATTTAGGGGTTTCATTTAATAGTAATGGTCTTTTTTGACCCACATTAATGAAATTATTCTTAAATGTAATAAAGAATACTGGGATTATAGCAAGGTCAAAAACATCCTGTATTTATTTATTTTAGAAAATACTTGTACCTATAATTAATTATTGTTCTGTTGTTTGGAATTCTAACACAAAATGTTATGAAGAATGACTGCAGAATATAATGAAGAAGTACTTTAAGTAGGTAAGTTTGGAATTACTATTAGATTGTGAAACATATCTTATGAAAAAAAAATATTGAATGGTGTAATATATTTTAGAAAAATTGTTTTATTTCAATTTGATGTATTGGAATTTGTTCATAATATATATATTATAGAATTCCTAATATAACTAGAAATAGTAATTTATTTTATATTAAAAAATATAATCATAATGTTTATAAGAATTCTGTCATGACTAGAATGCCCATGTTATATAACAAGATATTTTTGAACATGGATATATTTAATTTGAATTGTGGTTAGCAAAAACATGGATATATTTAATTTGAATTGTGGTTAGCAAAAGCTGTACAGTAATTGGATTGTTACTAGTCTGTTGTTACATGCTTAATAAATTGAATTTAATTGAATTATTATAATATTGTTGTTATTATTATAAGAAGTTTATGATTGCTTGTTATTTCAATAACATCATAGTTATTTTCTTCAGAGCTAATAATAACAGGATTCCAAAGAAAAGGTCTGGATATAATTTAAAGTGTTAGTAAATTTCATGGAATTTAAAATTGACCAATGGTAATAGAAAAAATATAAAATTAGCAAAATATATATATAGTAATACATATTGGCTTAATGAAATAATTAAATTATGCAATTTTTCTTTTATTTTTTTAATGGTCATAAATTATCAATGAGACTAGACTGGAGATTGTACTACAAAATGGAAAACATTGAAAATAAAATTTGAAAACTAAATTTTAAAATTTATAATGACAAAATATTTATTATTTTCAAGGATTCAGAACATGAACAGATTTATTTTTCAATCATACAGAAGAAGCACATCTATTCTAATCATTAATGTATATATTGTATAATAGCTAATATGATAACAATAGTGACCTAACAGTCACTCATAATAGTACAAACCAAAGTGAACTATTACAAGATCTATTTCAAATTCCAAATAAGATCTTTTATTTTAGATATCTTGCATATTTTTATTCCTTGTAGATATTATTTTTAATACAATTTTGAGATAAACAAATAGAAGCTTCCAAATATCTTTATTAAAGGTATCTTTTTTATTTAAATAGTTGGATCATGAATTTTGGGGCTTTCATGCTAAGATTGTTTTTTAATATTTTATTTTTAAAAAATCTCAGTTTCATCAAGATTTATAATATGATAGTGACAACTATGTAAGCAGAAAGGAAATAAGAAAATAAAGACATTTTCTATTTCTTTGCTATTCATATAGAGCCACCTTTATTTATTATTACATAAATGTGTTATGAAAAATATTACATTAATCTATATTTTTATAGATATAATTTCCAAAAAAAATTAAAGAATTACTTTTAATAAATAGATATCTTATTCATTTTATTTTTTTACTTTGTAATTAAATGCTAAAATTCATTAATTATGTAATTCATTCTAATAAAGTTTTTTATTTTAAAATATATACACATAATACATAAAAGGGGGGTTTTGTTTAAATTATTCGAAAATAATTTTGTGTAATGATTATACATGTTTCCACAAGATGTTAAAAGTAATAGAAAACAGTTTCTATTTTGTGTTGTGAGTAATATAATGGAAAAATACCAAACTATCAACATGATCCAATGAGATTTGTATTTAATAGTTTTAATTCATTTGATGACTCAAAGTTATTTGTGAAATTCATGCACAACAAGAGAGTGGTCTGAATTTATGTACTGTGGATGATTGCAAATTGGTCGATGTGAAATGAGAGATGATAAAAATGAATAACTTTGAAACTATCTCTCTCCACAATTGAGTAGTGTAATGGAAAAATATTGAGCTATCAATGTGAAATTTACAAGAATCATGTGATAACTTTTGCTGAAAGCTCACGATTGCTGGTCCAAATATATAACCAGTTTCACTAAAAGGAATGTAAAAAAAATACCCTTGACAGACACTATCAACAAGTCTTATGTATTAGTCCATTTAAAATCATAACTATCTCAGCTTGTGTTAACCTAAAATGAATTGTTAATCTAGAAATCTGGAACTTAAAAAAAAAGAAGAGAAGAAAATCTAAATAGAAAAAAATGAAATGAAAAAATTAGGCTAGAAACATGGAGCTATGAAAAGAAAAGGCTAACTTTTAATGAAAATAATTGTTAATCTGGAAACATAAAACTATAAAAAGAAAAAAAAGCTAATTTTTGTTTTTAATCTGGAAACCTAAAACTATAAAAAAAAAGAGAGAGAGAAAAGTTAAATAGATAAAAATAAATGAGAAAGCTATAAAAAACATGGAATCAAAAGATTGACTAAACTTCTACCTGCAAGATTCACAAGTGAGAACCAACCAAAAAAAATCTATGATAATATAAAGTATTATTGATGTGTACACATTTACATTTATAAATATTTTATAAAAAAAAATAATCATTGTGAATAATAAATTTTTTTACACTTTTGTTCTAATGACTTTTAGTTGGTTTGTAATAGTATGGGGACATCCTCATTTTCAAAAGAAAAAGGAGAAGGGAGGCTCAAATTACTTTTTTTCTTTATTGTGAAGTATTTTTAAGATATGACTATACTAATGGCATAACTTATCCAAATTAAATATTAATTAATTGAAAATAAATGGGAATAATAATTATACAATGTTATATGAAGTTATATATATTATATGAAGTTATGTAAAATTTTGGGTTTGTCACATTAACATTTTTAAAATTTTTATTTTTTTATTTATTAAGTTAATTTTATTAAATAATTATTTTAAAAAATATTAATCTCTAAAATCATTTTTGATGTCAGTCTTCTAGATATCCTGTAAAATACCAGTATGTGTGACTAATTATCATTGCAGTTAAGCTTTAAGGGATTTGTAAGTTATACCAATGAAATTATTTAAAAGCAGAAGTAAGCATGTATAATTTACCTTGTTTACAGTTCCTAGAATGATTGCAATCCCAAACTAATTCAAGCATAATGATATTTGCAATAAATATGTATGTGTGGACATCCTGATAATTATCTATAAAATTATTTGGATGGCATAAAGAACATTATTATCATTTTTAAAATCCACATACTTCATTTTATTTAGATTTTATGGTGATAACTAGTTTTTTGATAGCTGATGCACTTATTATACCAGACAGCTAAAAGCATTGATGATGATCAACATTGATATGATCCCAGTATTTTTGATATAGAATTATATATTACTGTAATTTTAGCACCTAAGTATGTGCATATATATGAAATATTGATGATTGCTATTATAATATGTCCTAAGTTGGCAGTGTTAGATGATGATTATTCTCATATTTTATAGTTTATATCATTTAAATCCAGTCACAAAGAATGACTGTTGACTCTTGTTAATTACTGCTGCTGATACTATGCTTATCATTTATATTATTATTTCTAACTATTTATAATGGTTTTTAATGCTAATATTTTGTTTATTTTTCTATGCTCAGAAGAATAGAATTATTTTGATGATGATGAATTCCATATACCTATAATTACTTTTTTCCCATAACATTACAAATAACACAACCAATGTGTGGCTTAAATAGCCTCTGTGATACTCCATATCTGTATCATTACAATATATATATATATATATTGTAACCTTATGAAATAGAGATAGAGAGAAAAGAAGAAAATAGAATAAAGAAGAGATAATGATAAAGATAAATTATGAAAATGAAATAAGAGTGGCCAATTGTAACCTAATAAAATAGAGAGAGAGAGAGAGAGATAATAAGAAAATAAAATAAAAGAGGAAGAGAATAAAGGGAGAAAATTATAAAATGGAAGTAAAATATAACCTACTAGAATAAGAGGGGGTGTGAGAAAGAGAAAAAAAGATAATGCTAATAAAGAAATGAGAGAGTGAGAGAAAAGAAAGAGAAAGATATGAAAGAGAGATATAAGAAGAAGATGGAATAAAGGAGAAAGAGAAATGAAATAAAATATAAATATAAATAAGAGACTCTTAACGACTTGGCTCAGTGGGGTTACAATAAATTTAAAGAAAAAAGATGATGATCCAGAGATGTATAATCAAGTAAAGATCAAATCCAATACTGATGAACTATAACTACTACAGCATATTGATCTTTTAATAAACCATACAAAAGATTATCTAAATCACTACTCAATGCTTACCATATTAGTCATACCAATAGATTATACACTCTCTGAATAAGACTAATGATACTTTACTTTATAAGATTATCTTACAGAATTATATTTACTAAAACAACAAGAGTAAATAACCTCTGGGATTTTAAAACTAACACTCTTGTATAAAATTAAAGTTTAAGTTAAGTTGCCTAACAAAGAATTACTGTGATTAATAAATAAATAAGTGACATCTTAGGTGACCATAAAATAATTATAATATGTTCAATTTTAAAATAATAAACAAAACGAATATTAATTCACCAAATTTAGTGAATCAATTTAAATTTAAACTAATAATGGCCTATTATCTAAGATATTACTTGAGCAAAGAAAAGAGCAAGAGTACTTTTAATGCCTTTCCATACTCACAGACAACCACTAAAGACCTCAAATGCAAATGGATAAGAATTCTTTAAATATATAAGATTTAAGATGATGATAGATGATGTGCAGTCAATATATGATAAGATGCAGCTTCTAAAATATTAATTAAAATATTCTTCTGAAGTACTAATATTATTAATCTGATATTGCATAATCTTTAATCTGAAAGATATACTGATAATTTTAAAAAAATAAACTTTTAACTAAGTATTTAATTGTGTATCTGCTATAATGCAATTATCTGTATTTGTGATTCAATATGAGAGTCATTTACTTTAACATAGCTTGTTAATTTTCAAGACAATATCAACTATATTTAATTGACTTAGAATCTACTTGTGAGTTTCTGAATTGAAGATTCATTAACTTTAAAATTTAAGACTTTGTGAACTTGGAACCCAAGACAATAATATATTCTCATATAAAAGCAAAACAAACAAAACAAAACTTTTGAAATAATAATAATATGGTTTATTAAGAACAATAAGAAATTCTTACAAATTTAATGGGCTACAATCATTGCCAATATCACACTGAGATTTACTATAAATATTTTGACTTTTAATAATTTCCTTTAATTTACATTAGTATACTTAATAACAGGTTAAGGCTATTCAATTTCCATCTCTTTTAATAATTAGAGATTTTACAATCTTTAACTTTAATTATAATGTCTGTATTTAATAAGCACATTATATTTTTTTTTAATTAAAATATTTCAAAACATTATGGTATTATCTAGTAATCAGAATTACACACAAAAACTAGGTTTATATTTGAACCTTTAACTTAATTTTATAATCCTAAACTTAACAAACGCTAAGTTGGAAAAGCATATATTTTTGAGAACTACAATTGTTTACACTGACATAACTAATATTAAACTAATGATATATTTTTAAATTAGGCTAAGCTAATCTTAAAATAAAACTAAGTTATGTGTATGGGACATTCATTCATCGGAGATTAGTTATACTTTTTTTTTAAATATATTTAGTCCACATAAAATTATTCCCTCAATGTTATAAAATTAATAATATAACAGACTTACAAATCCAGCGGAGAAACTCTGGATAAAAATATTAAATTATTATGTGTGAATTGCCACTTATACCATATGCATATTTAAAATACTTTAAAATAAATATAATTTATTGTTGTTTAGCTTGTGCATGATAAAACTATCATAGCAACACAATTCAAACATTGATATACCTATGAGCCTTAAATTAGCTACAACTACCTGAAGAAATACATTTCCTCAAACAAGCATATCTTGTCATCACAAATTTAAAACAAATGCAACATCACCTACTGTGGTGGAATTAGCATTAAGTCATCATGAATGATAGGCAAAAGAATATAAAGATACTAGGCTCCTCAGAGCTGGAAAAGAATATGGTGGCTTCCAAAAATACCTAACTTCAAGGCAAAAATAACAATGTCTGGAATTTATCTTCAGTACATCTGGGAACAGGAACACCCACCAGAAAAGCACAATCCTCTCATGGGATTTCCAATGCTTATAAATGTGTTCGTCATCACTGAAAAATACAATACAATACCCTCTTTTTGGGGACAAGCACTATCAAATCATGGAAATACAATACAATAAGGATGGAGGATTTCCTCGAATCCATAAGGCATAATCAAAAATTATAAACTAAGCCTAACTCTTGAGGCTAACAAATTCTAACTAATAGCAAGATATATACTTCACTTAAACTAACTAAGTTATTTCCAAGAAATTTATAAAATACAGAACGTATATCCAATATTCGAACCAACAAAGTAAACTATGTATCAACTGACTACTGTAGAAAATACTTTAAACTGAAATGCATATAAAATTCTAGGCAAGGCACAATGCACACATAACAAAATATTAAATGCTAAAAATATAGTAACTAGTGGACCTTTGAAATGGTAAATTAAATGCAAGAATATTTACTTCTCGATGAATATAAAATATTTGTAATTATTCTTAATATAACATTCATAAAACAAATGAATGGATATTCTCTGATAAACTTCTTTAGTAAATTTAAAATAAAAATTGAATAAAACATCCCATTTATATGAAAATAAGACTGTGATATTTAAATCTCTATAACTAAAATTATTAAATAGAAACTAGCTAGTGTAATGCTTGATAAATAAACTAAATCTACTTAAGAATGGCAAGAAACATTTGCTCATTCAAATAAACCTATTTCGTTTTAAAATTATAACCCTAGTTTACCTGTATATTTATGCAAAAAGTGTTACATAAAGATTTAATAGCATAAATATTTTTATGGTTTCATTTTTTTTTTAACCAATAAAACTAACAAAAAAAAAAATAATACATTAACTTAAGTTCATATTTCGGCTCCGTGATGATTTTTCCATTTCATAATGTACAGACAATTTATCCAAGTTTAGATATCTATTTAAATTCGAAACTTCAACTAATACATTTATATACATGGCAATCATTTCCCAAACGAAAATGTTCAGTAGTTCTTTATATAAACACGTTCACTTTCTTTTATCTTTAAAGATAATTTTAAATATTAAAATAATAAAACATCATAAGCATAAACATAAGTTGGCACTGGAAAATAAATTATTCAACTGAGTAGCATAAGTATAATAAGCATAAGTATAAGTAAAATAAGCCGGCATTGAAAAACAATAAATTCTTCAGCTGAGTACATGTTTTTATATTTATAATCCTAGGTTCAAACGCGGAATAATTATAATATATATTTATTAGTTAACTTTCACTGTTCTTCTTTAGATAAATGCATTTTTTTTTTTTAAATAGAGCTTTTTTTTAAAAAAAAAAAAAAACGTTTCTTAATATTTAAAAATGTATTTCTTTTTTTTTAAACAAATTTCCTTTTATTTATTTTTAAAACATAAGAGTAGACTTTGTTTATAATTAAGGACGCTCCTTGTTTTATGAACTAAGATCAACGGTCATAAAGTTACTTATAAGTACTGGCCACTATAACAAAACATTACATATTTGACAGAGACAAGTTCATTAATAATATTTTTAAATTCATTTAAAGTTTTACTTCCAAACAAATTCTTTTCATATTACTGGCATAAACGAGAATTAGCATTTTAAAATACATATTTTCTTCTTAAATATTATTCTTTTAAGAGCATATTTACATGTATATAGCATGTATTAATAATGCAGTATTAAATTTAATGTCACTTTTAATTTATAAAGACGCTAACGCATTTCCATTTTAATATTTTAAAATATTTGAATGTCTTTTTTTTTTTAATTTCTTCTTCACGTGTATTTTTAATTTGATAGGAGGTATACTATATTTTAATGCAATAAAGTCTTTAGCCATAACAATACTTAATAATTTAAGTTTTACTTCTAAATACAGAAAAATGAATAGAATAAAAGTAAATGAAATATGAGACGCTGTATTTTTTTCTGCAAACATTTTGCTGTAAATTTTAATGCCTCAACTGGAATGAAAAACTGCCAGGAAAAATGGATTACCTTTTCTTCTCAGCCCATTGTCATTACTGGACTGGTTTCAAAAACATAATTTTATTTTTTTTTTTAGAAAATATAAAGTTTTAAAAATTACTTTTTATTAAATTACTATTAAAATTCAGCTACACATATATTTAAAACAGATCAGCAACTGAATGATCCCTTAGATCTCCCTTTATCTCACAATTTTTCACCACCCTACAGTTTATTTAAAAACCAATAAAAACTATTTTTTATTAAATTTTAATATTACAACAATCCAGCTGTAAAATCGATCTAATGACATAATCAATATAATCTTCCCATACCACGTGACCTTCAGCTGGAAAATCAAAATTTTATTATTAAAAGTATTATGCAACAATTTCTTTTTATGATATTTTATCCAAAACAATAGTAATAAATATAAAATTTAAAGTTATACCCTTTATTAAACCCTTAAATATTTTATTAAAATAATTTTATCCACACATTTGCTTTATTTATTTATTTTAAACAATATGAGAGTTAAATTATTTTTTATTCTTATGTTTTCCATGTCTCTACATGCACATATATATTCTCACATACGTCTAGCTTTACATTAATTGTTTAAAATTATTTTTAGAATTACAACAATAAAATGTTGATGATTATTTAATCTAACTAATTTTTATAACTGGAATGTTAAGCTACAAAAACTAACAACAAATATTCCTATTTTTTTTTTTCAATAAAAACTTACATATCATTTTTTTATAATTTATTACTTACTTATTCCAACTTAATAATAATATCTTATTATTATTATTTAAACATTAGAATAGATTATAGGATAGTTATTTTAGAATACATTTAATATTACTTACAAAACTGACAACTATTTCTGATATCTTTTTTTTTTTTTTTTTAGAATTCAAATTATTATTTAGCATTTCTTACCAACCTAACTCATATATCTTTTTCAAATACTTAGACATAATTCCATAATACAATAATGATTACAATCAATTCAAGATTATCCTAGTTTAGTCATTAACTAATTTAATTTTCATTTTTATCATTATTATTTTTTTTTAAAAAATCAGACAATTTCAAACCAAAAGGTTAAGCTAAGATAACCTTTGGCTCCTTTTGAAACTAAGTGAAACTTCAGTTAGGTACAATATATATATATATTAAAAATCAGTTGACACTTATACAATCTCAATATCAATAACAATTAACAATTTCAAACTATTGTCAAGGCAATCTTCTTTTAACACTCATATTAATATTTTTAGTAAGAATTTGCTACTTATATATATATAAATACACATGTAAATATACACACTTACGTTTTTGGCCCAGGTACATTAATATCAAAAATAGTATGTGCAATATCAAGGTACTCCTTGACTTGAACTTCATCAAAAGTCACTGTTCTTAAATTCATTTCTACATTTTCAAAATAAGTGAATAAATCTTTTTCAATCTAAAAGAAAAAATATGATATTAATATAATCATTAGAATTATACATTTAATATATCTTTTATTTTAATGATTATGTTTTACCATTAGAATAATCCAGCATTTGTTATAATTAATATTAACCCATACCCTAAATGTTTTTTATTGCTAGACATAAAATCTCAAACAAAATCAAAATGTATTAATTTCAATTCATCTAAATTCAACATCATTATCAATTTTTTTCTAACAATCATATTGTATTATTTCATTTATTAGACATAAAGGGATCACCCTGACACATGCACTGTGTGAATTTATAAAGCTAAGGAATACTTTCACTTTCTAAATACAAGATAGCGTCTTTGAAAAGATAAGAATGAATCCACTTTATCTTTTTTTACCTAAATTCATAGGCCAACTTTAAGCATTTAAAAATGAGAGCATGATTTATTTTCTTTCTAAAATATTGCTATAATAATGAATATAGACACATACGCAGATATATATGTAAATAAAACAAAAAAAGACCAACTACCACCAGGGATAATCAATGCTAATAAATTGATCATAATACTCTACTACTCTATAACTCAAAAAGAGAATTTGATATATATGTAATAATTAATAATAAGGCAATTTTTATATTGTAATATTATCGATGCATCTACTCTTCATATACGCACTAAAACTGACACACCCTCTCTCATCAATAATTGTTTTAAAACTATAGGTTATCCCTTATAGTTAAAGCTTATTCTTTAAATAAACTAATAATTATTGACCATGTCTAAATTAGAGTTTTATTTTATTATTAGCCTGATTATTAAATTACATATTATTTGTACAAATTCAGTTTATGTGTGAATAGTAGTTGTTACCATAGTATTTTAGGTACATAAATCATTATATTATTAATTATTATATGTTTATAAATTAATAAAATTCAGGGTCACAGGTAATTAAAAATGAGAAACTCTTCCCTGTGATATATAAATTAAATTTGTACAAAAAATATGCTGATTTAATAATCAGGTTCATAATAAGATCAAACCCATATTTAGACATCATCAATAGTTGTTAGTTTATTTAAAGAATAGCTTTAATTATAAGTGGAACTCCTATGGTTTTAAACAATTGTTAATGGGAGAGTGTCAATTTAGTGTGTGTGTATGAAGAATAATTGCTTCCACAATATTATATATTACTACAATTTTATGTAAAAGTATTAAACTTTTTGCACTTATATATTTGATACTGCTCACTTCAAATAAATACATTAATATTTATTGCAAATTGTTTACCTGTCTAAAGATTACCATATCATTTTAGTTCACATATAAACTTTAATCCCTGTTAAATACTAATACATCTGTTTCTATTAAACATAATCATATAGTATCATTAATCTAACTACAGTCCTCATTTTACATGTGTATTACATTTTTTTAGATATACTTAAAATTTTCATTATCCCACCCTTCTTGAAACATATGAATAAATTTATTTGAAAAAGATCAATAATCCCAAGATGCATTTCTGCTGAACTAGCACTCCTCTGTTGGCTTCAATAACAATCTATTGCATAAGTCCTCAGTATTTACCAATATCCATTTATTACAATTTGATTATTAAGAAACAAATTTTATACACTCACACTTTTGACATATGATCTGAATTGACTTAATAGTGCTGATTAAGCATGAAATACATTTTGGGATTATTTGCCTTTTTAGATATCTTTATTTATATATTTCAAGAACAAATTGTAGAATAGAAAAATTAAGGAGTAAGGTTGAATTATGTTTAATAAAAGAAACAGATATATTAATCTTGAACTGAGTTTAAAGTTTATATCTGGATTAATCTAGTATAATAACTAATTAGTAATAGTCATTAATCAACATCACATGATCAGCATTTTTATACTTGCTTATAACTGTTATTAAAACAGGCAAAACTCTCCATACGTATTACCAATCAGTACAAGCCAGAGTAATCAATGGATGCCAGAAGGCTTGTGCATAAAATCACCATCTAGTGCCTACTCATCCAATATCCCCAGACTATTTTTTGGCTTGTGGCCTTCATCAGTGAGGAGTCTTGGATCTGAGAGACTGCACCTAGATCTTAGGGTCTAATGCAACCTCCAGCAGTCACCTTTTATCTTTACTTAACTACAAAACTATGGGTCTTAAATTGAAAACACTATAATATTTTTAATCCAAGCTCATTACTCTGGCTTGCACTGAGTGGCAATATGTATGAAGAGTTTTGCCTGTTTTAATAAGTTATAAGCAAGCATAAGAAATGGTGATCATGTTATGTTTATTGGCTTAAAACCAATTCTGTCTAATAGGATGGTGGTGGCTATGGTTATTAAAGAACCAAAGACTCCAAAATGTATAGGTATTGAACTGAGTTCAGACCTATATGACTATAAGTTCATCATTATCAGTTTTATGCTGAAAATTCCACACAACAAACTATAATATCTTCTTTAATTCTTCTACCTCTTGATCTAATGTTTAAATAGAAAATATTAAGGATTTTCTCAAAAACTTTTATATCAAATAAAAGATTTCACAAGGTATCATAGATGGGAGCACTTCTCTTCGAATAGGTTTCCATATAATATGATGTAGCTAGAATTATATGGAAAGTAGTTGCAGTAGCAGGGTTATCATATGGTAATGTTGCATTATGTGTTAGTAAAGGGGTATTAAATTATGTAGAAAAAGTTCAAAAGGAAGTAGGAAGACATGCATTGTATGCAGATGTATGGACAGCAAAGTAGACAATTCAAGGAGAAATGGGATGGTCAAGTTTTCATATGAGACATGCAAAAAGTAAAATGAAAATGTTTGGTAGATTGCAGTTTATGGATAATAAAAGAATAGCCAAAATAGTATTTAATTGGGTTATGAGTAAAGGTCAGGTAACAAGATGGGTGAGAAAGGTAATGTGGTATGCAAAAGATTTGGATAAAGAATTTATATCAGTATATTTGTACAAAAAATGGGATGATTGTGTTAGAAGGATTGTTGAGTGTTATAGTGGTAAGGAATGGGATAAAAGAATAGATTTATTAATAAAGAATAGGGAGTTAGAGAGATGGAGAAATAGTATGGAGAGTAAAAAGAGTTTAAATATATATAGAAATAAACAGAATATTAGGTGCGAGTTAATATATGATAATAGTAAGGAAAGTAGTTTATTGTTTAAGGTTCGAATGGGATCTTTAGCAACAAGAGAATATACATGTAAATGGAAAAATATGGGTGATTTAGTCTGTAAATATGTAAGAAAGGAATAGAAAATATTAGGCATCTGTTAATTGAATGTAAATGCTTGAGAACAGAAAGGGCACCTATAATGAAGTTATGGAAGAATAAATATGAAAAAAGTGATTATACAGAAAGTGGATTATTGGTTTTTATGCTGGGTTTGGGAAAAGATAAGGGGATTTAGATATAAAGGCCATAGAGTTGACAAAGATTATGTTGTGGAAATGGGATGGAACAGAATATGAGAAAACTTAGATTGGGGAATGGAAAATAAAGTGGCTAACAGGTTTCTCTGGGCATTATTGCTGAGAGATTCTTGACTTCATTTACAGAAAAGCTATAGTACATCACATCACATCACATTAGATTCATTTCAATAAGAGAGTTGAAATGTTATGAAAAATATTAATTACCTACATTTTATACTGATGATTTGGTCATCATCTTTTAGAATATTAAAAATATGGTGCTGATTTTAAAATGATCTGCTATTGGTTATACAAATTAGCATGATGGTAATGAACAAAGGCCCAATCATTTTTTATGATAATCTATTAAATGTCAACTAATTCCATTACTATTATCTTTTGTGTGGTTTAAAGTAAAGACAGAGCAGTGGACTCGAGAAATTGGCTACTAGTACAACCTTTCAGTTTGGTGTTCTAACAGCATATAACCTATCAAGCAATTAAACATATGGTTATTCTTATCAAAACTAAAATATCAAATACATTTAATAAGATTGTCTCTAATAAAAAAAATTTTTATCAATGGCATTGTTTAATGCAGTTATATCCAGAAACAAAATTCAGAACTGTGAATGCAATCATTATAGTACTATAGAATATTATAAATCATAATGCAGCTACTGGTTATAACACTCTGTCTGTGGAATATATGGAATAAAAAATACAACTAATCCAGTAAAATCATATTTTCTAAAGCACTAACAAAGCAGAACCTTAAACTTTTCAGATAATAAATATATCTACATGATCAATAGATAGATGAATTTTGTCCACAGGAAATTTTTCAATATTAGCATTAAATTGTTGCTACTTTTATTCCAACATTATTTTAATTAATGGTATGTTTTTACTCTATCTTGTCATATCACTATTTATTTATTTTGTTAGATTAATATTAGGTTACTGACATTGTTTTTTTTTTGAGTTCTTATTATCTAATTCAGTTTACTTGAAATGTCAACTTTCTTTTCAGCAAGTATAGGAATATCTACTTCATTTATTCCGCTTATTATATCATCATCTTCATAGATTTCTGTTGTGAAATCATTTAAAGTTTATTCTCAGTAAAAGAACTCTAGAGAATTGAATTCAGAATACAACACAGATAGCTAATTAAATAATAAAGTAATCAAATCATCAATGGCACAACACACCATTTCAAATAGATTAGTTAATGATTCTAATATTATTTACATTAAGATAATGAAGTTGTCTATAAAAGATGAGATCAGTTTGAGAATAATCAGTTATTGGATTTACTACTAACTTCTCTGAATAAAAAGTCACTGTATATTAATTGATTAATATAATAAGGCACAGCACATTGAAACTCAAAGTGGGAAGCTTCTAGCAATAAATAGAATTAAACCTTTCATGAGATGATTGAAAGCAATAAAGTTTATTGAGAGTGAGTTACAAAATTTCTCTAATATAGTTAGTTTGCTACTAAGAAACAATTAATGCCTATAATCGCATTAATCCTATCAATAGCAGATTTAATTAACCATTTTCCAAATTTATTGCAAATAATTATAATAAATTTTTAAAACTCTTACTGTACATGTCAATTATTATATTAGCTAGAAAATATACAGAAAACCATGAAAATTTTCCTTTTTGCTTTACTCTTATACATTATTCTTAATTACTTTATCTCTAAGAATCTATTAATCCAATCATTCTTTTTAATTTCTTTAAGTAAGAAAGACGGTTGGCCAATGGGACTCCCTATGAGTGGCATCATCTCAAGTGTAGTTTTAAATTATTTTGAAAAGCAAATAATTCCAAGATACTAAGAATCTAACTTGCTATCCATATACACTAGATATGTTGATGATATCTTCATAGCCGCTCCCTCTCCGATTATTCTACAAATAAAAAATGAACTTCAAAACACTATAGGGCTTACGTTTAACTTGGAGAATGAAAATGCCCATAAACAAGTTAAATACCTGGACCTACATATGCAGCAAGAACACACACATATTAATTATAAAATGCTAATCAAACCCCTTGATGTTAGAGAACACTCCCACCCTCTTTCCAATTCACCAACTAACCACAAACTCTCTGGCTTAACCTTGTTTTTGTTTAGAAATATGCACCTATGTAAGTTTGAGGCAGATAAAAAAGCTAACCTCACATCATATAGGGATGACCTAATAAAAGTTGGTTTTGATGTGAATGTAATTGACAGGAGGATAAAACAGTTTTTTGCTAAAATAAATGATAAAGTCCCTAACATTGACAAGCAAAGACTCCTACTCCCTTACCTGCCTAGTATGCATAAATGTTTTTATAATATTTTCAATAATAAATTCCAGTTATGTTTTCACACACCTCCTAACTCTAACAAATTAATTAATAATGCCAAAGACTGCCTCCCACCCTCGCTGATACCTCAAGTGGTCTATAATATTGCCTGCCCTGAAAAATTTTGTAGATCATCATATTATGGTGAGACTAGGGCCTCTCTCTCCACTAGGTTATCGCAACACACTTATTCTTATAATAAAGCTTTGTTGGACACTGCTCATAGTTCAGTTTTTGCGCAGCACGTGCTTCAGCTGGGCATGATTGTCAACCGGGAAATCCAGTGGTGGTATGCAGAGAGCGGCATGATCTAAAATGAAAGATAAAAGAAGCTTTCTTTATATCTAGAGATGGCGATGCCATCAATAGAAAAGACTCTTGCTACAAAATATCCAAGAAATGGAATGCATAATTATTTCATTTGCATAAATTTGCATCACTCCAAGTCAATTTATTATATTTTGTAATATGGCTATGATTATGAGGGCTTGAACCTTGAAAGCGCTTAGCCATTTAATGAATAGATATTAAAATAATATATATTTACTTTATTTGTTTTTAGCTTTGTGTGCTTGTGCGTGTTAGCGCATTTTATATATTTTGATTCATAATTAGCCACAAAGTATAAACTATTTGCTTATTTTAAGTAATATAGTTTTTTGCTCATTCTTTTTGATATTTTAGTCTTTTTAAATTAATCTACCTAATTTATCTTTTCCATTTTGCTCCATCCCTTACTGTAGAAGTTTATTTCTTACAAAACTATAGACAAAAAATTTTAATAAATCCATTTTTAACTCTAAGTCTAATGATCTATAAAATAAAATGCCTGTCTAGTCATTCTAAATTCCAATTTCTTTTGTACTGTTCTCATCACTACTTAATCGACTTTTTAAAAAGCTTTGTTTTATAAAAAAAAAAAATAATAATTATCGTGTTTAATTATTTATCTTTATGTCTCGAACTTTATTGAATTAAAGAAGTTGTACATTGATTACTATTTGCATACATATTTTTATATGATGGTGATTGAATTTCTGTGTTGGGGTTGATGAATAACCTGTGGTCAAGGGAGAATTACAATTTTTATAAGGAGCATACAATTAGGTATTTAAAACTGTGTTATATTTTGATTACATAGATTTTGCAAGTTGCATATGTATAATTTTAAATGAGAGATTATTGCATTAGTTTACATGTTTAGTATTCAATGATTACATATATATAGAATATAATGAAACTTTTTTTTTACAAAGATTTCTTATTGTAATCTATACTGTTATATGATAGATGTCTTGCATGGTTGCTATGTTGCATTGAGTTTATAAAAGTGTTTCTTGGGTTTTTAAATCCAGTTCATTTATGTTGATGGCTTATTTTGATCATGTAGATTTATACAAGTTTCATGTAAACATAAGTTTAAAGGAGAAGTTATACATTTGTTTATATGTTAATATTCAATGATTACATATGTATATAATACAGATAAACATTTTTCTTTTTTCTATAAAAATTTCTTGGTGTAGTCTATACTGTGATATGTTTAATGTCTTGCATGTTGCTATGTTGCATTGAGTTCATACTGATATATCTTGGGTTTCTTGTTATTAAATTCAGTTCATTTGTGTTGTTGGTTCATTTTTTTATATTTTGGAATCATTTTGTTACTAGATACATTTATATATTTTCTATTGTTTAAAATTTGCAAGCTTGGTTTTGTTGCATTTGCATAAGTCCTTGTGGAGCTTAAAGTTTTTGGTTGTCATTGAAGGTTTTGGGCACCATCCACCTGGTCACTGACATGATGGCAGTCATCTTTTTTGATTTTAGCAATGTTAATTTTTTTTTGTTTGCTGAAAATTTCCTGAATTGGTTTGACTCTTCACATAAAAACTTCATGAAATTGTCCAATTTTGTTAATTGGTTTGAAATTTCTGAGTTTAAACTTAGAGTATTTGCTGCTTAATCCTTGTCTTGATAACAAGCAATAGTATGTTGTTTGTTTTTATCATTGGAAAATTATTTATTTTATGAAAAATTTGTGTAAACAACTCAAAAGTCTCACAGAAAATTTATTTTAGATTGTTCAGTTTTATTTTTTACCTGTGTATATGTGTTTGTTTGGTTTTTTTTTAAAAAAAATGTCAGTTTTGCATAGTTTATTAGGGTTTAAGCTCAGTAATCATTGTCTTGACAACAAGCAGTAGCAAGGTGGATGGTCAATATGTTGTTTGAGTTTATTATTGGAAAATTATTTATTTTATGAAAAATTTGTGTGGACAATTCAAAAATCTCTTAGAAAACTCATTTTAGATTGTTCAGTCCTGTTTATTATCTGTATATATCACTTTTTATTTGAGAAATCTTAGTTTTACACAGCTTTTTAGGGTCCAAACCTGGTAATCTTTGCATTAATAACCAGCAGTTTCAAGGTTTAGTGTGGAACTTAATTATTACAAAATTTCATAACTTTACACCTACTTGTGCTTATTTTGAAGCAATATCTATTATTAACATAATTTTATCAACATTACATAGTGTTTCAAGTAATATATCAAATATTGTGTAGTGAAATAAATCATTTTTCCTCCAACATTAACACCATTCCTATTTCCCTTAGTAGATATTAAATATAATCAGAAATAAAATATACACTTACCCTAGACTATTACTTATAATTATTGACCAAAGTATAAGTTTCAGAGATCTGGAAGATAATTATTAATCCAGATCCTTATTTGCATCAAAATCATTTCCTCTTAGTCATTTCTTTATTGCCCCTGCTTGGTTTTATGCAGTGGCAGAGTGGCAGATTTAGAGTCTCAAAACTCATGTATTGTAGACCAGCTCCATTACTTCTAATGCTCAAAGTTCTTGTGAACTGCCAAGCAATAAACCATTTGATTATTAATTTCATTAATAAAAAAGATGTAAATTATTAACTCTGCCTGCACAAGTCATGCACTTTGATGTTTTTATCTATTAATTTTTTGCTACCAATAAACTATATAACCATTACAATTGAAGAAACATTCTTACAGATTTATTGTGACACAACTCTAACAAAACAATACTTTCTCTGTTTCCAACTCTTAATATTGAGTTGTCAATACTATCTTCTTTCAATGATTTTGTTGGTAATGTATTGCACAAGCACAAAAATTTTGAACAAATATCAATAGTAAACAGTACCTAAAGAAGCAGACATTTTTACATAAAATTCATTATAGCCATTAATAATTTTAAAAATAATTGAATGATTTATTGTTTAGAAGTTCAAGTACCAAAAGTGACAGTGCTGATCCAAGATCTACAGACCTTGAGCTTCAAAATCAGCCACTGCATCAAACTTGTGTGCATTGTCAAACCCATAAAATTTATTCAATAAACTTATAAGAAAAATGGATAAATGTTAATGGATCAAATTGATATAGATATTTTAAAATTTTAATAAAATAATATGAAACTACATATTAATAAAAAAAATAAAGAAATTTAATAAACAAGTATTTTATAGATATCAAGTTCATAAGAGTTTTAAATATTTACCTATGCAAAACAATAAATGAAATAAACATTAACTACCTAATATTTAAAGTAGCAAACTCACCCTACTGTAGTGCCACCCAGTGCAAACCTTTTAGCATCAATTGATTACTAAGGCTTGCACTAGGTGGCCCTACTGTATGGAGAGTTTGATATTGTATTAATAGCTTATGTAAGTATAGGAAATGGTGATCATGTGATGTTACATATTTACTTACTCGAGGAAAATCTGTTGTTGTATTGATGATGGTTTTGAATGAATCAATAAACATTTCTCGGCATTCAGAAAATGGTGGATCAAATACAATTGCATTATCCTTCACTTTTACTCTGACTTTGATTAGGGGAGTGTGAACAGAATGAAAATCATCAAATGCGCCTTCAAAGTCATTACCATCCTATAATATAAAGTTTGCTTTCAATATTGAAATGATAAATAATTATAATTTTTTTTAAAAATAGTAATATCTAAACTAATTTAAATTCTGAAGTATTCATAAATACATTAATTACATTTATAATTTTCTCAGAATATATGGTATTAGTATTGGCTTGAATATAAACATTGAACTATTCAATTGCTTGAGTTTTTCATTTTGAATATTCAATAAAACTAGAATTGCTCTGTATTTTTAAAATATTACTGTATAATTCATTACTTACACTAAATACATGGATGTGGACAAAAGTAATAACATGTGACACAGTAAATTGACAGAAAATAAATATTAGGAAGATGGAAACATTTAAATGTAAAAATATGGACAAAAATTAGAAGCAGAATTTTTGTTTATAAAGGATTTTGCAATAAATACTTATGATGAATATTGTTTAGATTTTATTGATGATAAGCATCAGAAGATCTTTTAACAATATCTGATCATCTTCTGAATTATGTAACTTTTTCATGCTTTTGGAAGTGTTAAACTGTGCAGTTATTTTCTATGTGATTTCTGATGATTGTTAATGTTTTATAAAACTACATTTAATACAATGACATTTTTTTTAAAAAAAAAAAAAAGAAGAGATTAAATAAAATTCAGGATTTTATTTTGGCTTTTTTTTTTTTTTTTTAATAATAATTATTATTTTGAATATTGTTTTAAAATAAAAAAACATTTTAATTTTTCATTTTTTGTTTAAATCTGGGAAAAGATAAAAAACTAAAGTTGTTACTTCTAAGAGAAAGGCATAAATTTTAAGTCTGTCTCATTTTAAAGTAAATTTAATAAAAATTGCCTCAGGCATAAGAAATAATTAAGTTTAAATTTCTTCTCAGAGATTTGTTAATTTCGACTGACTTCTTTCTGATAGTAAGACTCTATCTATCTCTTATCTTCATTAAAATTAGCTCAAATTAAACCATGGATCCTGTGAAAATGGTGAATAAAAAATGCAATAGAAATATAATTTTTCATGCGACTTAATACAATTTATATATATATATGTATGTCAAATGCGTTGACCAGGAAGCGAACCCGGGCCAGCTGCTTGGAAGGCAGTTATGCTAACCACTAGGTCACCAACGCTTGACAAATAATACAAATTTTCAATAAAATTTATCAAAGATGTCATAGGACAGTGTATAGGTGCTTTAGTACAAAGAAATGCTTCTTTGTTTTCTAAAATGTATCTGTGCTAATAAAATTACAAATTTAAAGTTTGTCATGATTACTTCTATTTATATTGAATAAAGTAATATGGTATTAACAGTAATAATATTCATAGTAACCATTATAAAACAAATATTCTCAGTTATTTATATAACCATTATTTTCAACTGGAAACCTTTTAAATTTGGCAGAAGTAATATTATCATAATATTCCAAGATTCATGAATTTTAACAGTTGCACTTTGTCTATTAATTAAAGCTTTTTTATTTCTAATTACCAAAATGGACTTTCTTTGCATTTCTTTTATTGTGGTTTATTTTCTCAGGAATAATTCTAGTGTTAGACAGGTCAGAATTGAAAATAAGATTACATGTATTTTTCATGATAAAGAAAATAAATGCTGTTAATAAATATTACTTCTATTTTTTTATACCGTTGTGTAAAAGATTATAATAGTTTAACCATTTATATGTCCATTTAACCATTTCTTAATACTATATTTCAATTAAATATATATAAAACTTTGCATTTACATATAATTTGATACACAATATTACTTTTTTGTTTTAAATATTGCATTTTTTATTATTATTTACCAAAAGCTAATAAATCATTAAATAATTTGAAAAATGGATTACTTTTAAACAAAAAAGAAATATTGTGTCAAATTATATGTAAATGCCAAGTTTAATATATGGGTGAATCAAGGTGTAGTATTAAGAAAAGTTAAAAGAATATCAACCTTAATATAAACATATAAAAAATAAAAATAATACTGATCTAATAACAGTGGCTGTTTATTTTATCATGAAAAAACATATAATTTTACTTTGAATTTAGACTTGAATAACATTATAATTTTTTTATTAGGAAAAAAATCATAATAAAAGGAAAATCTAAGATGCAATTTTTATAAATAGAAATAAGAAATCTTTAGTTAATAGAGAAAATGCAAATGTGAAAAATCATGAATCTTAGCATGTCATATGGTGGTATTTACTTTTGCCAAATTTAAAAAGTTTCCAATTGAAAGTGATTATGTGAATAACTAAAAGTAATTCTATCTTTTCATAATGGTTATTATGAATACTTATTATCACTATTAATACTTTATTATTTTATTTATTATTATTAAAATAATTAATCTATAATGGATGTTTTATTTGACATATATAATAGATCTTATATCCTTTTTTAATTGTATTGTAAAATGAACATTTATCTAATTGATTGGTTGATATTACTCTTGTATTGATAAAGTTTTGCACTTTTTTGATTTAAAAAAATTTATATAATAATGATTTAAATAAAGTATATTTTAAATCAATAAAATTGATTAAACATAAGGAAGATAATTTTACTACTTCCAAGCTTTTCTAAAGAATTAATATTCCAGGTTTGTTTGTTTTTTTCAAGATTGAGATATATTTGGATTACACTGGAGTTATATACAAAAGATATATATATTTGAATAGGCATTTAAAGTTCAATGCATGTAGATATATGAGATAAATTATAGAAAGAACCAATAAATATGAGTTGCCATTATGCTTTAGATTTCTAGATTATGAAAGACATTTTCTAGAAACATTTTTTCAGTGATTAAAGCATTAAATTATCAAGATATAGACCCATAATATTATCATATTCTCAAGAATATTTATAAAAATGCAACATCAACAGATTACATAATAATATTAAAAAGATAAATACTGATAAATATGTATGATGGAGGAACTCTATATCCCCAAACCTTTTTACAGCAGTTTTTCAAAAAATATTTGGATTAAAATGGGAAGCTAAAAGAATAAAAGTAAATGGAGATTATTTAAGTCATCTTGATTTTGTAGATGATATAGTTGCTTTTACAAATAATGCTTTAGAGTTTTAGAAATGTTGCAAGAATTATTAAATAAAAGTCAGAAAGTAGGATTAAAGGTAAATGTTAAAAAGACTAAAGTAATGTTCATTGGATTTTCTCAAAAAAAGAAAATAAAGATTGATAATGATGAGTTAGAAAGTTAACAATTACAAATACCTTGGACAGATTACTATTACAGATGGAAATATAGTGAATGAAATTAATCATAGAATTAAATTTGTTTTGAGTGCTTTTGGTAGAAATAATTTAATATTAAAAGGAAATATGCCTATGTTTGAAAAGAAAGGTTTTTTTTAATAAATGTGTTATCAGTCTTACTTATAGATCTAATACTTGGACACTTACAAGAAAAACAATACAGAGACTTCAGACCACTTAATGAAGTATGGAGAAACGTAAGTTAGGAGTAACAAGGAGATATCAAAAATGAAATACATAAGTGAGAGAACACACAAATGTTATTGACATCATTGAAAAAGTTAAGATCCTGAAGTGGAGTTAGGGTAATAGATGAACAGATGAAATCTTAAACTAGATTCTAAGATATTATAAAAGATATAGAAAGAGACCATATGTAAGATGGGTGGATGAAACAAGAAAGTGTGCTAGGGTGATGTGGAGAAGAGAGGCTAGAGATCAGAGAAGATGGATTGAACTTGGAGAGACCTTTATCCTGCAGTGGATTTGTAATGGAAGATGATGATGATATGGGTTTGCTTATAAATATATACATAGAATGAAATCAGTGATAATTATTTATTATGAAATAAATTATTAAAATAAGCTATTTTTATTGATAAAATAAATTTGGAAATATTAAATAATATACTGAAAAATCAAAATAAACTAATTTGAATCAGATATGTGTCAATAGAGGAAGATTGTATTTTATTTATGCCGGGATTGCAATAATCTAAAATATAGAAGGTACACATTGAACAACAACTAAATTACATAAAAAAAAAAATCGTTGTAATATTAAAATATAGATTTTTTCTTTTGGAAACTACATGATTTATAAAAAAATGTATAGCATTTTAAATGTAAAAGGTTGAATGTGCAAAATAACTCAGCTTGCTTATTCAACATTAAAACAATGTAACTTCAATTAAAATTTATGGTTGCAAATAATCGATTACAAAACTTTTCATTTCAACCTACGTATGTATAAATGTGTTTAGATAGTATGAGTAAAATAAATAAATGTCATTTCAGTCCATATCATTGTTGAGTGTATAAAATTATGCATTAACATGCACAAAACCCATAATGCCAAAATTATTAATAATAGTAAAATTTTTAATAAACGTTCTTTTATTTATAGATATAAGATTGATGCTAGATAATGGTTAACAGCTTATCCATATGGAGGATAATAAATCATTTTAACTTTGGTTTTATTAAAATCATATTTAATGAGATGTGATTAGAATGTAATGGTATATATAAAGTTAATCTTCTTCTTTTCTGGGCCAACGTAATTTCTGGTATTTCATAAAATTTGGGATCTTGATTTTTGTTGTTGTTGTTATTGTTTCAATAATAAAATTATTTTTAATTAAAATATTTCTAACATATTTATTAATAGACAGTTCAACAAATGTATAAATTAATATTTCTGAATAGCCATTTAAATAGCAACTGGAATTTAATCTATTTAACATTACAAAAAAATAATTAATGGTACAGTGGTAATGCAAATTCTTATAACACTTTACATTGTTTACAATGCATCACAGATGAGTCTTAGCTCTAGAGTGTTTGATTTTCTAGTGATAATAATGGAGAGTGTATGACTTAAGATGCAAGAAAGGTTTAATAAACATAGAATAGTGGTATTTATGGTAGAATAGTTCAAATGGAGGAAAGAAGATATTGTGTAACTTTTATTTGTCTTAGTATTCAAATATTATTTGCATTTACAAATGTATCATGTAAAGTATTTAATTGATATATAATTTTGAGATTAAACCCATTATTCAATACTTGATTTTTGAAATTGTGTTATAGTTTGGTAGTGCTTTAAGTTTGATTGTACAAGTCTTCTACAGTCCAAATTAATACAATATACCTTTATAGAACATTTAGGATAAAATTGATATACTCGTAATTCTTATGTCTATACATACATGTGCCCTTTGTCTTATTGAAATGAATGTTTTCATGGTCAAAAAATGTTTTATAGTTTATGTTTCAAGAACTACCACATTTAATAAAAATTAAAAATCAAATAATAGCTTATAACATTTACTCTCAACTGGGTAAAGTAGTTTTCAGGAATAATAATTTTTATCATGTGGTTGTTGAAAAGTTTGGTTTCAATTTGGGCATTGTTTTTTTTAAGATTCATTTGTATAAAAAAAACTCCATACAGATTGGTATATATTTGCATTAACAATTGTAATTCACTCAATTTATTCTATTTCAAAATCATCTAATGTAAGCTTTCAAAATCCAAACTATTTTCTAGCAATTGATTTCATCAATAAAAATAATTGGATTTGTCCTACATATCCAAAAACCATTTTTTGTTCATTTACACTATCCAAATTAATAAATAAGATTACTCAAATATTTAAGACAATGATGGAGGCTACACAGTGTTGGTACTATTACCTAGTGCTCACTGGTTAGTCAAGATTACAATAGAGTTGTTGAATAGAATGCAAAAAAGTCACATGACATTTTTTAATCTATGTATACACATATATATTATTATAGCTCTACAAAGTTTAGAACAGTGATAGAGAATCAGATTTATGACCCAGTTCTGTTACTTACAGCACCTAAACTTCTTATGAATTCCTAAGCAATAAGTCATTTGGTTATTTTGAACCTACATAGTTAGGTGGAATTATAAAATGGCAAACTTTAGAACTCAAAGTCCTCTTCCAGTTGCTCAAATTTTTTATGAACTCTATATTAATTACTCATTCAATCATTATTAACATAAGTAACTTTCAGATACAATTTGTGAAGCTAAAAATCTTCAAATATCTCACACAAGGTCAGTTAGATAAATCAATAAATAGCTGCTTAAATTATCATAATTATTTAATTATTGTTTAATATGGTGTTTGGAATTTCTATATGTAGATGTATAAATTTGAATTTATAAAATTTAACAAAAGCAAAGTAGAGAGACATCATTAGGCCTTATATTTCTCTTTGGTATTTTAATATTTTGCATAAAAAATGTTTTTACTTATAGAGAGCTAAAACAATACAAGATACACAAAATAATACTGCATTATTTTAATGTGATGGATTAACCATGACAGAAAAACTGTTATCAACTCTAATAAAGACTAAAAGTCTTTTAAATAGAGATATCAAAACACATGTCCATTAGGATAAAAGAAAAAAAACAATTAATTATGACTGGCAATAGTTTTAATGAAAGAATTCCTGTAGTTATATAAAAAAAGCCTGATCAGTCAGGCAGATATCAGTTCAAATCAATCAGTATAATAAATTCCCAACAGGCAATGTAAATTCATGGGAAATTATAGAAAGGACATGATAGATGACAATAATGATAATGGATATTTCTAACATAAGTCCAAGTCAGACTGATAGAAATAATACAGAATGTTGTTTTTATTGATGACTCATAATAATAATGACTGCCAAAATTAAACAGTATTGCATATTAGTAGAACAATAAGCTGATGGACATTTTAGCAAAAATCACCATTCACTAACAATTGACAAGTGCATGAATGGAAAGAACTTAGCTACAAAACTGCTTCAGCTACTATTGTAAAATATTATTTTGTCTTGTATAGATTACCAGCAGTCATTACAATTACTTTTAGTAATCACTATTGACCGATAGTTAAATTTTTATAGCCATTTTAGAATAATTTCTGACTGGTAATCCAATTGATAATACATGCCCATATATTATAAATATCTTCCAACAATTCATGCATCAACACAAACTTACTTCTTAAGCATAATGGAATTTTATTAGATGATATCCACCATATATATTTCATTGTATTTTCTATACCCACAATGTTGTAAAATTATATAACCAGGTAACAATAAATATTCATACATATTCTCAGATAATTACTAAAGATCTTTATTATTTGATGCTTCATTTCAAGTCTACCTGCTCATCCATATGGGGTCTCTTCATTAAACTAACTTATACTATTTTATATGTCTGATGAGTTTCGTTTTATATGACTTTTTTTACTATGTCAATAATTTTATCAATTCAATAAAAAACATTTTTTAAAAATTATCTGTAACTCCTTCACTGAAATGTAATATATTAAAGGTAATACTAATACTAAAAAATTGATCATCTTCTCTTATACACTTGAATACAATCTTTTTTTATAATTCCTTCTTTATTTGTCTTATAGTTTCGATTGTCCTGCAGACTTTATCTGAGCTCTTTATAACTTTCACTTCTCTCTCTACCTTTCCATTACCATATCTCCAAATATTGCTCTTTAATTTTTTTAATCCTTCATGTTTTTTCTCCTTCCTAGAAGTTTATTATTCTTATATCTTCTCCTTTACTATATTAACATTTTTATTCACCTCTTATACACTTTAATACAGTCTTTTTTTTAATAATTTCTTCTTTATTTTGCTTACCGTTTCAACTAGCCTGCAGTCTTCATGAGAACTCTGATGAAGACGGCAGGACAAACTGTAAAAAAATAAAGAAGGAATTATAAAAAAAGATTGCATTAAAGTGTATAAGAGGAGATAATAAAAAAAATTAATATATATGAATACACGGAGAGAAATGCAAAAGAAGTAAAGGAGAAGATATAAGAATAATACTAATACTGTTTCATACAAAAGGGAAAAAGTATTGAAAACATTAAATATAACTTTATAAAAACAGAAATATCAAATTAAACTTTTAAATACATGTGTTCTAAAACATGTTAATGATATATTTAGTATTTTCAATATTTATTATTTTTAATTTATATTGAAAATTATACAAGTATGAAAAATTTCTATCAGCCAAACAAAATGTCAAAAGTGATCTTTATTTTTTTACAATAAATAAATTAGGTGGTACACACATGTGTCTATAAAAAAAAGTATTCAGTAAAAGCCTATAACTTAATAAACCTGATTGCAGTTAGAGAGGATATAAGATCTATTTTGAAATCCAAAACATTCACAAATCCTAAAAGATCATGAATTAATGGTATTTTATCTGCATAAAAAATGTTACTTTATATGTATTTTAATTTATCTAGAAAAGAAAAGTTCAATAATCAAACATTGAACAGCTAATAAATGCACTGCATGGAAATATTTTGTTAGAGCTTTATATATCATTTTTAGGATTAAAGAATAATTTTAATATTATAATTTTATAAAATAATAATAATTAACTATATTATTTATTGATGAATATTTCTAAATAAATTTCAAAAATTCTAATATTAAAAAACAATCATTAATCTAAATTGTAATTATAAATTTATTTAAACGCACATTGATTACTTAAGTAATATATTTACTAAGGCTGTAACCTCAAGAATATGCAAGTAAAAATGCGTTAGTAGGGACCTCTACAGGTCTTAATCACAAACTTACGTTTTGGAAGAAAGGAGGGGAACCCTTCTTTACTTCAACCTACTTTCTATATAAATAGGTGAAGCTGAAGTGGTTAGATCTGAGAGCGTGAAGCTATTCAATATCTAAATTGTGATTTTTGCTCTTTTTGTGAATATTCATTAAATAAATTATTATGAGTATTATAAATTGTTTCCAAAATGATATTATCCCCTGCGTTTCAAAACAATAAAATATTAAATAATATATTTAAAAACTACCTATATTAATATTGTTTATTAAATCCAGGATTTTTTAATCTAAAAAAATCTTAAAAGTTATCTCCATAATTCTATTTTATCTATAATTATGCATGGTAAATCTCATGATATATTTATTTTTTAAAAGCAAAAAAAAAAAACACACTACAAAATGAAATCCATGTTCATAAAACAAATGGTCTAAATTGCTGTAAATTTTTATTTGGTTCGTTAACAAATATACTTTATTATAATTTTTCAAATGAATCTCAGAACCTTTTTCTCAGTGTCTTAATAATTTATTTCTGAGAAATATCGCTAATCTCTTATTTTGAATAATTTTCATCTGTTTTATTGTCAGTTTAAAATGTTTTCGAGTAAAAGACTGACTAAAACTGTCCAAGACAGGTGAAACAAATAAAAGCCTAAAAGAAAACTAAATATATTGAATAACATCAAATTGTTAAAAAGCAATGATATCAATTTCTTTTAATCAATTACTTTGAAATAAATTGTCAGAGACAGAAATAATCATTATAGTAATTCCCATAAAAATAAGCATTTCCTAATCAAAAAATAAAATAAAAACATAGTAAACAATTACAAATATCATCAATAATAATTAAAAGATATAATGATCATTCTAAAATAGTGCCTAGACATCGACATCATTTCAAGAGGATTATTAAAGTGAAAAGGGATAAGTAAAACTGTCAATGTTTTATCTTCGTTTTGGTAAAAAATTTAAATAACATCACAATTTTTTTTACAAGAAAAGTTTATACTTTATTCTAATAAATTAATCCCTCATTAATTAATGTTTTACTTACTCTATGTCGGCCAAATTTAATCATATTATTATTAGTAGTACTCCTATTTAAATAGTACTATTGTTTTAATTCTCCTTCTCCAACTAAAATCATATGATAAAGAAAGAGCAGCTCTCCATCCTTTGAGTAGCCAGTAATTACCAGAAAATATTGGCATTTAAATGTCAATCATAGACTAGTTGCTGGATGCTTAACTGCGCTTTCAATTTTGAATACCAATGCCTCATTCATGAAAGCAAAAGTCAAAAACCATTCTAAAGATGTGGATTATATACATCTGGTAATCAATGATTGTTCAATCTGTTAATAGATGGCGCTACAGTGATAGAGTTGCCTTTGTGTTGCCAGCATATGATGAAACTAAGGTACTATATATATATATATTGCCTAAAACTTTAAAATAATGTATAAAATTATGTTATCTTTACACATTTGTAAATATTCTGTTAATTACTGGTTTTTGTTTTAGACAAGATATGGAATGAACTGGAGCAAAGAAGTTAACTCATCACTACCAGTAACTTGTTATTTTTTTTGTTGTTGTTGTTGTTGTTGTTAAATGTTTATTCTTTTTTTCATTTTAATTCAGTAAGCTAAGGCACATGACATAAATTTGTATCCTCTCCTGTCATCATTTTAAAGTATTATCAGGTCACATGTACAACAAAAACCTTTACATCTTGCAATTCATTTTGTCATTTCTATTGTGTATTATATTTTTAATTTCTTTGGGATTTTACAAGTTTCAGTTTATTAATGAAGTGGCCACCTCATTGATTACTATATTATATTTTATTAAAAAAAAAAAAACATACTAGATATTCTATAAACAAATCTTTAATATTCTAAGTAAAGTATATAAGGACAGTATGAAGTAAATTTACTTCACATTTTACCAAAATATGCCATAAAAATAGCAAAAAAAAAAAAAAAAAATCTATAAAATACATAAGTATTTGATAAAATAGCTTTGTTTTATCTAATGCAATAACATTATAATTAAAAGCTGCAATTTCTATCACCACAAAAGAAATGAAAAACAATTCTTGACCAAAAAACTATATTACAAAACTGAGATGAGGAAACCAACATTACACAATAAATATAGTGGGCAGCACCATAGTCTACCATACTTAGCAACAAGAGAATGCATACCTAAATGGAAAAATATGGGTGACTTAATCTGCAAGTTATGTAAGGAAGGTAGATAAAATATTATGTATTTGTTAATTGAATATAAATGCCTGCAAGCAGAAAGAGTATAAATAATGAAGTTGTGGGAGACCAAATATAAACAAACTGATTATATAAAAAGTAGTTTCTTGGTTTTTATGCTGGATTTGGGGGAAAGACCATAGAGTTGACAAAGATTATGTTCTGGAAATTGGATAGAGCAGGATAGTGAAGAATATGTGGAAAAGGGTCAGGAATGGAAGAGGAAGATAAGGTGGCTAACAGCATTTCTGAGAGATTTCTGACTCTGATAAAGGAGAAGTCACAGTATATCATATCACATTGTATTAGAGATTGGACTGTATATAGTAAAAAAATAATAAAAAAATTGTTGTAAGAGAAGCATAAACTATTTTGAAAATTAATTGGAATTCCAGAAAAATAAAAATATGAGGATTAAATAAAGGATTTTAAATAAATATAGTCCAACATCTAAATATAACTAATCCTGATGTTGTTTTTTTTAAAAAATACATGAAATAATTAGTGATAATTGGAAATTGGTAGAGACAATAGTTCGGCCAGAGTATATGTGTAAACTTGCTAAACCAATAGAAGGCAGTTGGAAATTGTTGCACTCTCACTATTATATGGACTTTAGATTATATGTATTAATAATCAGATGCTGATAATGAATTAGAATTATATAGTGAAAATCTGTAAATCTGAGTCATTGTGGGAAGCTGAAAGCTATGAAGTAGTAAACATAGGGAATATCACTATGGTCATTATTATAATTTAATAAGCTTCTGGATGTATGAGTATATATAAAAATTTTAATTACTATGCTATATTAATTACTTGCATAAAATTGAAATTATAACTTACTGCAAGAATAGTAAACTAAATTATGTCTATTTTTATATTATTTAAGATGCATCTAACTTGAAAAAGGTTTAGTCACAGTTGATAATTGATTAAGGATGTAACATTATTTATAGTATTATATAAAACTTGTAAATGTAAAAAGTTTATTAAGGCTTAAACTGCATTTATAAATATTGAAAATTAAAATAGTGTTTAGAAGACTCATCATCAATGCTTAGATATTATTGCTTGACAACAGTACTTACTCTTTCCCTATATCACTTGACAAAATATATGAATTGTACAACACTTTAATTCAATTAGGAATTAAATTGGATTAAATCTACTTTGAAAACTCTAAATTAAATTTAAATAAATTCCTTTTCCTTAATTAGGTAAAACATCACTTCTAAATATTGTACTTGGACTAGTACTCTATTGTAAGATATCTTGTTCTCCTGTCTGAAAGTTTTATAATACAAATTTATAACTTATCCATCAAAATAAAATACTGGTACTTTTAATCTTAAAATAATTCGCGTTTAATTTTCATTCCTTGTCTTAAATACATGCTTTTCAATTTACAAATAATTCAATTATTTAGAAGTTAATTAAATTTAAAAGTAGAAATTTACTTCATATCGTTTAAGAAAATTTACAAAATCATCCAGGGACTGCATGACCATATATCGAAGTTGTTTTGACATCAGCGAGTTAACACATTCAAATAATTTTTTCCCCATTTCAATGCCTTTGTCTCCACGTTGAGTGACAATGGGATACCAAACTGCTTTTTGTTCTCTGAACATATTAGCTGCAGCCTTGATCCAATCTTCCATTAGAAGTTTTTGAGTCTCTAAACATTGTTGTTTTATGATTACTGGTATATCTTTTATGAATAAAGGCACTTGTTCCAAAATTTCTTCAATACGAATAAAACGAATAGTGTAAAATCTAAAAAATCATATATAAAAAAAAATATATTAAAAATGCAACATTTATACACACATTCCAATAAAATTATGTAAATATAGGTATTAATTTATAATTTAAAACTAATCTAATAAGAAACGAAAGTTTTTTTGTATTTTTTTTTTTTTTCAGAAAATTAAAGTAAATTAAAAATAATTTTAAGTTAGTTTGATTTTTAAAAAAATAAATAAAAAGGATTGTCTATCTGCAAATGATTTGCACACGTATCTGTGAAGAAATTCTAATTATTTTAATATATCAATTATTTATATTAAATAAATAATTTAATATTTACCATCCAAAAATATATTTATTCTAATGTAAGCTATATTTATCAGTTTCTACCACTTTGTTTAATATATATATATGCAAAACCATAAAACAATACAATACTAGATTAAATCCAAAATTTTACCAAAATCCTTACACAACCATGGTTTCATCTACTACAAGTAGACCTTCTCAAGTGAAAATCAAACTAAAGAAAACATATATATATACAAACAAACAAACCTTCCCATAATTGATTTCAAACCCCACCTTCCCTTAATATCAAAAGAAGTCTTCATAAGATTGATAGCCTCAGAATCAAGGAGTTTTATCATCAAAGTCTATATATATATATTCAAGTTTTTGAATGTAGAAGATGAGGCGTTACAATAAATCCTTTAGATATGAAAAAATGAAGAAAGAATGTTTTTATTATCTGTCAACAAACAAATTTTAATTTCAAAAAATATCCTTTACTAACATATCTTTCAGTAAATAATTTAATCCGAAATTTTTTGCATAAAACACTAAATGAGTTAATATCATACAGTCATTATTTTTGCTAAGATAAATAAAATCATTGCTTGTCAGACAAACTTCAGAACCATTTTTGATCATGCCAAGTTCATTTTTCACTATATTTCATCAAAGCCTTCCACACAATCCATAACTTAATGACCTATTATTAATTTTTAGAGACTTCATAAATAATAATCTGTTTTCTGCATATAACTTTCAGTAGATAAGCTGACTGCATGATAATGCTTCAAAGATGTAAATATTTCGTTAAAGTAATATATGTAAATCGAGGAAACTGATGCACACCAGTATGGTAGAAGAAGGACTCAAATTTGTTATATGTAATGTTTTAAGACCTTTGGTTTAAAAAGCTTTGCTATGATAAGTTATCGATATTCTTGTAAATTATGTAAATTGATTTTCATATAATCAAGGATGTTGATGCTGATGAGTAGCCTTGATAAGAGGCTTATTCTAATTTGATATCATTTAATGCTCATTAAGTTGCTTTTAAAGTAAATTAACATGTTATTTGATTTATTATATGTTATTGATCATTATGCTGGATTCATTGTAAATTACCGTGTTTTTTGAGTGATAAGAATTCTATATATATGTGATGTAATCTTAGTAGAAACACCATATTTGATTTGTAACTTTGTATAATTGATATGAAGGGTGAATAAACATGTATTTTGAAACAAGTCATCACTGGTGCAACTTTCTAAAGGGAAGCTGTTTCTATCCACTTCATCCAACGTTATCAGCACTACTGATTATGTCGCTCATTAAGGTTTTACTTGAATCAACTAGTACTTAATAAATTTAATGATAAAATTATTTCCTCCATATTTTTCATATTCAATTAGTTTTTGTTACTAACACACATCTTCGCATACTTTGTTAAATGATTTGAAATCTCTATATTGCTCTTTTGTTAAGTATGTAAGTCTCAGATTTATACATGAAAATTAGTGAAACATATCTATTAAAAACCTTCCTTTTTGAATACATAGGCATATATCCTTTTAATACCAAATTATTTCTACCAAAAGAACTACATATAAGTTTAATTATATGATTAATTTCATCAATTATTTTTCAATATTAATAATTTGAACAAGATATTTGTAACTGTTAATCCCTTTTAATCCATAATTATCAATATTTACTATTTTTTCTGAGAAAATTAATTGAACATTACATTTTATTTAAGTTTAATCCTACTTTCTTAATTTCATATTACAACTCATGCAAAAAATTTTAAAGCTCTGAAGTATAATTATTATTTGCAACAAAAAAAACCAATGACATCATCTGCAAAAATCTAGATGACTTAAATAATCTCCATTTACTTTTATTTCTTTACCTTCCCTTTTTAATCCACAAAATACTTCTGGTAAAACTGTTGTAAAATGTTTTGGAAATATAGAATCACTTTACTGTATATCTTTCTCAGTTTAATCATTGCTATTAATTATGGTAAAAGGTAACAAATATGTAATTACTATGGAGATTAGACAAAATGAAAAGTATTCAGAATTAAATTAAGAAAAATACAATTAGTAAAATTTTAAAATTAAACTAGATCAAGATTATGATCAGTAAGATTTTTTTCTTCAAGTTATTTTTTAATTAATTAATTAATTTGGAGAAAATCCAGATGCCTTTGTTTTGAGAGATATATAGAGACAGGGAAGAAAGAGTTTTAGTTCTTATAAAGTTTTTGTAAAGTTTTTTTTAAGTTGCTATATGTTAAGTCATGCCATAATCAGTGAATAGTGTGTCAATTTCTCTGACTATCTCTGGAGAGCATGAGTATGGAGTTCCCACAGTACTTATAAAATGTAATGTCACTAAAGTCCCTGCATACAATTGGTGATCCAAATTGCTGACATGCTATGACATTAAAAGAAAGTGCCAGTATATAATATCACTGAGTGACCAGCCTGCCAATATCCAAGAACCCTATTAAAGAAGACGCACAAAATTTATCTTAAAATTCAGCATAATGTTTTACTTATTATCAAAATCCTTCTTGAAGGTCTATTAAAATAGTGATTTATGATAACTTTATCAATCTTAATTTATTGGAAAATGATAAAAGCCTCTTTAATATTCTGCTTCCTTTGCTTAAATAATTTATTTATTAATTGTTCTTTTAAAGTCTGTTTTCTTTTAGTATTATATAAAATATTCTTAGTGTATTATTAAAATATGTTTTTCATATTGTATTTTGACTTATGCTTAATTAATTCAATATTAAGGAAGATCAACTATTGTAATATACTCAATCCTTCTTAAATCTGCTAGACTTATTATTTAAGAGTCAGATGGAGGCAAAATTTGTAATTATATTCCAGTGATGGAATATTTTAATGTCATTTAAAAGTAGTCCAGTAATTCTGTCAAGTCATTTAAATCCCTCTTCTCATTGATTCCAATTTGTTTTATTATTTCACTATTTTAAACTTGTCTATTTAAAATCTATTAATTCAAATACTGTACATAATCTGAGCCATTAATGCAGTTACAAATAGGTTTATAAACAATTTTTTAGTAACATTGAGTTAAACAAAATAAAAGTTAAAACTTTATTTTTTTTTACAAGAAATAGATATGTATGTATACTGGTAAATATGATATTTTAATTCTATAAAACTTTAATACAATTTAATAAAGCTAAAACTTTATTTTCTTTTAACAAATATATATGTAAAATGTAAATACAATAGTTTAATTTTATAAAACTTTTAATACAATTTAATATATGTTATAATTGTGAGACTATTGCATCAATAATTCCTTATATATGTAAGACTTATGGAGTGAATCTCTAATTAAGCATGGAATAATTTTGTCAACAGAATTTTATATATATATAATAACTGCATAGGTCCAGATTTAGCCTATATAATAGATGTCTGTATATTGTAAACTTATGACATGACCATTCATATTTTATTTTATATATATATATATTAATTTTATGTCAAATATTCATTATTTTATTTAAATTGACATTTCTGGGTTGTCTAACCATGTTTATTCTACTTTGTTCCTTTGGCAGATGCACATTCCTGCTTCAAAGAAAATAGATTAGTCTGGTCCCTTTTGAATATGATCCATGTAAATGTGGGAATATTCCTCTTATTTCAGACCCAGAGGACCTTCATTTTGTATCCTAATTGGGCAGTGGATCATTCCTGCCTGTTGGTGAAATTTATTAATGATCATGTGGAAAATGCTTACTCCTTCCTTCTATGATCCATTTATTTCACAGAGACTTGGGTATGGCCTCGCAGAGGTGAGCACATTCCAGTCTATCTCATCATCTGATTGTTTATTACTTTAGCAACCCAGTACTGCTTCCCTTGTGTGTAGTCAAGCCTGATATTTCAGCATTTCTAGGTCATGATTATGAAAACTATGCAATCATCTATTTTTAACCAGATTTCTTAAAGGTAATTCACATGTTTTTCTTGTGTATGCTTAATTTAGTATCAAGTGCCTGCTTCAGGGATATTTGCCCTAGAGATTATTAAATATACCATCAAAATATATATATGTATTGAAATTACTTGTATATATACAATCACAAATTAAATGTCATGTAATCTCATATATATATAAATTAAGTTTGATGTTTGTATTCATTCCACAATATATGTAATATTCAAATCAATATATATATATATCAAAATACAGTAAAATTCACACAATTATATTATTTTTAGAAGTACTTTTGACTACATATCTTGTAGTCTTTATCAACTATATAATGTTGATCTTAAGAAATCATCAAATGTTAATGAATCGGCAGTCATCAAATATTAAAATAACAGAATTGTGGGAAATCTGAATTGAACTATGGGTATTGTGAAAGGTTGTCTCATTTTGATTATTCAGTGTTATATAGTTGATAAAGACTACAAGATGTATAATTAAAAGTACTTCTAAAAATAATATAATTTATGTGAATTTTATTATATTTTGATATATATTGATTTGACTATTATATATATAAATTATTATTTTTGGGACTAAACCGTGTATTATTTTGCATTACAATCCGATATTTTGATGGACTAGTATCCACCATTGTCAAGGTTAACTTTTGAAAGAAAAATCATTAGATCTCAAACAATAATTGAGATCTAACAATTTTTTTTTTTCAAAAGTTAACCTTGACAATGGCAGATACTAATCTGTTGAAATATAGAATTGTAATGCAAAATAATACACAATTTAGTCCAAAAATAATAATTTATCTATATCATACAACTGTGAAAACATTAAACATAATAATATATATATATTTATTTATTTGTCAATGACTTGTTGAAAATTGGTTATTATAAAAATGGTATTACTAATATTATTAAAAAATTTAAAAGGAATCAAGAATATAATAAAATTAAAAATAAAGATAATATCAAAAGAGAATGTATTTCAATGCCATTTATATCTGATGAGCAAATCAAGTTTGTTAGGAGAATTTATAATGATTTGTGTCATATTGCTTTTTTCTCATCAAATAATATAAATAGATTACTTAATAACTCTAAAATTCAAAGTTTAATTAAAATTCTATTATATATAAATTGATATGTGGATGTGGCTTACAATATATCGGTGAATCTAAGTGTACATTTGAGAAGAGAATAAAAGAACATATGCTTTTATATAATAGAATTCAAAAAGAGAAAGAATCAGAAATAGATGTAAATAAACCTTCATCATCCATTATATTTGATCATAATAAATCTTGTCAATATGGATTTAAATTTGATTATAAAAATATGAAAATTATTCAAATTGAACGTTGTCACAATAAATGTAAAATAAAAGAGGCTATGTTGATTTCAAGAAATCATCAAATGTTAATGAATTGCCAGTCATCAAATGTTAAGATAACAGAATTGTAGGAATCTGAATTGAACTATGGGTATCGTTAAAGGTTGTCTCATTTTGACTATTCAATGTTATATAGTTGATAAAGACTACAAAATGTATAGTCGAAAGTACTTCTAAACATAATATAATTTATGTAAATTTTACTGTATTTTGATATATATATTGATTTGTATATTACATATATTGTGAAACAAATACAGATATCAAACTTAGTTTAATAATATAGATATATGTTATACATTGAAACTCTTAACACATATAATTACCAATTAATGTAATTTCCACTATCTCCAATGAGTCTAGCAACAAGTTAAGTGGTGTTCCTTTTTTTTGTTTATAATTTTATTACTAATAAAGTATTTATATTTTAATATTTATATTGCATTGGGTATCTTGCTTGCCACAGGGGAGTCATATAGTTATAATACTAACTCTCTCTCTCTCTCTCTCTCTCTCTCTCTCTCTCTCTCTCTCTCTCTCTCTCTCTCTCTCTCTCTCTCTCTCTCTCTCTCTCTCTCTCTCTCTCTCTCTCTCTCTCTCTCTCTCTCTCTCTCTCTCTCTCTCTCTCTCTCTCTCTCTCTCTCTCTCTCTCTCTCTCTCTCTCTCTCTCTCTCTCTCTCTCTCTCTCTCTCTCTCTCTCTCTCTCTCTCTCTCTCTCTCTCTCTCTCTCTCTCTCTCTCTCTCTCTCTCTCTCTCTCTCTCTCTCTCTCTCTCTCTCTCTCTCTCTCTCTCTCTCTCTCTCTCTCTCTCTCTCTCTCTCTCTCTCTCTCTCTCTCTCTCTCTCTCTCTCTCTCTCTCTCTCTCTCTCTCTCTCTCTCTCTCTCTCTCTCTCTCTCTCTCTCTCTCTCTCTCTCTCTCTCTCTCTCTCTCTCTCTCTCTCTCTCTCTCTCTCTCTCTCTCTCTCTCTCTCTCTCTCTCTCTCTCTCTCTCTCTCTCTCTCTCTCTCTCTCTCTCTCTCTCTCTCTCTCTCTCTCTCTCTCTCTCTCTCTCTCTCTCTCTCTCTCTCTCTCTCTCTCTCTCTCTCTCTCTCTCTCTCTCTCTCTCTCTCTCTCTCTCTCTCTCTCTCTCTCTCTCTCTCTCTCTCTCTCTCTCTCTCTCTCTCTCTCTCTCTCTCTCTCTCTCTCTCTCTCTCTCTCTCTCTCTCTCTCTCTCTCTCTCTCTCTCTCTCTCTCTCTCTCTCTCTCTCTCTCTCTCTCTCTCTCTCTCTCTCTCTCTCTCTCTCTCTCTCTCTCTCTCTCTCTCTCTCTCTCTCTCTCTCTCTCTCTCTCTCTCTCTCTCTCTCTCTCTCTCTCTCTCTCTCTCTCTCTCTCTCTCTCTCTCTCTCTCTCTCTCTCTCTCTCTCTCTCTCTCTCTCTCTCTCTCTCTCTCTCTCTCTCTCTCTCTCTCTCTCTCTCTCTCTCTCTCTCTCTCTCTCTCTCTCTCTCTCTCTCTCTCTCTCTCTCTCTCTCTCTCTCTCTCTCTCTCTCTCTCTCTCTCTCTCTCTCTCTCTCTCTCTCTCTCTCTCTCTCTCTCTCTCTCTCTCTCTCTCTCTCTCTCTCTCTCTCTCTCTCTCTCTCTCTCTCTCTCTCTCTCTCTCTCTCTCTCTCTCTCTCTCTCTCTCTCTCTCTCTCTCTCTCTCTCTCTCTCTCTCTCTCTCTCTCTCTCTCTCTCTCTCTCTCTCTCTCTCTCTCTCTCTCTCTCTCTCTCTCTCTCTCTCTCTCTCTCTCTCTCTCTCTCTCTCTCTCTCTCTCTCTCTCTCTCTCTCTCTCTCTCTCTCTCTCTCTCTCTCTCTCTCTCTCTCTCTCTCTCTCTCTCTCTCTCTCTCTCTCTCTCTCTCTCTCTCTCTCTCTCTCTCTCTCTCTCTCTCTCTCTCTCTCTCTCTCTCTCTCTCTCTCTCTCTCTCTCTCTCTCTCTCTCTCTCTCTCTCTCTCTCTCTCTCTCTCTCTCTCTCTCTCTCTCTCTCTCTCTCTCTCTCTCTCTCTCTCTCTCTCTCTCTCTCTCTCTCTCTCTCTCTCTCTCTCTCTCTCTCTCTCTCTCTCTCTCTCTCTCTCTCTCTCTCTCTCTCTCTCTCTCTCTCTCTCTCTCTCTCTCTCTCTCTCTCTCTCTCTCTCTCTCTCTCTCTCTCTCTCTCTCTCTCTCTCTCTCTCTCTCCCCCCCCCCCCCCCCCCCCCCCCCCCCCCCTCTCTCTGCCTGATCACTAAGCTAAATTAAAATGAAGTATCATGTAGTATTGGAATGAATGGTAGTGGTATAAATCACTTTTTGTTGTGGCATTTTGGATACCAGTGCTTTATGTGTGTATTAATATTTATGTAAAAAAAAAAAAAATGGAAAGGAAAAAAAAGGAGAATAGTGGAATCAGAGAAACTTAAATAAATTTAAAATTTGTAGTGGATCAATATTTGAAAATTATGATGATAACTAATCATAAATACCATTTTTAATTTTAATATTTTAATTTTAATTTGGTCCATTAATTTAGATAATCTCTTAATTGCTGTAAATTTATTAGAACTCAATCCTATCAATTATGTATAAATAAATGTGTCTAACCCATATTATCATCACTACTAATGCAACTGACTTACACAAGAACATGCTACAATGTGGTCACTATAGGAAATTAATTATATAAGCAAAAAAAGTTGATTCACACAATTTTAATGCAGTATTTATTAGTTATTCAAATAGCTAAATGGCATTCACACCTCAAAGTGACATTTCAAGTATAAGAGTTTGATTTAAATGGTCAGACTAAAGATTCCCTTCCCCTTTCATTTTCATTTTTTTCCAATTTTACTTAATGATAATATGTCTGGGAACATTTGGATTGCTATCATCTATTTTGTACTAATTAATTAACTGTTCAGAGGAGTAAAATATCATGAAAAATAATTCAAAATATCACAGAGAAGTTAAGAATATAATTATTTTACGCAATTTCATTTAATATTTTCAATTAAAAATCCAGTGGTAATAATATAAAAATATTAACTTCTAGCTCAAATTATGAGTGAAAATTGTTGATGAAATGCATTTATAGTGAGAGAGAGAGAGTGGTTTGTGTTTCTTCTATAAGTAATGGTTGTGATATGGAGTTGAAATGATGGATATACTGATAAAAACAAAAAGCTTGAAAATATATCTGTAATATGATGACTAGTTACCTTTTACTTATTAAAAAATGGAATAGAAACCAATTTCCATCCTGTATTAGTATAATGTAATAGAAAAATATCAAGTTACCAATAATGGATATGGAGATTTAGATATTTGGTATCTCGTCCATGTGACATGTGAAAATTATTCATAAAATGTATGTATAGTGAGAGAGTTGAGACTGGAGATACACTGAAAAAATAAAGAAACTTGAAAACATTTTAATTCCTTTAAAAAACAATGATAGAAATTTTTTATGAAATTTCTTACTTTTCAAACCAGACTTTATCCAACTGCCTTATCATAGAACTTAAAAAAAATAAGTTTTCCTTTAACCAATTTTTGGCTGACAGAAAAGTTGAATGCCATGGCACAGGAGCCCTAATAATTCTAAAAAAAAAAAAAATTAAGACTTAAGAAATATAATATTAACAAAAAAGTTCTAAATTAATGTTTAAGCAATCTTAATAAAGCTTTTATTCTGAAATGGATCAATTAAATCTATATCATTTTGTAACTAATTCTGTTGCCTAAATAATAATAATAACTCATGTCAGACTCTAATAGAGCCATTTAATAAACTTTTAAATAATTTCCAGTTTCTTAATATCAATGCTAATTTATTAATTAGTCAAAAAAATATTCAATTACCAAATGATATCACTTTTTGTTTAATAAATTAGCATTGATATTAAAGGGGGGGGGCATTATTTACAAATTTGTTAAATGACTCTATTAGGGTTTGATATATAAATATTATTTAGGTATATTCCTTGTTTATTATAGACTTGTTGAAATTATTATAATGTATTTATATGTATGTATGTCTACAAGGGCAAAAACACAACTATATATTATTGATTGGGAACAGATTCCAGGAATTTGTGCATGTGTCAAACAATACTGAATACCAACTTTTATTTCATATTGTATGCTGTAATGAAAGTTTAATGTTAAAAAAAAAACAAATTTGGGAGAATATCAGGTAGAAGTCCACAGAATGTGGATCAAGTGAATATTATAATTCTTAGCTATAAAAAAAATCTTCCCCACAGAAATGAACTCATATTAATATGGTGAGACTTGATTTATAACCTATTTTGGCCATGAATATGAGGAAAACCTCGAAAGTACAAGGCCTAGATTAATTTAATTTAATTGTTTTTGATACTACTGACAGTTTCTTCTTCGGCGTGTTAAAGCACTTATATATACTGTAGTAGTTTAGTGAAAGTCTGTACACTTTATTTTCCATTCAGCAATTTTTGTGGTCATCGTTGTTATTTTCAGAATTTTGTTTAATTATTGGCTATCATCTAACAGTAAAACTATAATTAGCTAGTGAAAAAAAATATTGAATAAGGGGCTTCATAATATAAGAATGTATTGATGTTAATTTCACTTTTATTTACTTTGTCTGATCATTTTAAAATATTCACAAATTTTCTTATAGTACGCGCATTATTCATTTCTAAAAATTATGCTTATATTTTATTCTTATCCAAATTAAATGGCCTACATTTAAGAATAAGTGAAAGAAAACATATATGATCTTTTGTATATATATCAAAGCGTCGGCCAGGAAACGAACCCCGAGACAACTGCTTGTAAGGCAGCTATGCTAAGCATTCGGTCACAATGCTTGTCAAAACATATATGATCTTTAACGGAAAACATATAAAAAAAATTATTATAAAGCTTTTTATTAACATTTATATATAAACTTTGATTTTTTTTAAAAAAAAAAAAAAAACGGCTGTCATTTCTTTTTTTTTTTTTAAGGAGGAAAAAACAGGAAAATATTTTTATAAATGAAATAAAAAGAAATACAATCATTTCACTAAAACAAAAATACAATTATGTTATTTAAACACAAAGTATGTAATTCGATACATGATATATACTTTTTTACCTTTAAAAAATAATTTATTAGTGTATACAAAAAAAAAAAAAACTCTCAATGAAAACCAATTAAAATAATCCGATTGTTTTCTTTTAGCATGTTAAAACCGCTTGAGGGCGTAATTTCTATGCAAATGCACAGAAATAAGCCGTTTAAGTGGCTGCGCTGCTATATAACATTCTATCCCAATGATTAAGCATAGAAATAGTCTATTTCCTTGTCTGCGGCAGAAATAGGATGTTTATTCTATGCCGCAGAGGATGCCGCCACTTATGGCGAACTTTGTATTTCTATACTACAGCACAGAAATAGGACATATTATTCTGCCACAGTTTATACGAACATCCCATTATTAACATTTCAGATACAGGTATTTATCAGCACAGAAGTAGGATGTTTGTTCCACGAACAATCCCATTTTAAATTTCATTACGGTATTTTGTGAGGGTTTGCGTGAGATAAATCGCGAGACCAATCAAAAATACCGACTTTATTTTTGGCCATGATGTTGTTTGAATAAATTCATTTGTGTGGTTACAATGTTGTTTGGGGGAAATTATTTCTTTTTATTCTTGTTAAAATTAGCAATTTTATTTGCGTGGCCACAATGTTTTTGTTTTGGAGAAATTACTTATTTTTCTTCATACTAAAATTTGATTTGGGTCGCCATGATATTGTTTTTATTCTTGTTAAAATTACAAAATTTCATTTTAGAAAAATAAAAATTAATAAAAAAAAAAGTTTATCCAATTCATTTTTTATTTCTTTTATATAAATTTCATTATTTATGATTTGATTGTTAATCAAAAAAAGCAGTGTAAAGTTGAAAGAAAAAAAAGAACAATGGCCCAATAACATTATAATTATGTTTGTTTACATAGAAATTATACCCTCAAGCAGTTTCAATACGCTAAGAAAAAACAATAATCCAATAATCTGTGAATTAAATATTAGACCAGCAAAGATAATTTTAAAAATTTCCTAAATTTTAGTTTAGTCAAAATAAAAGCAGATTAACTGCCCCTAATATATTAGATTCAAAACTGTTTAGGTAGATATAAAAGATAACCTTATTGTGTTTAGTCAGCCATCAGCTATCTTAAAATCAATAACTTGTAGTATCCAATGATTATAATCTGTTTTTCATCTCATATCCAAAGATGTTTCCACAAGTTCTTTGATACAAAATCAATTTGCTGAGGATTCTGGAATTATTTGAAATCAACATATCAAATACTCTGAAAATGCATAAACACAAACTATACAAAAATGAATTAATGAATCTCCGAAACACCCAAACAAACAATGTTCTACATATTTGTTATTACTAACATTTCAGTGTACTTGAAAATTCAAATAAAGCTTGGTTTTTTCTAAAAACTGTTTTGTTTTGTTTTGTTGTTGTTTTTTTAAAAAAAAGAATTTGCATTTTAAGAATTTTCAGGCTTTCATGAAAAAATCTTTCTCAAAATACTAGATGGATTTCAGTACCATTAAAAGTCAATCAGTTAAAAAAAAAAAATCAAAATCTAAAACTCTTATAGCAAAAGATTAAATATTTATTATGATATCAATTCTGATTAATTTTTTTAAAAAAAGACTATAAACTTTTATTAATAAATGAGAATAAATAAATTGGAAATACATAATGAAAGATAATGTTGCTGACCTGACCAATGACAGTACTAACATGGGATTCAAACCTGTACCCTTAGATTCTTGAGTATTAAATTTTAAAATAACTCTCTAACCAACTGAGCCATCCTAACAAATAATGAAAGATACTTGGCTGAAATTTTTATAATATGGCATTTTACTTGTAATTATATTGGACTACTTCCATTATCTAGGATTAAGTGTTAAATGCTTTTATAAAAATTTAAGCTATTTAAATTTTTCAAATACATTCAATTATTAGTAATAGCATATACAAAACTGTAATGTTTATACTGAATCTTTATATAAACACAAACGTGTGTAAATACGTTTTATATTATATTTAATAATAAAATATGAAAATAAATAAACACTTTCATATTTACATTATGTTTACAATGACTATACTCTGCCTGCTACCATTGAAAAAATCATCAATCTAGGGTGAACTATAGAGAGGACTTCACATGCCCTTACAGATTTTACCTCCCACTTACAGCTGTTGTGTGACAGCCAGCCTTGTGAAAATGGTGACATTGCAACAACCATTTTGCTTTGACAACTAATGTCTGGAGAATTATAGATTTTGTTTTTCAGCTCTGTGTCAGGAGTTCTCTTTAGAAGGTGCATGGAGAATGTGAATCCTGCCTGTCAGCTTGTGACAGTGTTTCACTGGAAGTTGTATAGACTGCTACTCAGCTATGTGATAGTTTTTAACTGGAGAATGTGTACACAGCAATTCAGCTATATGGCAGTAGTTCTCAGCTATTGTCTGGAGAATGTAGATTGTGTCTTTCAACTCCATGACAGTAGTTCTCTCAGAACATGTATGGAGAACATATATTCTGCCTTTCAGCTCTGTGACAGTAGTTCTCTTGAGGCTGTATAAACTGCCATTCACCTATGTGACAATCATTGGCTGAAGAATTATGTGACAGTAGTTTTCAGTCTCTAACTTCAAAAGGCTCGACTATTTATTGCCAGATCCCAATTCTTAATGAAAGCATTTGGATTCAGCGAGCATCATTGTCCATTGGCCAGTTGTTTCCATTAGCTATGTGCTATCTATTTGTATATACATTAGTTAAAGGTGATGAATGTTCAATCTGATTTAGATAAGACAAGATCTTGACTAGTTAATTATTTGATGGTAAGGTGAATTATGATGAAAACACAATGATTTGAATGGTTTTATTGTTATTTCCATCATGTTTAAAAAACAGTCATTAATTTTGTCTTTAAAAAGAAGCAGAAGGTGAAATATACAAAATTTATGATAACTGTTGCTTTTGTCAAATAACCTAATTGATTAGAGAATAACCTTAAATTCATTATTTAAGAATCTAAAGATCGCAATTCAAGAACTATAATAGTACTGCTAATGAGCAGTTAACAATAACTGAAGAAGAGAGGAACATACTACTACTCAAAATATTGAATATACTAACACATGTGACATTACTAACATTTATATGTACTTGAAGAAATTCAAATAAAAAGTTTGAACTTTTCTAAAAAGATTTAACAATTAAACCACCGAACATATAATTAGATATTCAAATATTTTATCACCAATAACATTATAAAGTAATATCATCCGAAGAAAACAATCTGATAATCATTAATCCCATTACATAATTAAAAATAAACTTGTCACAGAAAAGAATTTAGTAAATGGATATACTTTATATGGCAATTATATGTACATCATATGTGTAAATATGGGATGGTTATTGTGCCAATTTACCATAACTATGATCTGGGCTCTGTCAAATTAGATTTTTTTTTTAGATTCCAACCAGTTTTAAGATTTTTCTATCAAGTAAGTAACTGTAGGCAATTCTGTTAGCCATTCAAAATAGGATAATAAATAATTATCAAACCAATCTTAACTAGAAAGTAAGATGAAATGCAGACAATTAGAAGTTAGCAATTTTTTCTTTAGTATTTATATGGAATTAATGATTTATTATAATTTATATTTTTAAAAACATTAAGCATTTATTAATCCTAAAGTAATAATATTTATTATATAGATATTGCTTCAAGGAGATAACAAATACAATCAATAACCAAATACCATCACTGTTTCATTGCTAATTCAGTATTCAACATTTAAGCCAATAAACATCACATGATCACTATTTCTTATGCTTTACTCTTAACTGTTATTAAAACAGACAAAACTCACTATACATATTGATTACTCTGGCTTGCACTGAGTGGCAATACGTATAATAAGTTTTGCCTGTTTATTCAACATTTACTTAACCTTTAATATAAATAGTTCAAAAGATTCAATTAGTATTGCCAAATTTATTACAATCAAATTATATAAATTAATCTTGCACAAATAACAATACATAACAATATGTTAAATAAAATGTACCAAAAATATTCCCTATCACTTTAATAATTTACTTGTGAAGTATTTTAATTCATCTTTCACTTTGTTTCTTTATGCATTGATTAATTTTTATATAATAATTAAATAAAGACACTTTTTGCAATCCAATAATTTATTCTTGGCTAACTTTCTTACAGCTTTCTTCAGAACTATGACTTATAAATATATATGAAAACAACATTTGCAAGTATATATTGTGTATGTTTGTGTTCATATCTATTTATATGTTACAACTCTGAAGAAAACTGTAAGAAGGTTTGTCAAGTGAAGAATAATGCAATGTGAAAAAGGTATTAAAATATGAGTATTTATTTAAACTGCTATATAATAATTTGTTTGCATACAAAAAAAAATTATTTAACTGAAAAAATTCATAACAAAATGGATGAAATAATATAATGATGCATAATTACAACATGGATGTTTAATAATAATTATTGTCAGACTAGTTTTTAAAAGCTTAAAATAATAATTTTTGAATAATTATTTTAAAAAACTAATATGTAATTTGCTTATACTGACAATTTTTTATATATGTAAGTAGAAGGATTTGAACTTAGGATTTTTCAGTCGATATTCATTCTTCACTCCATCTCAAGCAACCAATACTCAATAATTGAATAGTTTATTACACATGAGTTCATAAAAATTTCAAGCACTGGAAGTGGCAGAGGTAGGCTACAATTCCAGGGGCTCAAGTTCTTGAATCTATCATTCCATTACTGCATCAAACTAAATAGGGTTAAAAAATAGTCAAATCTTTTATTTCTTGGAAGTTTATAGGCAATTCAAGCACCAGAAGAGACAGAATTGAGTGACAATCCAGAAGCATGAGCTCCAGAATCTACCATTCTACTACTGTACCAAGCAGTGCAATGCTGGGTATTTGTTATAGTTTGGGTTTTGTTCAAACTGAATTTTTATGATGGCTGTTTTTAGAATTCTTTTACACATTAAAGTTGTCTTGATCACCTTGATTTATTTATTTCCCTATCCTCATTTCTTATTTTCATTGAATTTTTCAATGAAATATTTAGAAATTCCTAATTTATTAAATAACATTTCTTGGTAGGATAAGTTGAATGTTTATTGCAGATGTAACTTTAATCTCCAAGATATAATGAAAAATTTTAACTTCCATTTTTCTGTGGATCAAGAAAATAAATGTTAAACATGGACAACAAATAAAAATGAGACATTTCTATTATTTATCTGATTTTGGAATCAAAAAAAAAGAAAGTTATGGGAAAATAACATGCGGGAATGATAAGTAAAGATTTCATTGAATTTTTATTCATTATACAAATATTTTTGTTAAATACAAACTTTATATAAGATATTTCCTGATCACTTGAACTTTTAGCCTTTAAATATGAAATTTACACTACATCTCATTAAATAACAAACTGAATATTAAAACTTGTTATTTGGATCACTGTTTTCACTTGCTTATTTATGAAGCCTTAGTCAGTTTGTGCAAGAATAAAATAGCAGATTGTGGAATTCAGAGTCCATTGATCATAGGCTCAGCAGTCACTTTTAAGCCCAAACTTCTTATAAAGTTCTGCTATCAATATATTTTAGTCACCTTTACTATACACAAGGGATAGAAATTTCTATTCCTTTTCGAAAGATTCAAGAAAATTTCAAAACTGAATGGTTAATGTTTCAAACATTAAATGATAAAAAGCAACTATAATAAAATAATGGCAATTTAAACTTTTTTTTTCTTTTAAATAATGAAGATGGTACTGAAGAATATTGTTGAACAATATTAAAATAATAAAATATTATACAATTTAAATTCTTAACTTTTTAAATTATAAAAATCACAATAATTAACTATAATTCATAATGATGAGGAACAATTATTATTATTCAAACTGTAATATAAATTGGATTTTGCATCACCAAAAAACAAATATCCAAAGTCATGTGACATTTAAGCACTAGACTGAAAGGCTGAACACAAGATTTTTTTTACTTTCCTTGACTAGGAATCAATCGATGAAGTTTAAACTCTTAGACCACAATCGTGCCATGCACTAAATCATATAAAGCATTGCGACATATTTTGTAATTTTTACATATACACAGATAGCATCAAAACAAAATTATAGATTTTAAAATATTTGAATCAGTTTTTCAAAAAAACATATCTATGTGTCGGTACTTCAAATCTAAAGATTAGAAAATTATTCTCAAACAGAGCACTTACCTATTAATAAACGGTTTAGTTACTGTACTTATCTTTAAACGACTTTTTTCATCAGGATCTAGCAGAATATAATTCACTAAAAATATCAAATTAAAAAAATACTTGAGTATATTTGTGTGTGTATATGATGATTATATTTTTAATATACAAATCAAAAGATATCTCCAATGTGTGTATAAATATATATGCTAATATAAACCCTTTATGGTACTTCATTATTTAGCCAGGCTTGCCAACCAAGCTAGGCTATGTAATGAGTACCCAATTTATATATTAAAAAATAACCAAATGACCTTATTTCTCAGAAATTCATAAAAAAATTGAGTACCTAAAATGACAAAACTGGATTGTAATCCACAGAAGTTAACAATTTATTGATCATACTTGGAATTAATTAAATTGAAATTTAATAAGTGTTATCTTTCAGATCTCATATTGTAATACTGAAATTTAATTAACTTAATTGTTTATAGTGTAATGCATATTAGACTCACCGAAATGATTTTCACAATTAGCAGCACTTTTTATCATGGAACAAAGTGTCACATGATCGTAGACATTACACATTAGTAACATTTAAATTCCTCATAATCTTTTTAAATAATTCAAAATCTTAAATATAATCAGCTAAGATAATGTAAAGAGCATGTAGTCTCATTATAATAGGAATTCTACCATTTAAATATATTTGATTTTCTCCTAAGTTTCTAAAATTGTAAAAAGAGATGGTTAACAAAAAAGAAGAAAACATTCACTCTATAGACATTTATCTAAAGCAAATACATTTTTTTACTATTTGCAGCTAATGTTTGTTTTTCAGGAAAATTCATGGAAAAAAACTGTAAGTATAGAAAATAACGGGTAACTTATAGAAATATCTTTGACTTACTTATATTTCTAAAAACCATAAATAAATAAAAATCTTTTTACATTAAATGTTTTGATACAATAAAATCATGAAAATTTTTTTTTATTACAAAATGATAAAGCATATAAAATAGTGCATTGATAAATAAAAACATGATATTCAAAGTTAATCAATAAATAATGATATGATTGTTAAACTTTAATTCTTAACAAACGCAAAAAATATTGCATTAAGTTTTTAAGTTTAGATGATACATTTCCCGGAAAGTGTGTGATGATATTTTACTTATAGTTATATGTTGGATTATTTCCATCATCTAATTTAATTGTTAAATGTTTTTATACTCTTCCTACTATATTCAAAAATTAGAAATAACACACATATTAGTATATTTTACTGTAATATCTCCACACCAAAAGTCAATATCTTTATTTATATTATTCTATTTATTTCTATTCTATTTATTTCTATACCACACATTGAGTTATTTAATAATTATATTTTACAATGTTTTGAATAGTATTATTCTCTTGACTTAACCAGTGACAATACTAGCATAGAAATTCTGTCACAGGACAGAATAACATATATTGGATAAAGTATCATCTGATCAATTTTTATGCTAGTACTATCATTAGTCAGACCATCTATATCTGAAGAAGAGAGAAAGATAATACTACTCTTTAAAAGAAAATAATAATATTAATTAAAATATTGTGTTAACATTAACTTGCATAATAAATCATAAAAACATCACATGATCAATACACCTTTGCTTACATTTTATTTGCTATCTAATAACAATTTCTTCTAATCTCATTACAATTATGCCATCTAGTGTAAGCTTTAGATATTAATGACAGATAATAACTACAAAACTATGAGTCTTAAACTGAAAACACTTTAATGTTTTCAATCCAAGCCCATTAGCTTAAGCCAGAAACTAGTCTGGGGATATTGGATGAGTAGGCACTAAATGGGGATTTTATGCACAAGCCTTCTGGCATCCATTGATTACTCTAGCTTGCTATGTGTGACAATATATATAGTGAGTTTTGCCTGTTTTAACAACAGTTATACACAAGCATAAGAGGAGGTGGTCATGTGATGTTTATTTTCAGATAATAGTGCTTAATAAATCCATATACTGTAGTGTCCTATCCAAGTATCTTTGCACTTATTTCTATGTTATGGCTTTCATCAATGAAAAACTAGTCTGGAAATATTTGGATAAGGCAGCAGTGAATAAGAATTTATTAAACACTACTATCTGTGCATCTATTGATTACTAAAACTTATACCACATGGCATAAATATAATGAGAATACAAGAAATTGATATTAGATAGTTTGGATATTATTATTCATAGTTAAATGTACTTAGAAAAATACAAATAAAGTCTCAATTTTTCTAAAAACATTTAATAATTAAACTAGATGATGAAGTAGTTCAACATTTAATTCCACGTATACATAAAAAACTCAACCATGTACTTAGATATTTTCTATCATATATTCCTATGAAAAGTAATTTTAATTATCAAATCTAACACTCATATTTCATTCATAACCTCAATTCATAATAAAATGAAATTTTTAAAAATTTAAAAATATCTTCCTGACAACGTAGACCACAAATATATAAATCAAAAAATATATAAAAAGGTAGATAAGTGATTGATATAATCATAATTGTTATAAAAATTCAAACCTGTAAAATATCAATTATAATAAAAATTGATTATAAACTGAATGTTTTTGCTACTTTTAAAATGTAATTTAAGATTGAAATAATTTATTTTTCTTTATCTATATATAACAGATAATGAAAGTTAATGTTTTCATTCTAAATGAAAGACAACCATTTTTATTACATTATCATGCATCGAAATTTTAAAAATATATGTTTTAAAAACAAATATACTTTTTAAAAAAGAAATTCAGTGTATATAATTGAAAAAATATTTTCACATAAATATTTAATAAACACAAAGTAAACAACTAGACTGAAGAAGTCTTTAAAAATAAATCAAAATACTTGCCTATGCTCTTGCAGTTTCCATATTCATAATAGGATTCTACTTCATTTTCTAATTCCTTTAACACAGTTTTCATATTACAAAGTTTCTCTCCTAACATTTTCTTAATTTTCTCCAAAAAATTCTTGGGTTAGTTTTGGGAAGCATATGCTTTGGAACTCCATTTGCAATATAAAATTCGGAACGCTTAAAAATAAAAATAATTATCATGATCTAAGCTTCAATATTTAATCCAAAATTAATAAAAATATAAGTTCTACCTTCTACTTTTAAAAAAAAAACATAGCTTATTTATAAATCTAAAAAAAAGGTGAATTAAAAAACTAAAAAGTTGTCATTGGGTATGAAGGTTTGCACAGGCAGCATAAAAACAGTTTGATTATTTAGCAAGAATTAATGGCCACAACTATATTTTTTTTTCTTTTGATCATTTACTCTTATGGTAAAAAATATGCACTCATATTTATAATTTCCATGCCTTGTTTAAAATCATGTTACAGTATAGAATATATAAAACTTTGAATGATGCTAATATATTAAAATTTGCTTTAATATATAATAATTCATATTTTGTTATTGTTTGTTATTTTCATATATAATGAGTTTTGCATTATTTCACCTTTTTATCTCTAATATCTACAAAGTGCATAAATCATAGTGATTTAAAAAGATCCAGACCTTTATTTGTGGTTTTAAATAACACTATTTAATTGATACTTTATATTCTGTGCTAAATGGGGGGGGGGGGATCCCAATTTTTTATAATGCTTTTGAACCCCAATTATTAGATGTCACAAGAACTCTAGAAACCAATCTAGCTGAAATTATCATTTTCTAACATCATAAAGTCTTTTCTTAACATTGTACATAAAGTTATCAGTATTGAAATTATTATAAACCTGTCACATTTTCAACCAACCTCTAATGATTGTTATCATTTTTTAAACGACTTTCTGCACCAGAAATTTTCTTCCTATGTTGTCCAAAAAATTTAATTATTAGTTATAATGATTTAGAAAATGTTAAAACAATTGTAACAGCAGAATAGGTTTGAATTTGTAATAAAGAAAATTTATTTAAAGCTGAGCACTTTCCATACTGAATAGTATCATAATCATAGCATTATGTGATTAAAGGAAGTTGAGATCTAGATTTAAAATTACTTTTGAATATTAAACAATAGATTATAATAAAATTGAATTCTTAGGAGTAGATTTACATACTAATGACAAAAATGGTTGCTACAAGTGCTACTTTTTAAAAGAGGGGTGCTAGAGTCTTTTTATTGATGGTGTGATCATCTTTAGCTATTAACCATGCCTCCTTCACCTTTCTTTTTCTGTCATCTCTTTTGGAACAAAATGATGTCAGCTGTAGAGGAAGTTGCAGCCTGACTGCAACAATTGATCCAAGAACATGGAAGAGTATTCATTGCTTTCATCGGCCTGGTTGTATAGATAATTATGCTGGGCAAGTCTTATACATGTTAGCTCAAGTTTCACCATAGTAAGACTTCAAGCAATTAGTTTCTTTGCAATTAATTTTGTACACAATTTGATGTGAAGCCTTTCTAGTTATTTTGTCTTTTGAAGTATTTAATAATTTATTCAAAGATGGGGCGGTGAGTGAAAACTGATATTGTATTTATTGGTACAAATATTTTGTAATTTATGTTCAACTTTCAAAACATAAGGGAGACTAAACCATTTTTTATTATTAAGTTGAATGTTTATAGGATGCAAGATTTTGTTATAAAATTAGCAATAATTGCATTTATTTTTTTAGAATTGTACCTAATGTTGATTAGATCTTTAGTATATAGATCGATGTGTCTTCTCCGATCTGCCTCGAATTTGCACAACTTTAAGTTTTTATGCAGACCAACATATTTATGGGAGAAGAAAGACCTAGAGTGTATAATACCTCTTAGATTTAATGGTTTAAAATTATCCTATAATCTAAAACATTGTCCTGTCTGATAATATCTAAGACTAAAAATTTTATGTTGAGCAGAAATTTTTTCTTGATGATCCAAATTATAGAGTTGTAATTGTGAACCCAATATCAATTTTACTAATAGTTTCTTCATTTGCACATTCTAAAGTATTATCCACATATCTGGGTTATAAGAAAGTATTTTTCAGACACTCAAATTTTGGAAGAATCAAATTCTCAAATTTGGACACAGACTACAGACAACTCCACTGAAAGGGAGCCCCATAGGTTAGCCATAATTCATTTTATATGTTTTGTAATTAATTGATGTGATTATTTTGTCACTAATTCAATTTAATGGGTCTATAATAAAGTTTTTTTCTTGATAATATTAATTGACTTGCTGCAAAAATTCTTATACAATTTTAATAGATCTAATTAATAATATTTAAAAAATGAACAAATATATGAAGTAGATGACCCTCCTATCTACATAAACCAAGTAAGAAATAAAATTATGATATATATTTTTATATAAAAATGCTTTTTAACAATGTAAATAACTTGATTACTTTAGGATAGCTCTAAACACTTGACTCCTTAAAATTTATAATGTCTTTTAAAAAAGAGATATAGTGAAATAATAAAGGAGTTCTACAAGTAAATGCAGAAAATGATGTAAACAAATCTATTTTTGAATTTATAATAACGTAGTTACTAATTTTAAAATATATATACATCTTTTTTTAATTTTATAATGATAGTTTCCCACAAATTTATAAGCAAAAACATAAAGAAATTAAATACATAGAATAACAACCAATACTTCTTGAACAAATACAAAAATTTTCATTTTATAAAATTCCATTTATCTTTTTTTTTTTAAAAATCTATAAAATGCCACCAATGTTTTGATAATATTATATAATCTTTAACAAAATATAATTCATCTGCAGTATAAATAAAATAAAAATATATATAAAAAAATACCAAAAATACGATATATAAAACAAACTAATAAATATAAACAATAATATTTTACAAAATGTTAATTTTTTTTATCTTTTCAAATAGAGAAATTATTAATATTATAAAGACTTACTTTTTTAAAAACATTATTACAAAAAAAATTGATGAAAAAAAATCTATATTTATTTATGTTTTATAATACATATACATGTTTTTATTTATATATTTTTGTTTTATTTTATGTTTCAGAAGAATTATGTTTTCACAAAGATTATACAAAGTAATTAGATTATTAATGACTTTTTTTTTTTATGAAATTCAGTTCAGTAAAATATTTTTTTTTTAAAGGAAAAGATTGTGTTCGAATTGGGGGGGGGGGGGATACTGTATATATATTTATAAGTGTTTATTTTAAATTCAACAATTATTTTTAAATAATTCTAACTAATTCAAAACTTTACTATTCAAAACATAACTTTAAACATTATATTAATAAGTTCTAGGTTCATTCTGTTTTGGTTTTTTTCAGTTCTAAAAAAAAAAAATCAGCACATTATAATATTTATATTTAAAAGTCTATCATTGCATATATAAATATGTAACTACAAATAAATATTTATATAAAGTAACAACTTTTATTTTGAAAATAAAATGTAAACTTTAAAGTTAACTAAAAAGATGTTACGATCACAATAGTGCTGTTATTGAACAAATGTTTTAGGCACGACTATATCTAATGAATCTCAAAACAGTTATGAATGCCTACCACTTAAGAATCTTTTGATATTTGTTTTCATGGTATATTGCTGTTATTGTTAGGTTTATTTATGTTTCTCCATTCTTGATGTCTTACAATTATATTATTCAATCCTGATGTGTGAGACACTTTCTTGACATTTACCTTTCAAAGAAATTTAATTTACTAAATAAAATTCCTCCAAAAATCAAATGAAATGAAAATATTAACTTGTAAATAAAGTTAGTAAAATAAAATGACTAGTAGATCTTACTGGTTCAACAGCACCATATTATCCTATAGCATATGATGTAGGCTATGATTATGGAGACTCAAGGTCTCTGAAAGTGCTTAGCCATATAACTTGTAAGAAGATTGAGACAAGCTTCACTTTTTTGCGTAAAGCGCAAGCTAAATTACCTATCTATAGCATATAATTATAGATTAAGTTAAATGATTATTATTCTATTATAAATGATTTTTCCAAATTTAATTCATATATCATACTACCAACTTTATCTTATTCATCCATCTCACAGATCACTTTTTAAGTTTTTTACTATCTTTTGAAATCAGGTTTAAGAAGTCGTTTGTTCCTCTTGTTATTTCTTTTAACGACAAGTCTAATCCAACTCCCACTTCATTCTTTTATTGGCCTGAAGTCTATATATTGCTTTTGTATTAAGTGAGCCTTCATTTAATAAATAAGCACTGATAAAACAAGATCATTATAAAATCTTCCAGCTTCAGCATAATAGGTATATTCTCTTTTAATATTAAATTGTTTATACTAGAAACATTTTATCTAAGCTTAATTCTGTGATTAATTTCAACCATTATGTTTTCATCTATATTAATAATCTGAGCAAGGTATTTTATAAATGTTAAATTTTAATTTATTGTTATCAATCTTTTTTGAAAAATTATTAAACATTATATAGTCTTTCTATATCATTTTCATTTCATAATCTCTTGTAACATTTCTGAAGCTCTCGAGCATTATTTATGAAAACAGCCATATTATCTGTAAAACGTAGTTGATTTATGTAATCTTCATTTATTTTTGTTTTATTAGTATTTTATTTTAATCCATAAAACAGCTACTTGAAGCTAAATATATAGTGAGCAAACTCTTCTAATAAATAGACACCAGTATTTAATACTATTTAAGGCTCTGCTTTATTTTATCTCTTGTTGATTAGGTGTAAAATTAAAGTTCACCCTAACATTTATTTGGAACTTAATAAATATTGGGCACCTCTTTTTTTCTCTTCTGTAAAATATGTTAAATCCAACTTGTAATAAATTAGTAAAACAAAAAAGCCCTGAAATATAATATTTCTGTAGAGTGAAGATTATTTTGAGTACTAGAAAACTTTTTACTAAAAATTAGTATAATAATAATAATAATACAGCAGTGAGAATATTAATAATAACAATAAAAATCATAATAGCAACAACAATAATAATGAGGTCATAATTAAATAATTTACCATGGCTTGAAGCAATTGCCATTCGCAAATAAGTATGGCCATTTCAACTTCAAGAAGGGGAAATGAGTTTTGTGATGACTATACAAACCAATCTGTGAACCTCAAATAAGTCTATATGTGTAGCATGTTAAACCATTCTTCTGTTTATTTGATATTTTGTGATGCTATCTTTTAATCTTTTTTTTGAAAGACTTCAGTGTTTTATCTATTTATAGTTCGACATTTTATTATATTCTCAATCCTATCTTCCTAATAAAGGCAATCACAAAATTGTATCTCTTTAGAGTGTCTTTGAGATAATTTTTATAATGTAAATAGAGTTAAAAGATATCCTCTTATAACTGACTTGTTCTAAAAGCAACAGCAACACATTAGAGTCTGTGTTGCATGTCATCTCACCTACTTAAAATGCTATCCAAATATATTAAAATTGGTTCATATTCTTAAATCGATGATCATCCAAGTTAAAAGGCTGTTGAAATTTTTAAGCATGAAAACTATATTCAAATTTATTGTAAAATCTGATATTAATTTATTTCACAAATTATTTCATACATAATTTTACAGACTATTAATATCACATGCTTCCAAGTGAAGAATTTTGCATAACATCCGTAAATGAATTTTCATAATGTCTGTATTATAGTAATAGGAAATCTAAATCTGCCTTCTGCACAATACTCAATAGCATTATATTCAATTGATTTAATTGTAGTAATTATATTAATTTAATGAAATGCCTTATTTTTTACTTGTTAAATGCCACAACAACATGAATATCTTATATTCATCTTTTTATTTAAAAGACTAAATGGCTCACATTCTCAAGTTGATAATTATTCAAATCTTGACAAGCTGCTGAATTATTACTCCTATTTCTGGCTGGTCAAGAACTTGAGCTTTTTTAACAGTAATTATTAAACCAATGTCTTTATATGTTGCATTCAAAATTTCATATTTTTTTCTTATATTTTGGATTGACTAAGAATAGCCATAGTTATCTGTATATTATAAATCCAGAAATTCAAATTTTAAAATTCCACTATCAAAATTGTATCATATGTTTGTTGCTTGTTTCATAAAGCTGCCTATATGTAGATTTAAAGTTCTTTTCATAAAAAATTGAAAATACAATTGGAATAAGTACATATTCTTGTTTAATAACAATTTTTATCTAAAATTCTATGAATCTTTTGCCTGTTGAAATAACAATTAGTCTAATTTCATCACATAAAAATTGTATATTATGAATAATCTTTGGTGGGCAACTAATTAATTTGAATCAGTCCCATAAACTTGTTCACTTGATAATGTCAATTTATAAACTGGTATAATTTAAGGTGTGTATGCTTAAAAAATTAATAGTTGTGAATTTGACCATAATTAGTTTTGCAATTTAAAACTGTTTATTAATAACTAATTGTAAACAGGTATGATAATTCCAGAATGAGGGGGAGAAATCAGTGATAGAGTGACAGAAAAATAACATATTAGAGATGTTTTTGTGGTGATTGCATAAATCAATCTATGAATAACAATTACTTCATATGTGGGGCATGCTAATTTTTATTTTTTTTCTGCAGCAAACTTTACTTTTTGAAATATTTCAATACCTTATCTTTATTCTATCCTCATCCATATTTTTCAATGAAAACATTTGGTGATAAACTCTTTATAATTATTATCATGTAAATGGAGTTTGTCTCTTATTGTAAACTTTGGTCAAGTTCACATAATTTTTTTTTTCAAGAAGTACTATTCGTTTGCTTTGCATATCCAATTTAGCAGTAAGAATTTATAAATGTTGACTAAATAGTGTCACATTCATCTAATTGAATAATATATTACTTGGTCTTATGATCAGATTGTTATATTTTTAGAATAACAAATTTTTTCTCATGTCTGTATGTTATATTGATAGGAATCTAGTATTTACTTTGTTGCAATAAATTGGATAAAATAACAGTAATATATTCAATTAATCTTTTTTTTTTCTTCTCATGTGTCATAGCATCAGCCGGGAAGCGAACCCGCTAACCCGGGACAACTGCTTGTAAAGCAGCCGTCGTTGACCTCTCAACCACCAATGCTTGACCAATTAATCTTTTTGCAATAGTTATATCAAAATATGTGTTAAATATATTAAATCACTAAAAGATTATAAATTGGTGTATTAACTATTTGGATACAGACTATTTTACTAGAGGTTAGAAAGAATTATATAATTCTTCATCTACTTATTTAATTTTGTGTTTATCAATTAGACGAAATTAGTGCTATCCTGCCTAAATTTATGTTATACTCACAAATTAAGTAATGTTATAAAGATGTTTGCATCAGTACCAATAACCTCATTTTAATAAATTTTATTAAGCAAAGATATGAGGAGGGCAAAAATTAATTAAAGAAAAAATTAAAATTAATATTTTTTTATTAGTCATTCATTAGGCTAGAGATTATCCAATAATAAATAATATTTCTGAAGTGTAATTTTCACTGTACCACTCTTACACAATGTTGGGACTGGTTTCTATTCACTTTTAACATCCTATGGAGGGATGTCTAATCATAAGCATATGATCAAAGATGTGTGAAAAAGATTATGATCCTTCATGATGCACATTTCTTGCTGAACTAGCACTCATCACTTGGCCTATATCACAATCTCTTACACATATCTTTATCATTTTTCAATATACTGTAATGGTCTGGATCCCCTAAAGGAATCAAAGTTGTTACATCTAACTATAGTCGGATTTAGGGTCTTTATTTAGGATGCTATGACTGATATGATTTAACTTTAATCCAAGATTGAATCCTTTTCAAACAAGATAATTTAAAATTAAATATTCAATACAAATGCAATTTAGATTAATTCATTCAATCTTCGCCTTTGTAGATGGTTCTGTTATGCTCAGTATTCGAACTCAGGGTAGTTTTGATATCTAACTCTCTTCAAATGTTTCCATCAATATCCTACATTAGTAATAGTACTTAAAAATATAATCTCAATCGATTTTAAAATTAATTTCAACCAAATTATCAAGATATTAAATTAGTATGATATATGTATGTGAGTGTGTGTATTCATATCTTATTTATTTCGAAAAAATAAATAAATAAATAAAATAAATCAAGAAAAAAGATCAATTTGTCATAGAGCTGTATAGACCAAGAATAAAAAAGAAAAAGATATTTAGAAGAATTAATGATAAAGCTATGTTATTAAGTAAATAGAATTATAAAATAGGTTGAAAAAAGATTTGGTTATTTTGTACTTGGTGATGGAAAGGTTGAACATTCCAAATAAAGTAATACATTCTGCTGTTTTTTAGACCTCTTTGTGCATTATGTAATTAGTGACATCTATTTACTCTGCAGTCTGGTAAAGGAAGGCAAAGCACTGTATGGCAACTCTTTCTATTTGGCAAGATGACTACAAAATTTGTTTACTGTCTATCTTTAATATTTAACAAGGACCAATGATTTCTTTCTACAAGTAGAAGGAGTATAAAGAATGTTTGAGTTTGAAGAATAAATGTAGCAGAAGAAAAGATATAATTATATTCACATTCTTATCCATGGATATGATTTAGAATAATTATGTTGATATTTATTACAATATATATATATTATTGTGTATTTTTTATTTAGGTAAACCTGAAACTTGTAAAAGCAGTTTTAAAAGTGAGCATTTCAATATGACTGGAATATTCCTTCGAGCTGGCTCACCATGCAACAATTATAAAGGATACTGTGATGTGTTTCTTAAATGCAGAGATGTGGATGCTGAAGGACCCTTAGCACGGTTAAAGAATCTTCTTTTCAACAAAGAAACACTTTTGACCATTGCACAGTGGATTACGGTAATTGAGAAATTTTGGAACTATGATCTAAATAGTTTTATATGTGCATTTTAAAGTGAATTTGTTATTGTTTATATTGGCAGTTTATCTTTTGATTTGTTTCACTTACAGATTATTTTTTTAATAAAGGAATCTGTAGAGATCTTTATTGAAAAGATAGACTTGCTTAAATCTTTTAATTCTATTATTGTATGTGAATTTTGTATGATGATTAATTATGTGATGCATCTTTTGTTCTTGGTCACAGCCACTTCTCAAGCAGATAAGCACAGTGACCTTGAGTATCCTGAATCTATGATGAGACTCCAATTTATATTTAGAGTATGGATTTTCTTTTTTAGACAACTCATCTATTAAAAAATAGCATAAAGGAATTTGTAGGGACTTCTGCCAGGAGATAGATTCCCTAAAAATTAAACCCTTCTATTGTATCCATAATTTGACAATTATTAATTATGTGATTTATGATTTATGTTTGATCAAGACTATATAAATCGGAAGCAGTTGAATTCCATCAATGAAGCAGAAGAGCACACTAATCATTTATTCAGAAACTGTTGCTAGAACTCCAGTACTGTTTGATGTGTAAAAAGAAAGTTGTTTGGAATTTGATAAAAGTGTCACTGTTTGAATGGATTCTTGATTGAACATCACAGAGAGATTTTTATTTGAGATCAGTAATGTCATGTAAGATTATTGAGTTTGGAAGGGTAAGCATAGGATATTGCATGAAGACTATCTCTTAACCCACAATTCTTCTATTGTTTGAAGGATTTCTGACTGAATATCCAGAAAGTAGATTCTGACTTGAGGTATATATTGATTAAGTAATGAAATTAGTTTAAACTACTAAACATCACATGATCAATATTCTTTATACTTAGGCAAGCTGTTTACACAGAGGCAAAACTCTCCATACAGTAGCGCCACTCAGTGCAAGCCACAACTAGTCTGGGAATATTGGATGAGCACTAGATAGGGATTTTATGCAGAAACCTTTCTGCATTCAATTACTCTGGCTTGCACTGAGTGGCGCTACTGAATGGAAAGTTTTGCATCTGTGAAATTAGTTTAAATATGAAATTAAATTAAGTATTACATTAAATGTTTAGATTTCAATATAATATTGTTAGTTTGTTGGCTTATATTGAAAACCATTTAATTGTTATAGTGTTTAAAAAATTATTGTATTTGTCAGTTTTTTTAAAATAAAGAACAGAAACCTTAAATTATGGGTGCCATATCTTTTTTGATTCTAATTGTAAATGTTTACAATGTCAGTGATACATATATTTCATCTTGAGATATCACAAATAAAGGTTTGTTTTTTTCTATATATTTTCTTAAATAATAGAATAACTCTTTAAAGTTGATGGTGATGAGAGAAAACTTTCAAATATCATTTGGTGTGTGTGGATCACCTAGATCTCAAAAAAAAAAAAAAAAAAATCATCCTGATTTTTTGAAACAAAAAAAGAAACTCAAAGAAAAACTTTCATAGTAAAATTGCTGTATATGTAGAGGCCATCAGTACTTTTATTTATTAATATTTTTGTTTTAAAAAACCTTGATATTTTTGATATTCTCTATTTTTAAACAATCTACACAAACATATAGATATTTGAAAGTTTCCTCTTATTCTCTATCTCAAATATGTTATGAGCAAAATCACTTTTATATTTTTCAAAATAATAATTTTATTGATGATGTTTTGATGTCAAGTGAATTGATACAAAAAGATATCCATAATTATGTTTTTTTTTTATTTACTTTAAAATATTATAACAACAAAATAGTTTTTATCATGAGTCAAAAAATTAATTATATTACTCCAAAATGTAAAGGATATAAGGCCCATGATATCTATGAAGTCTTTTGTGGGTATTTATAAGACATTTTATATGGATATGAGAAATCATTATATCAATGCGCTAAAAGAAATGAATGTATTAATGTAGTAAAATAATTATGATGATCATATTATAGACCATAAATGAACTTATGAACACAATATCTATGGGTGAAGAAATAAACCGGAGGCCTTTTCCCATTAATGAATACTATATAATTACAATAGATACAAATTAAAACTTGACAAAAGAAAAAAATCATACACTCCTTTGAATGCTGTTTTCACAATGCTTTATTTCATTTATGAATTTTGACTGATAACAGTCTTCTTCAGATATTCTGAAATATTTAGTAGCTGAAAAAATTATATTGGGATCTGGTACAGCTGGTGAAATGGTTATCTTGAAATAAGTCATATGAGACTTATTTTGTCATAGTTCACAATTCAGAATATTGTTTATATAAAACATCAAATATTAAGCAAATAAAGGGCATTTGAATGTTCTTCATCTTTTTATAATAGATACTAGCTGTGGTGGTAGTATCTAGAATATATAAAATTTTGTTTTAACATAAAATTGTATCCAGATGCAAAGACATTACCAGAATATAATCAAAGAAAAAGAACTGACAGCATTAAAAAATTTGCCAATATGCACGTTTTTATATATGTGGGAAAAATTTTAAACATTTTTCAAAAAAAAAATATATTAACTTAATCATTTTTTATCCATTTCTATATTCTTTGATATGTTCCCTTTTAAATTCTTGATGAAATAATTGAAAAACCATATTGTAGGGCGATGTGTAGTCTGTTTTCTATTACTAATATATGTAGCAGTCCCTACTGTTATTAGGCTAATCATATTAACCAGTTTGTGGTGGATGAAACATGGAATGAATTGTCAATATTATTGTAATTAATCTTCATGGGAAATTCTGAAAATTGTATTCTCATTTTATCAATGAAATTTATTTCAATACAGTTAGTAGATATATACAGGTGTTCAACAAAATAGAATACTTGTCGTATTAGCACTTTGTATTATGAATTAAGTTTGTAAGAAGTGTTGGACTCTTCTGAGTTTTAGAATCAGATTGTTATTCTCAAGGGATAATGAATATGTCACTGAAGATAAAAGAATGAAACTTGGGTTTTAGTGCTTAATATGAGAAGAGGCCGATGGCATTACAAAGAATTGTAGCCCCAGATCTCAACAAAACTACTGCTGAATAAATATTATAAAGGTCAATTCACATGCCAATTCAAAGCTATTGATTTCTGATGTGATAACTATGACATAAAAGCTGTGGCATCATTGTTATAATAACTGGATAGTGATAAATAGAAACATGTCACACAGTCAGATAATTAATTTGTTTACATATTTTTAAATCACTGGGCATGTTTGTATTATAAGATGTTTAATTACCATTTTACCTGTAAAACATATTGTGGAACTATTGCTTCATGGGAAATCGAGTTTATTTATATTTTAAACATTATTTTTAGACAATAGAGATTTTTTTAATATGACAATGCTCCAAATTTTTCAGCTATTACAGATAAATATTAGATTAAGGAATATGAGATTTAAGGGATCTTAATCCTAATTTAAATATTTATATCATACTGTGATGGATTGATATTTTATACTGACTTCTCTCAAATCACTTAGGACTTTTTCTACAAGAATCACTCAAATTTTCATTCCGTTTGACATTATTCATTTATAAATAATTATATTCCTTATAGAATATAAGCACTTTTTGATACAAAGATGGTCTAATCTGTATTAATAAATATAATGTGAATATTCCCATTATTTTATCCAACTCTTATTTGATAATAAAAGAAAATGTAATAATATATATATATAAAATATTTATAATTAAAGTTTTTTAAAAAGCCAGAAAATAATTTGTTTTTTACAACCGTAATTAGGTTTTTTACATTTAACTTAATATAGAAACATGAGTGTGTTTGGATGGGGGGGGGGGTAGAAATTCATTTCATCCGTTGTTATAAAAAATAGGGATTGACTTAATTAATTTCTGGATGCCCCCCCTCCCCCACTTTTATTTCAAGTTAAATATAGAAAAACCCAATTGCGATTGAAGAAACAATTATTTTCTGACTTTTTAGTCTACAATAAATAAAAGCATTCATTATAAATATTTTTTATATATAGTATTTTTAAGTTTTTAGCATTCAAATATTTTTTGCAATTATTCCAAATGTCAGCTTAATGTTTGAAAGTAAAGTCGTGCATATCAAATACAGATCGTTTACAATATAGTTATGTTTATTTGGAAGACATTTTAAAAAACTGAACTTTTATAATCAAAGATTTGTTTTTATTCCAGTTTTAAATAATCGCTAAAATATTTTTTAATGTAACTCTTTTTAAAATAGTATATATTTTCCTCTTGCTTGCATCACTTAAAATGTAGCATTCTGCTTAATATTTGAAAGTAAAATCACATGGATTAAAGCTTGTTTACAATAAAATTTGTTTATTTGAAAAACATTTTTAAAAAATCAACTTTTACATTTAAAAAAAAAAATTTCATAAATTTTTTAAAAAGAAAATTTTTATAACTAAGATTAGTTTTATATGAATTTTAAAAGATTATTAAACTATTTTTTAATGTAAACTTTTTAAATATATATATATCGCTGTCTCACACATATTACTGAAAACTTATTGGATTGATATCAATGAGTTTGAAATTTGATCTGCTAACCCCTCTTAGAGTAAAGAAACTAGAGGATGTACCTAAAATATTTTAGTGTCATATTGCATTGTCAATGATTTATAACAAATGGACAAAATTTGAACAAATTCTATTGGATATAAATATTTTAAATCTTGATTTTGAAATTTTATTCAAATAAACAAAGATTCTAATTTAAATAAAAGCATTTAAAAACATCATGTTTTGGATCATCTAAATAATAAATTAAATTTTGTTCTAGGAACCTGTAATCAAATCCATCACATGGTAAAATCTAATAGTTACTTGTCTAAAAATGATTTTTTAGAACAATTGATTATTTCTGATTTTATAATATAAACACATAATTAAAAAAATTTTTTTTTTTTGATTTATATATATTATTACAGCAATATTGGTGGGCAGTAATGCTGATGGGAATTGGTCTTATTATTCTGATGGCATTATTTATCAAGTGCTGTGCTGTTCATACTCCAAGTAGTAATCCCAAGAAACCTCCTGCCAGGCGGCTAAGTGAAACACTGAGTAGCACTTTAAGACGCAGACCGGTAAGTATTTAAATTTTGTGTGTAATTTTATTTAAGTCTTTATTTTAATTATTTTTCCAAAATTGAAGATATGATTCATAGTCAGTGATATTTCTTAAACCAAGCAATAACTTTATTGTTAAACATCTAAATAATCATATTTAAAAAGGAATCCATTTGAATTATTAGATACTAATCACATTAAAAGTTTGAATGTTTATGCATGTTATAGCATATTTATAATTTTTCAAAATTTTTTTAGTATTTTGTACATTATGATACAGAAGATGATTATATAATATTAGATATTTGATCCAAACATTTAAGTTTTTTGTCTACGTTTTTGCTAATATGTGCATAATTTTAAACAATATGAAAGTTTGATTACTACAAAAGTTATTTGTAGTTACTTACAAAATATAGTAACAGGATAAAAAATTGCCCTACAGGTTTGGACAGCATTTTATAATTGACATAAAAAGATGATGATGAAATAATTTTTATTATCGCCCTTAAATTTAAGAGGCCATTTGTAACAGATAAAAATGAGGGTATACTGTTTTTTTAATGCCCCACAGATTTGAGAACCATTTGTAACAGATTAGATATGACAAGACCATGATAGAATGATCCTGTTTAATTATATCCTGCAAATTGTGATGCCGTTTATAACAAAATATAATGTATACATGCTATTTCTATTATAACTCCACTGATTTAGGCAGCGTTTGTAATAGATTATAAATATGTAATGGGAAATAATAACTTTAATATAACCTGAATAATATAGTTCAGTTGTTGGTTAACCTATGTAACAGAATGAAAGTGAATCCTGAAGTTGGACATCATTTGTAACTGAATAAAGTATAATTAAAGGAAAATAATACTAATTTTATAATGCCCTGTGAATAATAGTATCATTCATAATAGAATCAATATAATAAACTAAGCTAAATTAATACCAATCAATAGATAATCATCTAGTATTTAAAATAATCCTTTATCTAATCACATATCCAACTGATAACTATACTAAAACAAAACAATGATAATCTTTATTATAGCATCATGAATTCAAACAGCATTTAGAATAAATAGGAAACAAATCAAATTATCATTTTAAATATCCTAAATATAAATAAACCTTACTTAAAATAGATTAAAATAAAGCAATTAGATCAAATATCATTGTCCCAAAATAATGATATATGCTTAAAAAGATATATTTCACTTACAATCAAATGAAAATAATTATAAATTATTCAACAACTAAATTCTAATATACCTAATGAATCAAATATTGCTTATAATATAAACTTATACTAAAATTTAATAGTGTTCATATCTAAATAAAATAATTCTTGAATGATTGAGATAACAGCTTTAATATATTCTGTAAGTTTGCAATATTCTTAATATTTAAATAAATATATGATCCAATAATTAATTTTAAATCCTAGTTTAATAAAATGATAAATAATACAACTCTGACATGCTATATTTTTATATTATTTTACTCTTACTAATTAAGCTAGTTATAATAAGATAAAATAGTTAATAATAATGTAATATCAATAAACCTATAAGATAATCTTGAATCTATAATATTCAATCATACCAGTATATAAAAGAAACAATAGATTTCTATTGAATATTTATTTAAGAACAATTAACTAATCATATCAATTTATTTTAAATTTCCTGTAAATAAATTATTAAAACTATATGTGATAACAATCAAAAAAAACTAAAAAAAAATATTAATATTTATTGTAATCAAGTATAAATATTAAAATTTAATACTTAATTGGATTTACGATCCATATCAACTAAATTTAAATATACTTAAAGCAAATCATTCTGACTTATAACAGAACAAAATATACTATTATCAGTCTTATAATTGAATAAGATTAAGATCTTATTGACCAACCATGAACTCAGTACTGTACTTAACAAATAATAATTTAGATAAAACATCAAATATTTGATTATGATTACTATATAAAGTTTATATCTAGTCAGATAATAACTATTGAATTCAATACAAAAAAATAGCCATACTTACTTACCAATCCTGGGATTTGATTTTTGAATTATGTGATATAGTTATTTCAAATAAATTTTATAATATAGACAGTTTATCTTGTCTCACTCAAATGTTATTAATCAATGAATTCATATTGCATACTAATAACAAAAAAGTAATAGATCATAAACAGTTGATATGTACACATACAATCTAATTGAATGTACAATAAATCATCAATTGACATTAATTTCATATTTAAATATGTGATTGCCTATTAATCTTCAATTATTTAATACCAAATACAAAACATATATGTCTATGTAACACAAAGTGTTGCAGATGTTCGTACTTTCCAAGATACAAGAGAGTTTAATATATACATCTTATATACTTTATATAATATATATATATGTTTAATAAAATATATATATATATGCAAAGCTGAATTTAGTTGTTTGTTAATAATCTTATTTAAGAAAACAAAATAAAGTGAATACTTATTGCAATAAAATCTTTTTTGAACTTCTAATATAAGTGATATATTTAAAGTTAATTTATATTCATTAAATAATAAAAAAATTGAATACTTTAAATTAAAATAATAATTACTATACCACAAGATATAAGTTTAAACTTAGGAAAACATAACTCTTTTATATTTTGGTATGTGAATTGATTACTAATTAACTTAAAACTTTATATTATTTGTCAATAAATAATTTTACATTTTAAATGAAGATAAATAAATATATATCAATAATAATGACAAATATAAATAAACAAACTGAATGAATCTTTAAATATTATATTTCCAGGATGGCATCACAGTTCTGATGTCTATTTCAAACTACAAGCCAATAGTATGTCTTTGTTCCAGAGAAGATATAATATATTCATAAGAACTTTAAATTCAAAGTACATTTTATCAATTCCGACATTTTATGTATATATCCAAATTATTCTTTCAAATAATTATTATTTGGTTTATAAGTACTAGTTTATATTCATGATGATATGGAGAGATATCCTTTCATGAATAAATATTTCAAAATATTGCGAATGAATAGATGCTAGCTTTATCTAGGACAATATGATGGAAAATTAAACTGATTCATATCTTAAAAAAATTTGATCAATCGATCTAATAAAATTACACATGCAAGTATATATGACTCTTGTACACCTTCTGACATTGTAGTCCATCTTTAAAATATAGGTAACATCCATTTTAAAAGATAAAAATATTCTGATGGTTCATGATGTAATGAAGCAATTTTGGTGATTTTTTTCCTTTTATAATAAATTGTTGCTTTATCATAAAATTTTCTCGATAATGCTGCCCGATTCATGCGCAGACAATGTTGCTTATTATCTCTCCATTTTGTTCAGTTAATTATATACTTTTAAGATAAAAAAAAAATCATGTAAAGAAATTTATACATGCTTCTGTTTAAAGCAAAAACAAGAGAGAGTAAAAATTCAAACTATTCAGTCCTATTTATAAGATTTTTTCATTGACAACAGTGTAACCATAGTAAATCTTTATATTCACTCATTAAGCAATTTCTGGTAGCATATCTCTAATAAAAATTTGTGTTATTCAACAAATAAAAATAAATATTTTAGAATTATTACGTACAGCAAAAATTCACGTTTCACAATCAAATCACTGGAAAACATTTTTGCAACTCACAGCTTCACTTTAAATACATAGCTTGAATGATTTTAAATGTTTCAATAACAGTTTGACCAATCTAAAACAAAATTTAATATTAGCACATTATTTCATTGTGGGTTAAAATATGTATGGAAAACATTGTCATATTTTATGTCATTACTCCTGATTCATACATGCTAGGCTTTAAATTTTTTTGTGGTGAATCATTAAATTATGTCATTATGTAACATATGTATTGACTCAGAGATGGTGCTGCAGGTAACTTGGAAAAAGAAGTCATTACTTTTTCAATGGGATACGTTGTATATATAGTTTTTCTACTATTTTTATATATTATTTATTTTAAAAGTTATTAAACTGCAGTTAATGAAATTTATTTAAAAATTAAAATAAGATTAAGAATATTTAGATAAAATGATTGTATCTCACATGATGTAAAGTCGTGCATTCTTTTAATAGATATAGCTTTAAGTATTAGCTTTTAAAAATTGGAGCAAAAAATACATATAGTTTGATTCTAAAACATACAATACCAGATTAACTCAGAGAGCAAGAACAAAAAGTGATAAAAAATATTACTGCTATTGATGCTAAGATGCTAATTTTCATCGATAGTTTTAATGTACATTTCATTGTTTTTGTTTTTATTAATGTTGTTTTATTTTTTCAGTTAAAATTTGCAAAGATAATTATTCAAAATGAAAGTTTCCATTTTTAAGTGAAAATATTGTAAATTATAAAAAAAGATAAGCTTGTTAAAGTTCTTTACTGGTGAGAGATAATTAATCAGCAGAATACTATGATGAGATAATAATACTTAATTATCAGTAATAATTTATCATTGCTTAGCTCTACTTTTTTAATAAAAAGGGGGTTTTATAAAAAAAAAAAAAGGAAGTGGTTTAATTAATGAAATAATGGAAGTTGGAAATGAATGGGTAAGATAGAATATATATCACTATTTACAATTGCTCCTTTAAAATGAGGTAAACAACTGTAAAAAAATAGAAAAATTAGTTTAAATAACAATAATTATATACCTGTGCTTTTTTCACTCTCCATTAGTATAGGGTCTGGTTATCATGAGTTTTTTATATCATCATCACCTACACTGATTTATATTTGTTCAATCTTATTTCCATCCTTTAATTACAAAGTCTAACTCCAATTTTTATTTCAAAACTTTTTATTTTTTGTTTTCCCTTTTTTTTTTTTTTGTTCTTTTGGAGTTTATAAATAGTTGTTAATGATAAAAATATTCTAAAGATTTATTTGTGGTTTAATTTTATTGGCATCATGGTAAATATTAGTATTTTAAATTAGTTCTACATTTTCACATACTCATTGAATGTAATTATAGTGATGTAGCATCAATGTGGAGAAAAAAAAGAATCTTGGCTTGTACTTATTTTTGATTGAATTTTGAAATTTTTACTTTGTGTGCTTTGAGTTGCTTCTTTAGTTTCACAGAGGGAGTGGGAATCTGACAATGCTATGTCAAGATGATGTGATAGACTGTTTATCAGGTGATAAAATGGATACTGTATTAGTGAGATATTCATAATGAAGCATTCACAATAATTTTTTATGAAGATTAAAACACATTTTAATTCTGTTTTTTCTTGGGGTTTCATAGTCCTGAATGGAATCTATAAACATGGTTAGACAAACATATAAATCTGTTTAGATGATATCATCCATTGGTGATTATAAATGCTAACTGAACTATTGTTTGCAAACCAAATACACAAACTTGACATACATAAATAACAAATATCTTTCATATATAAAATTTTCAGAAAGCCATAATAGTATAACAAGATGAGAAAACATATTTCTTTTATTAGTACCAAGTTAATTTCTATTTTTTTATAACAGCACTTAAACTTTAAAAAAAAAAAAGTGTCTATCCTTCACTCATTAGAGAACAGGATAAACTTTCTTATCTTATCAATAAAAATTGGGGGGGAAAGGGTTATATTTTTTTATTCATTAATAATGGAATAAATCTAGTTCATTATAAAATTATTAATTTCAAGTCATCAAATTACTTTAAATGTTACAATAAATATATTTCCATTAATTTTGCTTTAGATCATCACAACAATAGTTTTGTAAGTTATTTGACTTTTGAAAAAACTTAATTGTGGACAAAGATTACTTATATATGTGGATAGGAATTAAATAGAGAACTTATTATATATATGTTGCTTATTTAAATATAGAATGAATGATCTAATCATTATTTTGCAGTAATTTTTGTTTGTTTATTTGTAGCGGGGACACCGACCAGTTCAGCAGCAAAGTTCTGGACGACCCGGATCAGCACAACCCATGTATCCCACACAGTCTGCAATCCCTATTATTTCTTCTCCCCAACCCCCTCCACCCTACTCAGAAACCGATTATTCTCGTCCTGGCAGGGGTGGGCCATCTCATGGCTATGGAGAAGGTAGGGGGCATTATCAAAGGAATGCTCAAGCAGGACGACAGAAAGGAGGAAGGCATAGTGGGATTGAAATGAGAACACAAAAAGTATAAAGAAGTGAATATAAAAAATTAATTATAAAATTTTAGAACAAGAATCCCACAACTTTACACCACACTACCTGCTCATATCGTAGAGTTCTGATCATAAGAATTCTTCCAGTGTTGAGGAAACAAATGCAGATTCTATGATGTTTTAAAAACAGAAAGTATCTGTCATAATTCGTATATTTGACAAAATATGAATATTCTAATGCATTATTGTTTGAAGGTAGCATTTTTTTTCTTTACTGAACTGTAAAAGTTTTCCTAATTAACTCATGACAATTTTTGTGACATTCTTTTTATATATATATGTGGAAATTTTTTCATTAAATTCTTTTTGAGGAAAAAAAAAAAAAGGAAAATAAATAAAAATGTATCTTTATTAAAAAAGTCTTTCAAAGATAAATTGAGATGGCGCCAGTTACCAGATTAATAGTTTTCAACTTTTTTTTTATTTTATATAAAACATAAAAATCAGAAAACTTCAAAAATATTTTTTTCATAAAAAATTTCCTATTTCTTTTTGTTTTTGTAAATGTACATGTATATAAATCTATATTTTATTATTGTAATTATAATTTTTTGACTCAACCAAAGAAGATTTGTTACATCAACACCATATTTTTTATATAGCAGGGTCTTCCTACTCACTTTCCTGTAGATAAATGTGGTCATATGACCTTTAGAGTGAACTTACTATTCTGAGTCTTTATGGGGAAAATGAATCATTTATCATATATGAAAGTCAGATTGCTAAACAATTTTTTTGATTTTAAAGTCATCATTTTTGTACTAATTTAATGCATTCAAACATATTGTCATGTTTTCAGAGATGTGTGAAATATTTGTTGATTTAAAATGTTTTTTTGCAAAATAATGCTGCTAGGGATAAAAGAAGTAATTTGACTGTATCAATAGTATATTTCTTTTGTCTTTTATCTAATTCTTTTTTTTTTCATTTTATTCTGAAAACTCATGTTTGAAACTTTAAAATTAAACTAATCATCAATCATTGTTAATAACAATTCAGTAAATGTGATTGGTTTTAGAGTATTAATACACTCAAATTACTGATTAAATTTTTAATCTTACAGAAGAGTGTTAGAGTATTAAATTAATAAAAAAAAATTGTATTTTTTAAACAATTATATATGTGTGTGTGGTTAATATGTGACCAACTCAGATTAACCTGGTATCTGTTCAGAATACCCAAGATCCAATTACCAGCCAATAAAAAAATGTTTAACTGGATTCACTATGGGATGATTATATTTGAAAAGAAAAGGCTAATTATGTTTGGAAATCTTCAACTGCCTATAAAGGCACCTGGATTTGAATTAGATTGTGATCATAGTAGATGGATACATAACCCTACGGGAATTTTATCATGTGCTAGTCAAAAGATAATTATTATATATAAAAGTAAAATGTTAGTTTACCGTGCACTTATAATTAATTATTCAATCACATATGGGAAAATAATATATATTGTAACAGAAGAAAAATTAAAGCAATGAAAGACTTTATTACGCCCCACGAATTGAGGTATCAAATCTGTTAATGGAAGAAAAATGAACAAGAGAAAAAGAGATTCTATTTATATGCCCTAGCTCTGAATGGCAAATCTGAATCAGTATAAAAATGAGAACATGAGAATTCCTCTTGTTAATACCCCAAGTCTTTGAACAAGCTAAATCTATAACAGTATAAAATGAGGAAAGATTTTATTAATCTTTTTATTATAATAAAAATACTAACACATATGAATATTAAAATCTGTAATTAAATAATCGATCATCTGGGAAGTTTATTTTTATATGCCTTATGAATTGTATAAAGTTAAGATCTATAATAGTATTAATTGTAAAATACCAAATTTGTAATAATAATAGGCTAGCTAAAATTAATAGTGCCATAGAAATTAAATAAATCAAATCTTTAATAATACAAATTTAAGTAACAATTTTATTTAGACTCTACCAATAAAATAATCCCAAATCTATATTGAATGGAGTTTAAATTTATGAATATCTATATACTAAATAATTATCAACCTGATTGGATGCCAATATTATATACACTATATAAAATAATGTATTTGAAAATTATGACAGATATATTAATTAATAATCTATATTACCATTTATTCATAAATAACCCTTTTATTACTAAGTATCAAATTTATGCTATATTAAAGAATAAGTGAAATTATTTAAGCTTAAATAATTTATTGACTAGTTTTTATATTTGAATCGTACCAATTGATTTCATAAAACATTAAATTCATCCTTAATAATTACTGAATTCTAATACAGTAATAAAATTTATATTATTTTGTTAATTAAATGTTTATGTTTACAATGAGACTCTAAATTATGATTACTATATCATATATCTAATTTGAATAAGACTCTTAATTCCAATTTAATAAATAACAGTTTTATTTAAAAAATTAATAAGACAATAAATTTGCTTTAATAATTTAAATCAATGTATTATAAAATTTGATACCTGTTGAAACTATAAAATGGTGCATTGCATTAGCCATTCTTTTTCAAATCACAAGAAAATATCCATTTATCTATTGTCTCCAATAGACAATATATATATAAATCATATAAAGAATATATTAATTTGTTACAGTTTGCCTACTGATCATTTATCAGCAAACAAAACAAATCATTAAATAAACTCTTATGATTATTTAAATATAAAATTTAAAGCTATTAAGATTTTCTTTTGATTAGTTATACATTTATATATTCACTCACACACATATATATATTTAAATGACCTTTTAAAATAAAAGCAATATTAAATCAAATATAATTACATAAATAAAATATACAATCTGCATGAACAGTGATCAATATTTATCACAAAGAGTTCTCCAATTTTTAACTCACTTTTATTAAGTTCACATGGAGAAAATGCCAATGAAAATTCATAAAGTAATAATATTTTAAAATACAACAATCCAAAAGCTCACATCTTTTTAAAAGTATCTTTAGTTTATTCAACAAACTAATTAATAATTCCTGGCAAGATTTTATTTGCTAGTTGACATTAATTAATAAGTATTATCCCTTTTAAAATGATAATGATCTCATTTGAAGTTATAATCTTTAGCAAAATTTTTATTTTATTGGTTGGTATACAAATATATAGATGCTTAAGATATTAATCCATGTAATTAAACTTTTCCAGCATTCTTTTAAAAACTTATAATTATTCCATGTGATAATTATTTTATCCTTGGTAAGTTATTGATTTGTTGGCACACTAACATATATATATATATAGTTGTATATATATATTTACATGGTTTTAAATAAGCATTTTAAAATTTATTCCTAGAACATTCCAGTATAAATTCCATTTTAGTTGTTATTTAAATAGCTCTCCAAAGGTTACATCTGTCATTTTTGGAAGTAAACATCAAATTTCCTGTTTTGATATTCATCATATCATTGTTCACACAAGATATTTTAATTAATATATATATATCATTTAGAAATATATAGATATTTATTTACTTACTGTAAAAAACATAGTATTAATCAAAGTGATCAATATACATATAAATGAAATTAAAACTTGGGTGAATTTATATTTTTTCATTGATGTAGTTTTTAGTCATTGTCCTTGGATACAATTTTTAATGATAAACTCAAAATTTACACCTTTTATTTTTATTGAGTGATAACTGCACTTTAAATTAAAATCATTTGAATACAAATCAACATCTTAAACAAAGTACCTTTTTTAAAATTTTAAAACAAATATTTCAAAGTAAAATAATAAATTTTAAATCTCTTCTTTTTAAAAATAAAAATGCATTTGTTTGTTTTAAAAATACTATTTCAAATAATATATTTTTAAATAACAAATATATTTTAAAATAAGCACAATTCAAAATCTGTACGATAATCTCGAATTCACACAATAACCCAAAACATGCACATATATGTATACACACACATGAAAATGTAATTTGTCATTTACTTATCTAAATCTATTGTCTTTTAAAATGTGCAGATAGACAAAACATTACTGTAGCCTTTATTAAAATATATATCTTTAAATTTTTGAATAGTTTTGTAATAAGATTTTAAGTTTAATGCATATTACTTGTTAATAAAAATGTAAAAGAAAATAAATTGTGAATTACTTTGTATTTTAGATTTGTCTACGATAATTTCAAAATTAGGATAAACAACACTGACAATTTTAAATAATCTACTAACATAGAAAATCATGACAATTTTTTTATATATATGATAATATAAATCTAAGTCACAATATATCTTGTTTATTTCTTTTTCATAAGATCATATTTTACCACAAGTTATGATAATTGAATTTTTGTCTTACATGAAAAAAGTATTTAATAATGTTGCATAAAACAGTTGTAATTAATAATCCAAATAATTGAATGGATGTTAAAAATTGATGTCTGATTTTTAATAATCTAATGTAAAAAAAAAATGTAATTAGTCTAATTATCATGAATTAAATTTAGTCATATAATATTTTATCCCAAATGATCATGTGATTTAATAATTTATTATTTTAAGTTTTTATTATATCCAATTCTGATTTTATGTGAACTTTTTATTTTTTATCAAATTTTGATCTTATCATAATAAAAATTGAATTCTCTTTTTACATGAATTATTTTGACCTAACACAGCCAATATATTTGCTTTTTTAAAATCTCGATTTAATTCTAATTAAAAATATTTCTACTTTTTTTTAAGCCATAATTCATTTTAACTTTAATTTGAGTTATGTAATTAGAAAAAAATGCTGTTTTTTTTTTTCCAATATAGAATAAAGTTTGAATGTCATTTGTTGTTAAAAGCAGAAATATTTTGCTATTTAATTGAACCATTCAAAGAAAAACATGAAGTATTAGGTTTTGCTGATAAATAAGTTATAAATTTCCATTCTTTGATTTATTAGCTACAATTTTTATGAAATACTAGGTTTTTTTTTCTTTATATACATTAATTTACGGTACTTTATATATTTATGTTTTTATTAGTTCAATTAAAAATTTTTAAAAATGCTTATAAAGCATTAAAAAAGACATTTAAGATTTTAACATAGATTTTTGTATAGTTTTTAGGAATATCCCCTACTATATTAAATGTTTTTATTATATTATTTTTTATTAATTTTTAAGATTTGGAATCATTCTTTTATTTTTTTGTAAGATGATATATCTTTTTTTTTCCATAGATTTTTCAGGAGTATTTCCACCATATAAAAATGGAATTGGTGTAGTTAAATCTCATCTAATTGTTACATATCATATGCATATTTTGAAAAAAAAAAAAATCAGTTTTCTGATGAATTATATATATGGTATTCTTCCCATATCTGTGACTTCAATTATTTACAAAAAAAAAAAAAGTAAATAAAACATTGAAAAATTAGAAATTAATAAAGAAGACATTTTAATTTTATATATTTATTTTTGTTCATGATACATACCTGTTTTAAATATGTGTAACAACTTGTATATATATATAGTTTATTATTAACTGGAATTTTAGTATTGTAATCACAATATGGCTTGGAATCAAATTTTTTGGATGCCATGAGATTACAATGAGAAAATGTTTTTGTTTTGATTTGCATTTTTTTTTATATTCTAGTTAAAAGTAAAAATAATTCTTTAATGAAATTCCAAGATGTTCCTTTTTTTTTGTAATCATTTTTTAATTCAAATATGTGATTTTTATTTATTTATTTAAAAAAAGACTATGCATTTTTTGATAATTAAATTACAAACAAACCAAAATCAATGGAGCACCTTTGATTGATAAGAAAATTTACTTTTCAAAACAAGTTATATAATAAGTTTTTAAAACAATAATTTTATAAATGAAATTTGAAAATGTAAATGATATGCAATACAAAGTTATATTCTGCATATAGAAAGAACATCTTATTAAATATAATGCATAATCTATATTATATTAATTTTAACAATCCTTTTTAAACAAACAATAACCTTTAAATATCTAGTGCTGAGAATATATATTTTTGAAGTAATAATTTTTATATGTGCATACTATAAGAATACTTTACAAATCAGGATTTTAAAGTTATTTTAATAAATTTTCAAATAGACCTACCAATCAGTTGAAAAATCCGCTACAAGAGGGTATTTATTTGTACATTTATTAAAATAACCCAAGAATTTGATTTGTAGTTATTATTATGAAGATTATTGATTGAGAAATATTATTTAATATACATTTTATATATTTATTTACAAGATGATATTTATATATATTGATATATAACCTTTTATAAGTATGTACATTGAATTGTTTACCCAAAAGATAATTGAATAATTCTGCAGTAGAGTACTACAACCGAGCAATAGCACTTGTTCATTGCTTGATCATAGTATTCTATCATTTAGTTAATCAATCATTCTTTGGCCAAAAGAATTTAACTAATACCCAGTTATAAAAGATTATACTACTTATACAAAGGTCATCTTAACATGCATTTATTGTCAGCTAATAATTAGAAAAGAATCATTAAGGTTCTAAACAATACAATAAAAAAATAAAAGTGTGGCATAATATCAGATTATGAATTAAAGAAAAAAAAAAGATGTATCTAATTTCTTAAACAAAGAATGTTCTTGATTTTGTAAATGATTTGCACTACGTTGCAAAATGTTCCTATGGATTCTCTATTAGATTATTTGCTTTTTATGTCCATACAAATTTGTTATGTGTTTGTAGTGATTATTATCTTTATCAATGGATTTAAAGAGTAAATGAAGAAGTATCAGAAGAATTAAGTATTGTTTTTTATCTTGTTCATCTCAATATGGATTATACTATTTTCCATCAATCCCTTTTTTTTCTCCTAAGAAAAATCTTACATTTGTTGTAATTGGACAAGATGTTATTTATGTAATATTTTTATTTTATTTTAAATGTATTGCATTTCTGTTTGTTCAGGAAGTGAGCAGACATAGGTGTTGATGTAACTTATCCAATCTATTTTTAAATAATTTCTGGTCATTTTTATAAAATTTAGGGTGATATCTTGTGTGAAAAGAATTAATTTATTGACATTATATTTTAATTCAATTCTGTACTTGTTTTTTTTTTTGTTTTTTAAATTATTTCTGTCAAAATTTGAGACTTTTTGTCTCTATAATATAACAGTTTCTTAATTGATTAGAAGGAGGGTAGGGGGATTGGAAAATTATTTTGTTAATTTGTGCCTCTGCAGAGTCAGAATTGAAAATAACAAACCAGTCTAATCAAGGTGTCTTTGTTTTGGAACCTAATGTATATTTCTGTACATATAAAATATTTTCCATGGTTTTGTAATAATGAAGAATAATAAACTTTCTTCATGTGAATTTTTTTAAACTTTGTGAGTTGAATTGTATTTTGTATGTGTGTTTTGAGTGAATATGGACGATTTAGAATATAGTCTTTATGATGAACTAAATGGATATTCACATTGTTGTAAGTACACGGTATTATTACTATTATTAAAAAATAATTTTTTATTACAATAATAGATAATTTGATAATTCATCACTTCTAAAACAATTTATTCTACTTTCTCTGTATTAAATGATATATTATGAATTTCAATAAGCTGTATGTTCTATAAGGAAGCTTAGTTTAACATTTTGAAATTAAGAGTTATATCTTCATCATTTTTAATGAGTTTTTATATCTAACTAACAGTTATTTTATTATTTGCAGTGAGTATCTTAATATTATAAAGTTAACAGAGATTGATAGACAATTGAAACATTGGAAGAAAAAATATATACATTGCTTTATATTGTAATATTAAAAGATGATTCAAAGAAAACTGATAGCTACTTTAATAAAAATATGGAAAATAGTGTATACTGGTCATATTTTAAACATCATATCTACTAAAAGAATCATAATAAAATTAATAATAAAAATTTATTGACCAAACTATAAAATAATATTTTACAGAACATAAATTATTTAAAATCAAATTATAAAAACAATAATGTTTCTGATATGTGCAACAAAAAAATGCCTATAAGTTGCCAACAATGAGCTCTTTTCGTTGTTATTATTACTTAAAGGATCTCAAACATGTCTCCATAGCTTGTTCACCATTGTGAATAATCATGGACTCAGCCTGATGTTCTGCTGTAATGATAGTAGAAACCATTTGTATTGCAATGATAATTTTACTAATACACTGACGTCACAAACAACTTTGAGATCATCACCTCGAACTAATAATAGCTAGATTTTTTTTAAAATCATTGTTAATTAGTAAATGAGTATGTAAGTAATTGAACTGATTACCTTAAAAAAAAAATCTTAAGCCATTTCATGACTTGAAAAAAATTCAAGGTTCATTCCAGATCAGATTCGCATTTCAGATCATGGACATGATTTATACCATGAGATCCATTTTATTGCAATGATGGAATCTGTCATTAAAATTGTTCTTTTTCTAATTGGATTAATTTACAATCAATATAAGACTATTTTAATTTGATCATTTGCTCTTTAGGTTCACTAACTGCAAGCATTTTTGGTTTGTTAGCATAAGGACACTGCTTACTAAATTGACACGACTTTTCTTTTGTATTTCCTCTAAATTGCATTAGGCAGGGGTATTGCTAATGCTTATTGTTTCTGGTGCATGAGTTCAAGGCTTTACAAAATGAGAAAATATTTAGAATTAAATTAAAACATTAAAATTATATGATTCAATATAATATATATATATATATCATGTAAAGTATTCATTTAATAAAAAAAAGCATCACTAGGACATTTTAAAATCATTTAAATAATACCGAGTACTAAGGCTTGGTCAAAACATTTTACTGAACCAGCTTTAATAGTATGGATTTAAAAAAGACTGCAACATCAATTTTTAATTTATTTTATTAGTACAAAATACCTAATAAAGATTTTCAGTTTAAAATCCTTAGGAATTTATTAAACTTCAGAATGACTGTAAACATCTTTTTTTTATATATACGAATTTGATTGAAGGAATCCACCAATAATCATGATTGTATCTAATTACAATCATTTTTTTATTTTCACTGTCAACACATCAACTCTACACCCACATCAAATTAACTTAGGATCTTTTAGTGAAGCATGAGTAGAATCTCTCTATAAAAAAATCTTGTGTCAACTTGTAACCTGAAAAAAATTTCAAGATTAATCTTGGCTTTAACTCAAACTTAAGATCATAGGCACAACAGGTGAATGTTCTACCCACAAAATGGAATTTCTAACTTTACTCAATAAAGTTGACAGTGTAATGTAATTTAAATTATTATTTTACAATTTTAATAGGAAAATGTGAAGAATGTATTGTGTGATTATAACTTTCCTCATGAATTTGTCTTTTTGCTTTTTCTTTTATTCTCTTAATTTTTTTTTTTTAGATCTAAGCCTCTAATATTTTTGGTTAGAATGGAATATAATCTTTCAGACTCAAGCCATTTATAAAATCTCATTAAATATGCTGTTGGCATTGTGTTTGCATTTTCATCTTTTAAACATAAACACAATAATTCTAAATTCAATTTTTTTTTGCCATGATTTTGAGAAACAATGAGGATAACTTTAGTAGACTGGAAATCCTAATTTTTCTCCTAAGGAGTGGTTTGTATAATTAATCTTTAATTCCTTATTCTTTGTCATTTTAAATTATTTTTTTTATCAATGAAATTCGAATTCATTCACAAACTGCTCATAAATGAATATGTTCTGTTAAACACTTCGATATGATAATGGATTAGAGAATTCAAATTTTTCCTGGATTGAAGCTTACTCTATTACTTTAATGTCTGAGTAACTCATGACATCTTGAGCAAAATAATTATTTGATTAAATTACAACTATTATAGAATTCATATATTTAATCTTAAAAAATAACTACTTTGCTTTTACTTCTTCATACTATTTGCAAAAACAAAGTCCTGCAGTGGAATAAAAATGGCACCAAATTATGACAGTACTTTTATGGTTTAACTGGAGTCCTATATATAACTATAAAAATATGATACCTCTTACTAAGAAAGTCATGGACTCTGCAGTTGTAGAAATATGTCATCTCTATCATTGATGATGATGGCTGTATCATAATTTTGTTTTTTGGTTGACATAATTATAGTCATCTGACTATCCTAGAAATACCTGGGACCTTAATTAGAAACTGACTGAGTAAGTAATTGAGTTGGCTGCCTGCAAAAATGTTTGACATGCATATAAGTATTCAGTTACTTAACAAATCATTCTAAATTTCATGTGGATTCAAACCATAAATCACAGGCATAACATTTAAATTGATTGATCACTTTACTATAAAGCTGTTTTATATGCATAAGAAAAAAATTACAATCCATTATAATTAACAATTCCATTGTATATTTTAAATTATGAAGAATTGATAAATATCTATAAATTCCAGTTGAAAATAATAAATCTGACAGATTAACATGTTGGGAGGAAAATACTTTAATGGCAAACAATAAAATCAGACCTAAAGAAAAATGAATGCAACAATAGGAAGGACATGAAGGGATAGAAAGGAATTGTATAAGTAGAGGAAAATTCTATTTATGGACAATAATTTTTTTAATTGCTTTTAAAAGCAGTTGTCTTCATTCTAATTCAGAGTTGTTTATTGTAACTTGAGAAATAATAGTGTTAGTATATCCCACATATTCAGATTAGATTCTGGTTTATGGCCTTCTTCAGTGATGACTTTTGACCTAATAAACTTCATTATTTAACTTTTAAATTATCAAACTAATAGCCCTAATTTTTTTTTAAAAAAGCTTAAGGTTTGGAAACGAAGTTAATTTGCTTGTAGAGTTTCATAGATGTGATACCAGGTTAGCGACTGCATTTTTTGTTAATTGTGCCTATTTTCTTCTTTGATTAAGATAATATATACCATCAAAATTTCATGTCTTTTTTACATTTGATCTAAATCTTTTGGTGTTCATAAAACTAAGAAGAAAAAAAAAGAGTAATTTTAATACATACCTGATGATTTTTATTGTTGTTAAAAATGTCAATTTTAAACACGATTATTTTATCAGAAATTTATAATTGACTAATTATTTTTTTTAAAAAAATTAAAATTCATTTATTTAAATTTAATAATAAGTTAATTGAGAGAGATGGGGATGAAGTGATGTACCCAATATTTTGATATTTGGTTGTACATATTTCAAAGGGATTTGATGAAATAGAATTGGAGTTATTGGGAGAAAAATTTAATTAGTTAGCAGTGACAGAAACATTTAAGAAATGAATAACTGCATCTTCAGACAGGAGAAAGGGACTAAAAAGATATGATGAAGGTAAGAAAGAAAGATGTATAAGATTTATTTTTAAGGACAGCACCTTAGAAAAAAGTATAAAGAATATATGCATATTAGATTGAAAGATTAGAATAAGAGTATTTAGGAATGTTTATATAGGATGTAAATAAGTTCAGAAAAAATAGTTTAAAAAATATTGATTGTAGGTTATATAGAGACAAATGGGGCATTATTAAAATGTGAGAAAGATGGTCTGAAACTCAGCAATTTAACTTAAAATATGCAATGGGAAGTTTAATTTTATATGCTTAAGACAGAAGCTGAAGTATGCTGTTGATTATGTGTTGGTTCATAAAAAAGAATTGAAAAAAAAAAAGAATTTAGTGATCATAATTTTATATTGATAGAATTAGGAATATTTGAAAGACTAAGCGATGAAATTTTTAAGAATAGTAACATCTTGAAAATAAATATTTTGAAATTATGAAGAGTGGATTGATATAGTGAGGAAGATTGCAAATGAGTATTTATTTAGAACCCAACACTGTTAATAAAAGAATACTTAAACAACATAAAAGAAATTGGAAGAAAAATTTTTTTGGAGAGTGTAAAAAGAAGACATGTAGAAATTGTAAAAAGAGTATTAAAAATAAATGGGAGGAGAGGAAGTAAAGGTTAGATGGGGAAATTATTTTTTAAAAAATGGCTTTAATAGAATCAAGATGAAAATGGGATGAACTTAAGAAGTTAATGGAGGAAATTAACAATGTTGGAAGAGAAGATTGTGAAAAAGTTTAGAGATACATAAAGGGAAAAAAACCCACTAAATACGAATAAAAAGTGTATGATGATAGAGAACTTGAAAATTTTCTTAATGAATTTATCATGTTAGCTGTTTATACTTCTATACAGAATGTAATAACTGATAAGTGTGCATATATCAACTATAAAGAAGCTTGTTATTTCTATAAATTAATTACAGCTTAGCACTTTTGAGAACTTATGGCATTCTCATATTCGTAGCAAGATGAAGTATAATAATGGAGAGATGAGTATAATTGTATGTATTTGAAGATATAGCAAAATGAACTATAATCATAATGGAGAGATGAATATAATTGTATGTATTTGAAAAAATTCAAATACATACAATTATACTCATCTCTCCATTATGACTATAGTTCATCTTGCTATGAATATGAGAATGTCATAAATAAGTTCTTGAAAGTGCTAAACTGTAATTAATTTATAGAAATAACAAGCTTCTCTATAGGTGCATAGAAGCACAATTATCACCGTTATTAATAAATTTATTTTAAAAACTTTGGATGAAGAAGAATTAGTAATTGAATGTGATGAATACGGAATTGAATAATAGACAGATTGAAAAAAAAACAAGATTAGTATAAGCACTAAATTACTTTTTCAGCATATGATTTTATGCCCTTATCTGTTTTAACCATTAATCTATTATTGCATAAAGAATGGTGTCTACTGTTTTATAATATAAATAAAATAATCAATAAAGGTTGAAACAAATAAACTACACATTTTAACAACATAGAATAAATTTTTAAAAAATGTTTGGTACAACTATATACTATCTTATATAATTTTCCAATCATTTTTAATTAACCAGCTATTAATTATTGAACTTTTATAAATATTTATACAATTATCTATTTTATGCATAATATAATTTCTTTCATATATATCTGTCTTGTTTTTGGATCTTTAATGTAGTAAATTATAGGTTTAATATTTTTATAGTATCTATTGTATGTCCATATGTTAAGTAATGAAAGCAGGGCTGCCGCCTGTAGGTTATGCAGGGCACTAAGGCGCTTCCCTACTAGGTGTCAAGACAGATTGTTTACATTTTCAAATCATTGGAAATACGTTCTGAGTGTAATTATTTTTTATTTAAATATAAGAGGAATACTTCTTTACTTAAACTTATTTGTGATAGTTAACCAGGCTTCCAATTTCTAGGCACAAGTTTTGAAATATACTACATATATACTCTTATCATTATAAATAAAGTTTTGAAATATACTACATATATACTCTTATCATTATAAATAAATGTTTAGATTCCTGAATCATTTTATTCCTAGAAACACATTCTGATTATAAATATCTATTATTTAATTTACCATAAGATAAATATTTCTTTATTTAAACTTATTGTGACAGTCGCTCTAGCCTCGAAATATATTTCATATATACACTACCATTGCACAAAACTTAATAGGCCGATGCCTTTTCGCCATTATAATTAATAAAATTTAGATGTAAATAAAAATGTTTAGATTTTCCAATTACTTTTATTTAAATATGCTAATTTATATAAAAAGTAGCATTATTATTATTAATTTATTTAAAAATAAAACTTATTTTAAAAATATTGCCTTGTAATTACAATAATTCTGCATAGGATGAAATTATCTTTATCAATAATGTTTTACAAGTTTTAAATGTGTTGCTCACTTGGGAGTACAGAAATGTTAGCTTCAATCCTGTTTTGTGCCAACATTATTTTTACAGTGTTATCTTTCTCTTTTTTTGTTATGATTGTCCTGAATTATCTTTTTACCTGATTTATTAAATAGCTTTTCTTTTTTTCTCATGTGTCATAGCATTAGCCAGGAAACGAACCTGCTAACACGGGACAACTGCTTGTAAAGCAGCCGTTGCTGACCTCTCGACCACCAATGCTTGACAAATGATGATATCTTTTTTTTTAATTTTAAATGCAGTATTTGTTTTTTACTTGTTCTCTAGCTAAAAACTCTCAATTGATCCATAATTCACAATACAATGAAAACTTAAAATAAAATGCTAGGCATTTTGATGGTTTTAAAAATTTATTGAATAAATAATCAAGTATGAAAAAATAAAATTCTTCCCTTAAATAAATTCTGGCTAAATCTTTGTTAAACTATATAATAAAGTATAACATATATAATATGACTTAGTTATTAATAGGCATTAAAAAATTAAATATTGTATTTTATTATTGAACAAAAATAATTTTTATTTTTGTTAAAAAAAAGTTGTTGCTAATTGAATTAATTAAAAACAATTTTTAAAAAGATTGTGTCTGCATGTCCTTAACATGGCATTATTGTAACACCTGTACAACTTGCAACAGCTCTAGGGGAAAACTGCCTTGAAAATTCATTATCTATACTAGTGGAAGAATCCAATCGTTTGATTTTTTCCTTATTATAATCTATCATTAAATAAAAGAAACTGCAAGACATGGTATAATGACTTCTAAAAATTTATGGAATAAACAATGTGTGAAAATTTTCCTTAAATAAATATAAGGTAAATCCCTAGATACCTAACTATATTGTGTGATTAAGATTTTAAACTGAAATAAGTATACAAAAAAAAATTCTATTACTGAGATTCCAAATAATACAAAATAAAAAACAAGATGGTTAGTGTCGATCTAATTAAAATTGATTGCTATTTTTTTTCTCATGTGTCATAGCATCAGCCAGAAGCGAACCCGCTAACCCGGGTCAACTGCTTGTAAAGCCGCTATCTCTGACCTCTCGACCACCAATGCTTGACAAATTGATTGCTATTTATCACATTGTCACCACCAAAGTCAGAAGAGTTAATATGTAAATAAAAAGGTAAAAATGTAAATAATTATAATTTTTTCATATTCTATTGTGTCTTTGGTTAAACAAAATTATCTAGAATTCATTTTAATTAGCTAATTTTATTTCATGGGGGGGGGGGGGTTCTTTCACATAATAAAACCATTTAGATACATAAAAAATATTTACAAAAAATTGCAATATATAAATAATTGCTTATTTATATAATTTTGTGCACTTTTATTGAATCCATATTTGAGAAAACAATATAATGCAAAAAAAATTCTTTTTATGTTTTATTGCGAATCCATAAATAATATCCTGATTTTATTATCTTTTGCATATTCTGATACAATACATAAAATTGTTAGCGAAGGAAGAGCTGATTTCACATTAACATGATCAGAACATTTTGAAACATTTAGGTAAACAACATAACTGAAAAATCTGCATTGCCACATATTAGTATATTTATAATTGTATTGCTTCACATATGATATTCATTGTAGAACTAACAAATTAAAGAGGCAAAAAAAAAAGTAATTTCATTTAGCATGTGATAAAATGTTTTAATTTTCACAAAAGATATAAATCAAGCAGATCCGGGGCCTTGATAAATGCACGTTCGTGTGCCATCGAATACATTCAGGCTAATTCTGTTCATGAGACTAGGGCTGCCAAAATTTATCTTGCATAAAAATGCCACATAGCAGGCCTGAGTGAATGTATAAATCAGATTTTTCATATCTCATTAATTGCATTATGTTCTTTGCCTCTTGTCTGTTTCACTGTATGTCTAATAAATCATATTGCAACTGTCACAATTTTATATACGATTCCTTTATACCATCTCATTTATAATTACACACTAATTTTTTCAGACATTTACCATCCAATATTTATATATTTTTCAATATTTGTATGTATTAATGTATCGTAAAATAGTAGATGGCACTGTGTATGTGCAATAATAGATTAATGATTAAAACTGATGTTTAACATCTGATAATGGCATAAAATGTTATGGCAGAAAAGGTTTTTGATGTATAATTATTAATATATATTTCCTATAAGAGTTGTTATATATTTTATTATTTTTATATAATAAAAAAAAACAGCATAATGGACTTGCTTTATTTCCACTTTTGATTATAAATTATGTATATCTTAATGAATAGATTTAGGGCTTGAATAAAAAAAGTAAAAATCTGGGGGTTGATTCAGAAGGTTTTCATTCAGGATAGAGGATAATATTATTGCATAACATTTGACTGAAATGTCTTGTAAGCAAAATAAAACATTACTTATTTAAATTTTTAGGTATAGATAATAGATTGTGGAGAAATCTTGAAAATATGGAAATAAATTTAGGATTGTTAAAAATTAAGAATTTTTACAAGAATAATATTTATACGTTCCACTTGTGATATGTAGAATCAGTGGAAGTTAAATTTGAAATTGGGAGATCCATGATCACTTTTATTATTTATTTTGTTTCTAAAAGAAATAAAGGTTGAAACAGAAAGATTAGGTATAAGAATGGAGATTTTTATAATTGGAAGAAAAAGAATACATAATATGCTGGTTATTTGGGTGTGTGTGTGGACATGACATTTTTCACACATAGCATAGAAAATACGAAATTATCAGAGAAGTGTGGAGATGCAAGAAGAGAAATGAAAATTAAATTCAGTGAATAAAAAAATCTAAGATTCTAGTATTTAATGTGAAGAATAAAACTGAAGGTTGGAAGATAGAAAATATTTGTCTTGAAGAAGTGAAGAGAATAATACTTTGTTAAATGGGAAATGCAGTTATGAAAATGATGGGAAATTAGAAATTGATGAAAAATCAAAAAATAGAGAATTGATTAAAAATTAAATTTTTTGGAAAGGAGTAATGATATCTGCTTCAATATTGGGGAATAATGTACTTTATATTGACAAAACTCCAAATATTTAGAAAGAATACAAAAATAAACAAGTAAGTATGCATTTGGCAGTTAATTATAGATGTCATATGAGACTATGCAAAGTGGAATGGAGTGGTCTTTTTAAATAAGGGAAATCTAAAATAAATTTCAATATACAGTATAAGTAAAAATAGTGTTTTATTGGATTATATGGAGAAAAGGTTATATTATGTGCAAAATTAATATACAATTTATTTCCATGCAAGTGTGTAGAGAATGCATTACAGATACATAATTATGAGGGATGGAAAAAGGAATAGGTAGTTAAAGAAACACTTGTATTTAAAAAGTACATAAAATATAAAAGGATGTTTACTAACACTAAAGGAAACTTAATGTTATTTGGTGCAAAGGCAGGAACTTTAGATATCAAGAAAAAAGAATATAAATTTTTTAATTGTTCATGTAATTTATGTCAAGGTGAGAAAAAATATTTAATACTTACATTTAAAGTATGGAGTATTGAAAGAGGATTCAGATAAATTATATTAGAGAAGGAGGGAGAAATTTAAAGAAAAATTTCATGATTTTTTGTTTTGATCTTTATAATAAAATTAGAAAATATCACAGAATAATCATGCTATCAAAATAGATTTTATTAAAATAGAATGAGAAAAAGCAAATGAACCAGGGCTAAGGAAATGAGTAGCAAGTAAATAAAAGTTGATTGTAAAAGTTTGGAGGAAGGGAATATTTAACTTAACCAATAGGGTTTTAGAGCATATTGTCTAAGCATAAAAACTTTTGATTGTTTCACAAGAAACCATTTTATATCAAATTGCTCTTAATTTTAAAAATATTTATAAAGTTTTCTTTATAGAATTTTTTTTTTTTTTACATAGAAATTATCAATTAGAAAATAATCAAAGAAGCAATATTCTATTTAAATACAAAGTGCCCATGCTAACAAAATATGTAAAGCAAAGCATCCCATTGTTAAATAATGAGTAATATAATTATTAGTTACAGATTTATTTGAATTCTAATTGAGTTCATTTGTACATAATTTACCCCTCCTTTTGATTGCTATGAATTGGATTTTATGTATATAGAGTTTATATATGTGATTGTTTGGCCATTGTCAAATAATTAAAATATGTATTAATATGATAAACTCATTCAAGATTTTGTTCCTTTAAAGTAGGAATCGGACTGAAAGGAGCCATTTCTTTAGTGAAGTGTAGTATTATTAAATTGGGATTAGAACCTCAAGTGGCCACTACCTAAAGTTATCATAGTAAGAAAGGTGTAGCAGTTCTAATTATCCCATAATAGATACATGCATATGACTATACTAGGAAACTTATGATTTAAATAATTATATTTATAAGGAATGGCCATGGGTAGGATTTTGTTCAAAGTATAATTTAAGGCTAGAGATTTACTCTATGACAAATGTACTCAATAATAAAACTATTGTATTATAAAGCATTAATAAAAAAATTAATGTTTAAAATTAATCAAAATAAACCTTGGACACTTTTTAAATAATTATTCTTCTGTGCATGCGAACTTAAACAATTATATATAACTGGAAATATCTTATTTAGGGTTTAAAAAAAAGTTATATTTTAACAGACAATTATATTTTATAAATAAACTTGTTATTTATTTAAATAATGCATTAACTTCATTATATGTAATATTGTCCAGTCTGCATATTTATTCCATGTCCATTTTACCAGGTGTAATTTGTATTCTATGTGATCTAGCCAAATATTGCAAATAGGGACTGTGTAGTGCCAATTTATTTCCTGATGTTTAATGTCAAGTGCTGCCCATATAAATTAAAATAAGTTCAAATAATTTAAATATGTATAAACTGACCATTACACTGTATTAATTATGGACAAATGCATATTTGGTTTTTATGGTATTAAATGTGACTAAAGAAAGAACCCATTTTTTAAAGTCAATTGAATCGCGCACAATTTATTTACTATTATTTTATTATGAAATTATTCTATTTCTGGATCATTATTATATATGATTTTATTTACATTTTTATAATAGAAAAGATTGATGCAATGAATATAGCATTTTTAATCTCAAGATAATTAATAGGTTTATATACTATATGGCTAATGGGTATTGGTCTTAACTGTAAAATTATTAGGTTGTTTGGTTTTTAAAAATTGTTGATTAAAATAAAATTCAGCAATTATTGAACATATAATAATCAAATCGTTAATTGTTTGGAAATATGATGTTCAAACATCAAGTATCAGGTTGAACTTTGTTTTAATAAAATTATATCTCAAGTTTGGTATTTTACAACTGTTTTAAACTATGCAGAGGAAATTGTTATTCAGATCATGCATTGTTCAAGTGCCAAAAATAATAAGTTGAACTTTAATCCAGGAGCCATTAACTTATAAGTTGGTCACTCTATCACTATACAGAGTATTAAACATATGTTTGCAATAATGTTCATGGCTCGATGGCAATATTATGGCAGTATTTGAAGGAAAATGGTACAGAATGAAGGGTGGTTGGCCAATGGGTCTCACAATGAGCAGGATTATGTCAGCTATCTTCTTCAATCACTTTTAATAGCAAGCGATACATAAATACTTGGCAATAGCTCCTAAAACAATATGCATATAATATGAGGATAATTTATTTATAGCAACACCTAAAAACATAATTGTGAATATCCAAAATGACCTTCAAGAACTTACAAAACTAGCACTAAAGAGCACATAAAAAAACGAGATAAGGGAAGCGAAAGATGCAAAGCGATGGAGAAAGACTTAATTACAGAATGATTATTAAGCCATTGGAAATCAGAGGTTACATCCAAATTCAAACACACCTTAGGCATATAAATTGGAAGGACTATCAGCATTCTTATTTAAAAATCATTTGTGTAAGTTTGAAGCAGATAGGAAAACCATCATTGTATGCTATGTCAGAGACTTGATAAGTGTGGGATTCAAATACAGAACAATAGCAGAGAGGATCAAGCAGTTTCACTGAAAATTAACAATAAGTGCAAAGAGGATAAGCCACACATAGTATTATCATACATACACAAAGTGGCCAAAGATTTAGTTAAAACCTTATCCAAACAATTTAAAGTAGTTTTTCAAACTTCCCTAGATACTAACAGATTTATTAACAACTCCAAAGATAAAATCAAAGCTGATCAACCCCTCCCCCCCAGGTAATATATAAAATAGCATGCCCACAAGCAGATATAATAGATTGCATACTAAAAACGAAGACAGTTTAATATTTCTAAAACAGCAAAAACATACAATCACAGATTCGAATCCACCAATGCTGAAATCATGTGCTTGAAGAGAAATGATGCCAAACGCAAGATAAAAGAAGCATAAATCATTGTGAATGATGCAAAGTCCATCAACAGAAAAGATTCCTGCTTCTTGATTTCCAAAAAATGGACTGGTTAAATAATTTGCATATACTAACAATAACACAGAAGGAAGAGTGAGACAGGCTATGAATATGGGAGCGAATATGCCCTGAAAATGCTAATCCAGAATTAAGACAATTAAAACAGTAGCTTCACTGGTATGCAATGGAAGTGCAGTATAATAATAATATCATGACTAAATAATCTAGTTACTTGGAAATTTATACAGAATGCATATGATTGCTGAAATTGAATATTCTCTTGATACCAAAAAGATTTGTTATAGTTTGATGTACAAATGTCAACTTTCTTCACTCATAACTTTGACACTAACCATTATAGATAAATATAATGATTATTGTAATCAATAAAGCAAGTCATATATAGCGTGACTTTGCTTTTATAAGCTTGTATTTACAATTAAGTAATATAGAGTGCATACCAATAGCTCAAACAAGCTCTTAATTCATAAGTGCAATAAGAGAAAATATTTAAAATCTCTATCTGGATCATTCCTATCCCCAGACTAATTTGTTTCAAGCTTATAGCTCACTTCATTGAGAAGCTAGAACAATACGATTCTAGATTATCAACTCAAAACCAGCACTTATTTAATATGTAATATTTAAGTAGAAACTCTGAAATTTTCCAACATCAAAATGTCTTTAACTCCAGATATCTAACTTAAATAGCTATATGGGACTGAACTAAATTCAGATCTGCCATATATTAATATCCTTATCATTGCCAAGGCCTTAAAGGTAATAATTTAGTAATCAATAAAGTAAGTCATATATAGTATGATTTTGTATCTAGTGTGTGAATGTTCTAGCTCCTCACTGAGGTGAGCCATAAGCTCAAAATCAATTGGTCTGGGGATAGGAATGTTCCAGATAGAGATTTTAAATACTTTCTCTTACTGCACTTATGAATTAAGAATTTGAGTTATTGATACGCTCATTATATCACATAATGATTATTAATCATTATTTGTTAAACTAGGAATTAACTCTTACCCAAATATAAATTTTAAATCAATATTTTTTAATTATTCACAAACACATGGAATAATTTAACTTCCTTTCACTTTTTTCATATGTAATATGTTTTCAAGATATACTTAAAACTTCCACTCCATCACTTAATCTTAAATTGTATGAATAGACAGCTGAAAAAGATTAACAATCCTGAAGATGCACCTTCCATGTGGAATTAGCACTTTAAAAAAAAAAAAATTGCTATGAAAAACAGTTGCAAAATGACTGGGGGGGAGGGAGACACTGACATCATCTGCTTTTCCAATAAAAATGAAGAGAAAACTTGTCTTCTTCTTTGTGCAACCTGTATAATAGAAACTAAAAAAAATTTAATATTTATGTGGATTTAAACAGTTATTGGAGTAAGGCTTCAGAGTGACCAATCCTGAAACTTCCACTGATATAGCTTATTATGGAGCTGTAAATAAATAAAAAAAAGCCAAATAATGAGACTACCAGTCTAGTAATTGATTATGAATGCTAAAAATATACAACACTTGACTGCAAAAAAAAAAATCTGCCATTCAATGGTTTGTCAAATGAAAATAATCTACGATAAATGGGTGGTCTGGTGGTTATATGAAATTTTATTTGCAATTAGTATCATAAGCTGTAAACTTCTAAAACTTATTTCTACAAAGTTGTATGGCATAATGCTTAAATAGCTTAATTTGAAGATTGTACATTTCCAAAATTGTTGCTTATTTGATTGTCCTTATTGTTTAAATCAGGGATCACCAAACTTTTTTATCAACCCATTAAAAATCTTCAAAACCTCTTATTGACCCCTGCAAAATTTATTTTTAGTTGTTTATTTATCAAACAAAAAAAGCTTTTATTATTTTTAGACATTTATTTTGCATTTATTAATATATGTAATAATAATTTTATAATGGAAGGCTGAAGAGTTGTGAGTTGGAATAGTTTGAAGCCTGTCCATTAAAGTATGAAGATTGGCTATCTTAATATAAAGCTGAGCACTGATTATATATGTGTGTGAGGATAGTAATCTAGACCAACTGATGATTGCTGGTTTAGCATGAAATACGTATATTGGTGATTATTTATCTTTTCAACATGTGTGTAATCAGGTGGGTCAGCAATATGAGATAGCACTGAGAGTAGTGGGTTGTGTGAATCCGGCATATATTACATATATAAATGCGGGTTTAAGCCTTACAATGTATTAATAATCAATTTAATAATTTTTCTGATTGACAATCAATGAGATGAATGGACTTGATGATTCTTAGCAAGATTATCAATATTTGATTCAAAATTAATGTGTTAACCTTAAATCACCTCTTAGTTCTTTGTCTGGTTAAGATGGAATTAATATGACTGAAACAGCTTCAACTATACGAACTTGGAAATGCCAACAAAAAAGGATATGCCATATCACACAGTTTTGTGTATTTTAGTGTTATATTTATATTTGTCCAAAAACTGCTCAAAGTTAAATTTTTAAAAAGCATCTTTGCTTCAAGATCTGCCAATAATTCAACAAGGTCATCTTGCAAATTGGTGTCAATGTTTTTAATTTGAGCAGAAAGTGGCACAATGATCCACTCTGGAATATTAATATTTTCTAAATCTGCAAAGTGAAGTTTAAAATCATTGTTCAATTTTTGAAGATGATTTGTATATATTTCCAAGTTTTCATCTTTTATTTGCAATTGTCATAGATTTGAAAAGTACTGAAAATATTTATGTAACAATAAAGATTCAAACAAATTTAATTTAACTTGGAAACCTAAAAGAATTGTCCGATCTTGAATAATTGTGACAGATTTACCTTGGAGCTTTGTTTGAATATCATTGAATTTTGCAGGTAAGTCTTCTAAGTAAAAAATGTGGTTCTTATGTTTTTGCAGTTCATCACTCAGAACAGAATTTTTACAGTAAGAAGTTTTATTGTAGAATCAACTCAATGAGCCTTAGTAAACATGCACCTCTAGACAAGCATCTAACTTCAATTTGTAAAAATAACTGGTTTAATAATTTGTCATTTTTCTCACAATGATTGGAAAACAATTTCAATTTAAGAGGTTGGGCTCTAATTTGATTAATATATTTAATACAAAACTGTAAAAGGTTATGCAAATCTGGACTTATTTTGCCACTAGGTGGGTTTTATGCAAAACACGGTGAGTCATACATATACCAGGAACTTTTTTTAAGAAAAGTTGCAAATCCTCAATAATGGCTTATCATAACAGGTGCACTATCTATGGCTACTGCTAGTACATTGTTAAATAAAATTATTCTAATATTCTTCTAAACATTGATATATTGTCACACCTTTTTCATCACTTTTAAGATATTTAGCAAATAAAAATTCATCAGTGCTTTGACATTTAATTTTATTAAAATATCTGACATAAGCCATAAGAAGAAAAGAAACACCAAAAACAGATTCATCAAGTTGCATAGAAAACTTGCAATTTTTGAGCATTGAAATTACTATATTTTCTATGTCTTCAGACATTTCATCAATATGCCATTTTACAGATTTCACACATAATGGTAAACCCTTGAAAACATTGAGTCTTTTCATTGCATTTTCAATAATATCTTTAATTGCAAGTATAACTACATCTTCTGCAAGTGTGTATGAGTTTCCCTTTTTTGCTATATTGAGTGAAATCTTATATGAAGCTATTAATCTTCCTTCAATTTCAACTACAACAGATGGCTTCATAAAACCTTTTATATTTGGTTGAGTTGCAAATTTTTTCTTTAAGTTTCTAAAAAAAATCAACATCTTTATCCTTTTTATCTGCATGAATTTTCTCAATATCTTTTATTTTAGTTGGTTTCATTGCATCATTTGTAAAAGTTTTCTCACAGATATCATATAATACTAAATCATCCATGCACTTTACTACTGTTACACAATGCTTTATTCACCACCCTCTTTTACAGTTTCAATTGCACCAGCAATCTTCTTCAGGATTACAACATAATGCAAACATATAAATATACATGAACATATAATTTACATTCTATATACACATCTTACAATCATCTATTTATTACTTTCTATATATATATATATATACTCTTTTTTTACATTCTATATTTTTTTAATTAAAACCTCTTATAAACATATATATTTATTTTTAATCTTTATTTTATTTTATTCTTATTATTCTTTAAATACTTAATTCTAACTTAAGATCTTTTATATTTTACATTATTATTATTCATTTTACTAACAATCAATATTTATAATTTATTCATTCAATAATTTATTTTAATATATAATATTATTATTTTAAACACATTTTAATTCACTTTTATTTATATCTTCTAACTTCAACTGCTAAATTCAAATTTTAAAAATTTTATCGTTATACTTTTTAATAGCTCCCTCTTTAAATTTTACATTTATATTATTAACAGCTTTCTCTTCCTATTTTTTTATATAACTAAATTTTTAATTTTTTTCTTTATATCAAAATTTTTTTCAGGCCCAAATCTCTATTCAAAACTGGCTTAATACTATTAAAATAAATAGCGTTTTTTATTTTTCTATCCCTTTTATTATCTGTAAATTGTACCATCCTTATACAATCCTTTTCAAACTCATGCCCTGTTTCTAATTTATGTATAATATATTATGTATTATAAGTTGTATATATAGAATGTAAATTATATGTTCATGTATATTTATATTCTTATGTTTGTATTATGTTGTAGTTCTGAAGAAGATTGCTGGGGCAATTGAAACTGTAAAAGAGAGTGGTAAATAAAGCATTGTGCAACAGTAGTAAAGTGCATGGATGATTTAGTATTATATGATATACATTTGACAATGCAATAAGAAAGATTAGCTATTAAGACACATAGATATCATTTCATTTATTGGCAGAAGAATAAATCCAAATTCCAAATAATCCAATAATATTGTCAATATTTTTTTTTAGAAACTGAAGCTAAACATTGCAGAATTAGGGTCCTATAAATAATTAAAAAAAAAAGAAATTTGTCAGCAAATAGTAATACATGGTTACTGTAATCTTACTTAATTTATTATATGTGTATACCAATAATTACATGAAATATTAAATGATCAGTGGCATAAAAATGACTACAGAGATGCTAATAATGTTAGCATACTGCAAATTCTTGGCATGCACTACACTGCAAGCTATGTTTTGGGCAACCAGAACATGGGCTTGGCAATTTCCACTGGCTCTGAGTGACTCAATCCGAAGCTGTTTTCCATGTAGATGAGTTGCTATATGAGTACACAGTGATAAGTTGTAAATATTAATTCTTATTAAGCACGATGTCAGCACGTAATACTTAAATAAGACTAAAACCTTAGTACATGTGCCTTGAGTGCTTAATTTTAGCAAGAGAGGGTCCCTCTTATCTTTATAAAGTCGACTCTTGCATTATGATTTGTAGAGGTCTCTCTTGCTAAAATTAAGCACTCAAGGTGCATGTACTAAGGTTTTAGCCTTATTTAAGTATTACATGCTGACATCGCGCTTAATAAGAATTAATATTTACAACTTTAAATTGATTCAAAATATTTCTAAATTTAATATCTGAATATTGACTTGTTGTAAATTGAAAGATTTCATGAATGTTAATGTTTAATAGAAATAGTGGACTTAATCAGTGAAGTATTTATTAGCTGCATGCTCCCAAATCAAAATGCTTTAGATTTGCCTATATAATTAAGAAAAATAGGTTAGAGATAAGAGGGTCCCTCTTATCTTTATAAAGTCGAATCTTGCATTATGATTTGTAGAGGTCTCGCTTGCTAAAATTAAGCACTCAAGGTGAGTGATAAGTTGTGTAATTTTTGCTGGTAAACAAACTGGTATTAAATTCAGCAAAATAATATTCAAAAACATTATATCTATAATTATATTTGTGATTTTTAATCAATTTTTCCATCGACCCCCTAGCCAGATCAACCCCCAATAATGTTATATCGACCCCCGGAAGTCAATAATGACCACTTTGGCAACACCTGGTTTAAATAAATGTTATACTTTATTGTTAAATTTGTATAGTTTTAATATCATCTCAATCACATACTACTTATCCAGGAATCTTAACATTATATAATCAATGATACAATTATATTTTATGTTAGTCATTAAGAGTACATGCACAAAAAATTGAAAATAATAATCACTTTGTTAGAATGGTGTTCAGATGTTAAGAATGCATCTAAGAAATAAAATATTCATTCATTTTCTTAATTTTAAATGATCACTTTAATCTATATGCAATTATTAAAAAAAGACTGGTTTTGTGATAAAATATTTTTATGCTTAAATTATTCATCTTAAAGTTATAAAAAAGATTTGACAAGAGTTGTTAGTAGGATATCCTGAGTGGCCATAAAATCCCTTATATATTCTTGTTATTTGAATGCTATTTTAGAAGATTATTTTATTCTAAATTAGGAATTTCTGTGTTTCATTTTAATTAAAATATTTTCCTTTAAAATTTATTATTATAGTTGTTAATATTAATTCTTATTAAGCGCGATGTCAGCATGTAATTCTTATATAAGGCTAAAATCTTAGTACATGGCCTCTTATCTTTATAAACTCAAATCTTGTGTTATGATTTGTAGAGGTCTCTCTTGCTAAAATTAAGCACTCAAGGCGCATGTACTGCACCGATCAAAACATGTTTATCCATCTAACATGAGCTGGAACTCACAAAATGTACTTCAAACCCAGTCAAGCCTGAGATTTAGGTCAGGGACCAGCCTGGATTTGAACCCACTTTCTAAGCCCCAGATCAAGCACCCAATGAATAACATAATAATGATGGCACATGAGAATTCATTTTAATCTGGCCAACTAGCAAAGCTGAGCAAAACAATGAGACATCTATTACTATGACTAAACTAAAAAATATATAAGCATGGCTGTAATATGTGGAAGTGGAGAAAAGAGGAATTCGAACTACTCAAATAAGTTAGACAATAAAAATATAGTTTAATATAATGTAATGTTTTTCGTTTTCCTAGGCCTCTACACGCTAATATAAACTGCACGTGAGTTGATCAAGCTATGTCAAAAAAAGAAGAAAGTTATATTTCTATTCTAAAAACATAGCTTATATCCTGATCAACTCGGCCTAGAATTATTGCTAAGTACAATCGTGAGCTGACTCAGTTTTTAATTTCTAAATGAGGGCGCCAGAGTCGTTAGACCCACTGAGTCGGCGTCAAACATATTGTAACTCGTAAAGTAAACAGAAAAAAAGTGCTTTTAAACTAAGCGGTATTGCATCATACCGTAACGAGAACTATTTTCTCCTTTTTGATTATTATTCCTGGGCTTGTTTAAATATATTGGCAAGGTAAATTCCGTTTTAAATCCCACTAAACTAATAATAAATTTAATACTAAAAAGAATAATAACCATTATTAATAACGCACAATGAAAAGGTTGATAAAAGTATAATCTCTTTTATTCTAACAAACTAAAATATTTATAAGTTAAATTACGAATTAACTAAACTGGAAAGTACACACATGCTAATCCAGATAATGAATCGATTAACAAAAACAGTTAGATTAAATAATGAACGCAATTTAATAATGTTCCAAGATCTTGTATAAAATTCTTTATAAGAAAGTCCCTTGAATGTGAAAGTAAAGTCTATATCAGGATGGTAGTCTAAGCTTAGATAAATAATTGTTTGCAAACTTTTAAGTCACTATCAGGAAAATTTACTCTTAACTTACCGGTAAGTTCATGTAGGTTTATGGGATCCCAGATCATGAGAATTTCCATTGGTCTCTCCTGCCGGCATCTTCCATTATTGTTCCGTTCTATAGCTGGAGAAAAGGCACGGTTGTAGTGACCCTTTTATTGCAAAAAGCGGTCTTCACAAGTCCCATTTCCATGCTTGCATGACAGCTTGGTACAGCAAGGGGCATACCTGTGTAGAAGTATATTTCTTGCCACAGGTTATGCTCGTGGAAACCAACTTTCAGAGACGTAACTAGAAGTTAAAGAGAAGACCCAGATTGAAGTTGTCATCTCCTTTTTATATCGCGCTCCATTTTTGGAACTTCTGCGCACTCTTTTGTCTTTTTATCAGCGTATAAGATAATAATCTTATACACTCTCTCTTAAATTTAAGTTACAAAGTTCTCTTTTTTTTTTAGCATTATTCTTCCATCTTTAATTAGCTAAAATATTTTTCTTTTAGCTTATACTTTTGGAATTCTTTTAATTTATCTGGATTAGTAATCTGTATGTCATTTATTCTTTCCAATTAGATAAAAAAAAATAAGAATGACAATTTTAACCTTCATTGCACGTTTTAACAAAAATTATACTAATCAAAAAAAAAATCTAAATTTACTTTTTTAGCTTTTACCAAATGCCAATATATTTGTAACGTATATAAATAAACGTTACAATAACGATAACATTATTATACATTGTGACTTAATTATATACATTAGTGAGTGTGTGAATGAGCAAACAGTAGATGATTACATAGTGTCATTCACGCTATTATTTCTCATATGCTCTTATTCATTAGCCAAATAATATATTATAAATAAACACACATCTTTAGTGGGTCCAATATTAAGATGCCAATCGAATATTAGAAAGAATTACATAATACTGCCATTAACGCTTTGATTTACGATTCAGAAACGTGGTGACTAACATATATTTTTCTAGGAGCATTCCGAAATTCATTATACATATGACATAAACTATTTTCATACCATTGAGGTTGTGAAAATAAACAAAATACATTTGAAAGATTATATTTGAATCTATGATAAAATATTTAATGAAAAATTATTTTAACAATAGTAAGACGAACGCTTTATTTTCTCCAAGGCATATATACTCTTAAATACAGAAATAAGTTACGATGGTGGGACTGTATAAGACTGAAATAAATTTAATTAATAAAATAGAAATAATTGGCATTTATATATATATTTTAAGCAGAGCACAATTTTAATATTAGAGCATTAAAACTGGGTCATGAAGCAAAAGAAATAAATATACGAAGAAGCTTGTGGTACTGACATTATAACCAAGAAATAACAGGAAAATTTGTGCTTCTGGACGAAAGATAAAGTGGATGGGCAAAGCGTGTGCCATACTTAGGGATCACCACCAGAGGCCTTTTATATGAAGAAATGGATGGGCATAGCATATGCCAGACTTAGGGGTCACTGTCAGGGGCCTTTTTATACGAAGAAGTAATATGCATAGCATGTGCCAAACTTATGGGATCACCGCCAGAGGCATTTTATACGGAATAAATAATGAGAAATCTATGGGTTCGATCTTGTCGCAACCCCCAGATTAAGAAGCACATATATAGAAAATATGAAGATTGGCCAAATGTCAGTAATGCAGTATGAATGATGTCACTAATGACATTGGAAAAGTTTTACTGCTTTAAAAATAAATGACCCTTGTTTGAATACTATAATTTATATAAATAATATGCTATGCCGCTATAATATATATAAAGAGAAGATTTCATTTAATAAAATATACATGAAGATTTTATTTAGTAAAAGAAACATTAAGATTTACCCCTTCCCTTTTCTGTTATTTAAAATAAATCAATCCCACCTTCGCTGATTTTACAATATCTGAAATATATAAATACGGTATTTGATATTTTAAGCATATACTATTTTAAGAGTATAGAAAAAAATATCTAGCAGTTATATAGAAAACAAATAACCGGTCACCTTTTCAGAAATAAATAAATAATATTTTAAAATTTCAAAGCGTTAATTGGCCAGAGTTCTGGATTCTCCCTGGGTAGAAAATCCAGAGTTAAACAAATACATTTTTATCTTCAATAAAATGTTGACTCGAAAACAATCTGGCAAGTATGTTAATTAATAACGCATTATATTTTTAGGGGACATTAATAACCTTGATGCATGAAGGTTTACTTAAAAGAAAGAAAAGTTTTTAGAAATTCACTCATCAGATTGTTTGAGATTGGCAAATTAATAACGAAAATAGACATATAAATTCAAGTAATAAATAACTATAAATAATTGACCGCACCAAAGTTAAGAAAAGTTAGAGCATATGAGATAGGATTAAATTTATAAAATTATTTAAGAGCAAATTACATTTACATAAAAAAAAAAACCAAAGTTAAATAAAACATGAGAAATCTTGATAGTAGAATTAGGCTAGATTTAGTTTGAGGTGATGGCTTGGAAATTTACCTTTCAATTTTAAGAGTCCATTTTAAAGTATGGCATGTGCACGGTGATTGGAATGCAAGTACTTCGATGGCAGAAAACTATTAGCATTCCAAAGTTCTTTTTTTTAGACCTTTCTTCATTTCAGGGCAGCAGGATATTATGGTAGCAGCAGATGATGACCCAGAGGGCCGAGAAGGAATGTGGATTTACTGCTACATCATTTTAAGTTTCAAATGACGTGTAATATGTTTACAATCAGTTCTCTCAATAGTAGCTAATCTAATCCGTGACTCAAAATTCAGTCATTTTATACTTTTTCTTTATCAGTTGTTTTTGAAGATGCAACAGTAAGATAACATCCAAAAATAAATTCAAATCTATTTCCAGATTAGAAATAGATTTGACAACATGTTTTTAACAAAAGTATCTCTAATCTTAATCCCATTTTAAGTAAAAACTTTAATTAAAAAATACCTTCCCCAGATTAAAACAATAGTGCTTCCAACCCCTTTAATTATTTTTAGACAATTACTGTAGCATCTTCCATATTGGATTTAAAAAGAAAAGTATAGTTTAATAGGAAAAAAGTAACTTTGAAAGAAAAAGTTTAAAAAATGACATATAATAAAATATTTAAAATCAATATTGTAAGTTTTTGCTCCTATATATATATATTTGAATCGCACCTATAATACTTTAATAAAAAAGAACTAATAATTAATAATAGAATTAATAATCATAAAATTAATAATAAAATGTTATTGAAAGTTATAATGGATAAATTTAGGTGCGCATTTCAAATATATACTTAACATATATATATACATGACAAAAGGAGTAGGATAAGATATAGGATTTAAATATAGGTTAGTAGGTAGAAACATGAAGCACAATCTTAAGCTAAGATTGACAGCTTCAGTACTAAGGGTTTAGCCTTATATAAGTATTATAGTTGTTATAAATTAGGTAGGTATTATCTTAGGGGTAAAAGTATGTCTACACTAGGATGCCATTTATTGTTTAATAATTCATAAATAAAACAAAAAAATGAAAAGTTTAATATTAAAAATATTTAATAAAAAAATTCTGAGATATTATTATTATAATTAATGATCAAAAGAAATTGTTTTTGGCAAATGAAATTATTTTGAAAAGTAGTGGCAGAAATAAAATCTAAGAAACATTATTATCCTTTATCAAGAGTTGTGAATCAGATCATTGCAACAAATGTTGAAAATAGTGTTTGTAAGATGTGTTATTATATTGAATAAAGTATAAAACAATATGTCTTGCATTGGTGGTCGAGAGGTCAGCGTGACTGCCTTGTACTTGCAGGCAATTTCCCGGGTTGTGGGTTCGCGTCCCAGCTGATGCTATGACACTTTAAAAAAAAAGTATAAAACAATATATTATGAGAAATATACTATAACTTAATTACTCTTTGGTATTTGTTTTCAATATTAAGAGCATTCATATTTTGTCAGAGTGAGTTAAAAGTTCTCTTCTGAAAATTTATTAAATATTAATTAGTATATTTGCAGTGCTTAATTATTATTATTCTTACCCTATGGCTCTTTCTATTATAGCATATATCATATACGAGAACCCTGAGTTAGCCTATGTGTTACCATTTATTTAGCTAAGGTTATTTTTCCGGTAGTTTGTTCATTCTGTTTTACTCTTATTAGGTTATTATTTTGGACAATACAGATATAGACAGTGACGATATCCAACCGGTTCGCGCGAACTAGTTCTTAAAATTAAAAAAAATTAGCGAACCGGTAGTTAAATTATCCGAAAATAAATTTTATTATTATCCTAAAAAAGAGTTGAATTAACAAATTACTTAATTATTTCCAACAATAATCTAGAACATTATTTGTATTTTTTTTTTTTTTTGATATATCAAATGTAACAATGATTCTTTTTGAACAGATTGGGTTCAAAATGCTTTCCCCAGAATAATTCGACTATACGATATTGCACTTGGAACGTGTGATATGCGCGATGAAATTTGAGTGATTAAGAATTATTCTGCAAGAAATAATTCACAACAGTTTTGTTTTAAGTAATTAAATCCATTATTTATCGCATTTCAAATTAGTTTCTTTAAAAGTATACAAATAAAAAGTGTTTTTTAATGAAATTTACTCTTGCTGAAATTATTTTACTTTAAAGATAAAATAACTTCATTCAAAAGGACCTATCATTGCGAAAACAAACAATAATATAAAACCATTGTTCAAATGATTTTGTTATGCCGACGTTGTTTTAAATATTTATTTAACTTTTATTTTTTATTTAAATACTTTATTTCTTCACTTACATATTTATCATGCAAGATTTGTTTTTATTTGATTAGTAAATTTAATGGATGATCAGCTGTAGTAAGTTTATAGTACATTATTTTCATTTAGTTTGCTATATCTGATGTAACAGTGCGTCTTTTTTTAAACAATAAGTTCAACATATTTTTTCTAGAATAACTTGTCAAGATGATAAATATAACAATATCTTTGGCTCATCAAGTGTTATGACTCGTTTTCAAATCAAGAAATGAAACAAAAATGCCAAACAATATCAGATTCCTTCATAAAAGATCCAAAAACTGATACAGAATCGAAAACGATAGTAAAGGATGATATTTTGAATCAAGTTTTGTTTTCTGTTTCTTCAGATGCAACAGAAAATAATGTTGACAACACAAATAAGCTGTCCAGTTCCAAAAGTACAAAAGATGCATATAAAATAAATGTAGATAGTGACCTTCCTGGCTGCTGGAATATGAAATAAGCCAATGAATTCAAAGAAAAATATTGTGGTTTACTTATTATTGGAAAAAAAAACTTGAGTGTGATAACTATATCAAAATCGAGTCAATAAAAGTGAAGGCAGCTCATGTGTCAAAAGAATGGAGAAGTAATATTGTTCCAAGTGGAACAAATAAAATGGTTCAACAAGCCTCTCTTCAAAAAAAAAAATAAAGGAACACTTTTCATCAAAAGCATACCAGATATGTGTGATGCAATTGAAAGAAAGTGCAAAAAATGCAATTTTCAAATTCATAGACAAAGTTCATGAAAAGTTTATGAGCTCCATCTGTAAAATTTTCAGTACGGTTTGCACTTTAGCAAAACGAAACTGACCGTTTTCTGATATTGACCATTTGATAGAATTATAAAAAAAGAGTGGATTAGATATGGGAGTGGGACTTCATTCTCAATTCCTGGCTGTCAAAATTGTCGAGCACATTGAAAAATACATTAAAAAGAAAGTGTTTAGAAAAATAATAGATCAGAATTTAAAGACATGTTTATAATTAATGAGGCATCAACAATATCATGCAAACCAATTCTTATCATTTTTATTAAGGTTAAAGATGCAGATTTCTCACCAACAATTTTTGTAGATTTAGTGGAATTACAAAACAAAGATGCTGAAACCATTTACACTGCTCTATTACAAAGTCTGCAATCAGTAGGAATTGATAATCCATATTTGAAGAATAATTTGATTGGATTTTGTTCAGATGGAGTAATTGTGATCCTGGAAAGGTGGTCAGAAGTGAATGTTAAAATAAAAAACCACTATCCTGAGATTATTATTTGGCATTGTTTGAGTCATCACCTTCAGCTTATGCTGGAGGATTTTATCAAAGACATAAAGCAAATGAATCACTTTACAGCATTTATTAATGAAATATGTAAAATCTTCCATCAGTCTAATAAAAACCAAATGACATTGAATAAAATTTCAACCAATTTGGGAATTGGAAATTCTAAAAATTGTAGAGTTTTTAACCCAAGATGGGAAGCATGCCATCATAGAACAGCAGTTGCAACATGGTGAGCCTATCCAGCACTATATGATTTTTTTTTCTACTAATAAAAAATTTTCTGGAATGGCTAAACATCTTGCCAACAAATATTTTATGAGATCTAGCTTTAAGAATCGATATTCTAGAAGAAATTGCTTTGTTGGTGGATGCTATTCAAGGAAGGAGTGTAAATATATTGAATGCTGAACAATTGATTAAGAAAACAATTAAAGCATTTGAATATCTCAGAGAGAAGAGTGGTAGTTATGACAAAATAATAAATGAAACTATCTCTTCTAAGGAATTCCTGCATATTAATTTTGTTGAAGACAACAAATGAGTGAGTCTTCCCCATCAAAAATTACTGAATGTAATGATAACAAATATGGAATTAAGATTAATGGATTGTAATAGCATAAGTAATAATATTCAAGATAGAAATCATAAAATCCATCAATTAGTTAAAATTGTGAACCGAGATGCTTGGAATCTGGAAGAAGCTGTAGTTCTCTGGAAAGAATTTGAAGAGAAATTATCAGATTTTTACAAAGCATTTCACCATGAGATTTCAGTTAATGATTTCCATGATTATGTTGAAAATGTTTTGAGAAATCACCAGAAACATGTTGTACATGAAACTATCCAAAGAGCTAAAAATATAATTAAAACCAAGGCTGAATGAAGGTTTTCTGTGGTGAACACAATTTATTCAGATAAAAGAAATCACCTTGAAGTGAAAAATGTGGCAAATTCTTCTAGTAATAAATTGGATAGGTCTTCCATTAGATCACTGGGATTGCAGTGACTCAGTTCAAGTTTGGCCAAGAAATCACAATACAGCTGATGATGCTATAGTCAAAAAGCATCATCAACCTGAAGAGACATATGATGTGACTAGAATGTCACTATGGAAATATCTTGCCAAATAAATAAGTTTTTTTTTTCAATTATAAAAAGGGTTTAATTCTTTTTTAATTCCATAAGTGAGATTGCAAAGTATATCATAGTGCGCATGTGCAAGGCAGCACTTTTTTGTGTATGGGGGGGGGGGCATGCAAAATTTCTGAGAAGTCGCCAAAAATTTTTAGGTATGAAACCAAGAAGTGATTTGCTTCCATGCTTAGAAAAAAGAAAAATAAACAGAATAGGTTCTTAAATACAACCTACTTTTAGAAAACCGGTTCTTGGAAATTTGGGATATCATCATTGGATATAGATTATGCTCATGTAAATAGGTGAATGATTGCAACTGGATCACAAACTGGTTGCTTTATAAATCTACATTATGTAGATTCAATACTGTCAATCATAAAGAAAAAAATTAATGGAAATGAATAAATAATAAATTGAAATAATAAATGAGTATCTTTATGGCCATACATTTGTCTTGAATCAAAATCCTTCCAATCTGTGAAATAAAATTGAGCTCAATTGGATACAAAATAGGTAAATTAATAAAACTGGTATAAAACGTTTATAAATTATTGTGAATAAACAAAGATTTTGTCACTCAATTGTACTAATATATACATGTAAATATAAATTGTTATATTATTTTATTATATTTGTTAATTAAAATTAGTGTTATTAATAGTTTTTGCTTATTTATTTCTCAAGTGAATTCCAAGTAGATTATTTTACTTTATCTTATAATATCATAAATATGAAGAGGATAAGTCAGGAAACAACGCTAGATCTGTATCAAGATGTCCTTCACGTGGACCCAGTCTAATCATTATTCATGATTATTATAAAGTATTTAATAAAAAAAATAAAAATTGTATAGTCACTCCAACATTTATACAGTCACCTATTTGTAGTCATAATTTCCCTAGACTAAATTAATTTGTGGATATTTTATATTTTCTTATATATTTTGATTAGTGGCGTATTACAGTTACAATATGTTTGTCTTGATAAAAATGTTCAACATTGATAATATTAAATTCAAATTTAATGTTCTTCATATATAAAACATTAATAGTATTAACTCTAATTTTAATAAGAAGAAAATATGCCTTAATTTTTTATTCAGCACTCTCTTACTGCAAATTTATAATAAGATTCCTGATGCATTTAAAAGCAGATAGTTTTCATCATCTCCACCCAAAAAAATGCAAATTTTATTCAGAATTAATTAAAACAAACTTTTAGCATACATAGAATTAAAGTGCATTAAAAAATAAATACAAAACAACTTTTCTTTAATAATAATTTTCATACTTATAAAAGCTTTAATTTTTTCCTGACAAAAATATGTCATCATAAGTAGAAGTGAGTTTTGCAAATATTTCACCACTATGAATTCTTGCTTGTAAAAAATAATCATATATATATATTACAATATCTTTATCATATCTGAAGTTTAAGCCAACAATAAATATTTAAATTTAAAATATTTGAAAACTAGTTACATCATATTCTCTGAACTATTCCATATGATAATAATAATAATTTTTATTTAAATGAGCATTTTTGTAAAATAAATAAATAGTGGATTATGAATTTTAAGAAAGTTTTTTTGACAATGATGCAAAAGAAATTCACAGTTGTATTAGGTAATTGCAAAAACAAAAAACTTTGATAAGAGAATATAAAATGCACCAAAAAGTTTAAGAATATTAACTTAATTGTTTTTGTAAAAGTTTATTTTAATTTAATGAATTGTGATGCAATGGATTATTGATTTTGTCCAATACATTACATTCAAATGCCAATCATAAAATGTAAAATTATCATTAAAAAAAATCAATAACTGAAATGTATTTATTATAAACTACATTTACACACAGCTTGATGTTTTTTTAGTAATATTTTACTAAAATCTTTAATCAAATTTTTTAGATCTGATGAAGACTGCATGGTACAGCCGAAACTGTAATCAATAATAAAAGTTTTTTTGGTGAAAAGTGTAAGATTTTTGAAATTCAATATCATTATTTCTTTTCTTTCAATTTTAAGCTTTTTACTATTACTATTATTTAATTATTATATATTTGAACCTGGGGTAACAAATGAAACATGTTGCCTTAGGAAACATTACAATTGGTCTTACTTTATGAGGAATTTTGGAACCTTAGTTGAACTTACTAAGAGCAAAGTTGTGTATACATACAACTTTTAAAACCACATTATTAGATGTTTAACACTAAATTTATAATGAAAATCAAGAACTCTTTAAAATTTAAATTAAATGTTTTAAATAATTCACCTACAAGTACTATGAGTAAAATTTGGCAGGATATTTTTCTTAGTTATACATTATTTTAGAATGATGTGAAGCATCTAAATTACATTCATTTACATAAAACTGAATCATTTTTTATCTACACTTGACATCAGTCATAATGATTATGATTTCATGTTACCTTTCACATATTGTAAAATTAACATTTCCCCCCTCCTGTATATATGTTAATATTTGTTTTATTTGCTATTAATAACGTTTATTTTATATACATAATTCATCTTAGAATTAAATATAAAGAGATGCAAGTAAAATGCAGAAGTATAATTGGTCCAGCTTCATTCACCAATAGGGAAGGCAGCATCATTTTACAATTGTAGTTTAACATCCTGGCACAGTAATTAACGCATATAATTGCCTGGCTGTTTGAACCATGCATTTTTTTTTTCTGTTTACAAGCAGATTTGGATTTTTCTTTCAGGTAGCCAGCCCAAAGACAACTCAATTACCTATTCTATATTACTGGTAAATTAATGTCTAGCTATTATTAATTAAAGAAAAGTTTCAAATATCAAATTAATCCGAGTTAGATAGGTAAATGTTGCGCTGGTTTTTAAAATAAAGAATACTACTAATATAACTTTCACAGCTAAGAGGTTTCATATTCCTATATATTCACAGTTTACGATTTAAATTTGCATTAACTGAACAATAATTTGACTAGCTAGCTATATTGTCCTTGGGTCAATTAAATAAATTATTTACACAGAATTATTTTTCTTCCCATTAATTTTTATTTATCAAGAATGTTTATTACTTGTATATACAGAGGTTATTCAAAGGATAGATACATCAATATATCAGTTAATAATTTTTTACATCTATTTTGTATATGGCTATGAATTAAAAAAACAGTCTAAATGTTGTTGCGTTGCCTCATGTTTTTAAATGTCCGGTGATGACTTTATGTTATATGGTTAAGTGCGTGACCAAAAATGTTATCTTAAAATATCAGTGAATACAGTTTTGTTTTCTAACGTATATAATTGTCTATCAACATATCTAAAAACTATAAATCAATGGCAAATTATAAGAAATGATGGTCAAAAATTCTCACTTTTTATCTCGATATGCAAATCAATAGTCATGCTAACTAAATAAGTCAAATACAGTACATATATATTTCACGTATACATTATACAGAAGTGACACCTACCTTTTTATTTTATAAACAGATACATTAAAAACTTCTGTACTCCCTCCCAATTCTTTGCTATAATACAAATTATTAAACCATTGCTTTTTAATTTAAAAAGTCGATGAAGTTTTTTTTTTTTCGCTACCATTTTATATATATAGATCGACATTCATTGATTTCCAATGAAACAGTAATCAAAGGTTCCTTAATTAATAGCCAGTTATTTTGTTACAATTGGTGGCGTAATATATTATAAAATGTTGTTAATAGTTTAGAATTCTTTTGAAATTGTTAGGTTTTCCCAATTTACAATGTTTATTTTGCTCAAATTATTTTTGTAATCGCACACAATGAAGTTTAATATTTATAAAATTTTAATTGAAATTGTTTATCAAAATGTCTGATAAACAGAATAATTATAGATTATCGAACAAAGGATTTCATGGCAACAAAATTCAGTTAACTAATCTCTTTCAAAAATAGAATTTTAAAATAAAGCTTATTTTGATTTCATTTGTAATGTGATATTTTAGAACCCCGTTTTCTCGCTGAGCGTTGAAAGAAAGTGTTAATACTGAAAGAAATGTCATATTGAAGAATATAACGTGTTAGAAACATAAGTCAAATAAAGATTTTAAAAAAAATACTTTAACCCTAGCGTTTCTGTTTTCATTTATGTAGTGTTTGTGAAATTGTCAACCGAATAAAGTAAAAAAAATCCAGTTTAGTTCATCGAATGAAGCTATTATGTTGAACGCCATGAAATTCAAGTGATCTACACACATCATCTATTAATTTATATAATTATTTATATTAATGTACAATATTTAAAATAATTTTAATAACTTAATTTAAAAGCGCAGTTTTTGTTAATAATTCTTAATCAGAAGATAGTCAGCCTTCGACATGCATTGTTTAATCATGTTACTAACTCACTGGTGTTATAGTGAGTATGCAGGACACTCATTCTGAAATGCTTTAGATTGGCCTATATAATTGCATTTAGATACAAAGAAAAACTCTCTTTTCTTTTAAAAGTCTCCATCTTGTGTTTGGGTTTTGAGTGTTTTGCATACTTGCTATAATATCTGTGAGTTAGTAACATGGTTAAACAGTGCATATGGAAGGTTTCTGATTAAGAAGTATTAAAATAAATACATAACATTCTTAAAGGATTATCCTTATGCAGGGATTATTACATGCTACCTAGGCAATCATTATCATTTATTTTTACGTATTTAAGATAAATGATTGTAAGAAACTTTTTTGTTTGTTATGTGCATCATCATCACAAACTGAGATAACCGAAAAGAGCAATATATTGTTTATCAGTATTCAAGACATAACAAAGTGGTGTGTTGAACACAGGAATATGAATCTGATTATTAATACTAGATCCAAAACTTCATAAGTTGCTATAGAAATTTGAGCCTAATACAAAGAGCAGCAAGAATTTTCACAACAGCAAAGCAACATCAAAACTGGCAATTCAACAAATGTACATTTGTTAAATAAGCTGATAAAATAATATATATTTAACTTGTAGAATTTGATGTAAACAATCCATTAAAAAGTCCTTTATATTTAAACCAGTAAAGAAATAACATTTTAAATAAAATTATGTGTAGCAAGTAAGTAATTAAAATGACATCCCTTTCTGAAATGCCTTAATAAAAACTCTATCATGATATAAACAATAAACTAAGCCAATTTTTCAATCTATATAACTAGGTACATTGATTGTCTACATTTTTGAAAGAAATATTATGTCAGAATGAAGAAATTTCAGGAATATGATTCAACCTTAAAAGATTTCCCAAGAGTAATGACTTTTGCAATATGTCTCCTTGAATCATTTTAAAGGAGAATATCTTGATGATTGTTATGAAAATAACTGCTCACTATTTTTAAATTAACACCCAATAAGGTCATAAAATGGAATAGGGTATGAACTATTATCAAAGATATTAAAAAAATTTCAAAATCTAAATGTCATGGAAACCAAAAAACAAATAATCATAAAACCTTAAAGGCAAAATCAGTTAAAATAATGGAAATCCAAATAGAAGGTAGAAATCAATTGTTATTGTTGTGTATATCAAACAGAAAAGTAAATGCTGTAAAAATTGAGAAGTCAGAGATGATCTTGCTAAGTTAAATTACATTGTCTTATGAGAGTAAGTATATCCAATGTAAACAAAATACAAAAAGTATTGTAACAAAAACTCTCATAGTACAACAGGGTAGGGATTTTTCTTATGATACTTAAAAAGTGCAAAAAGTTAACTAAAATGCAAAATAACTTCACTGTTTCTTTAAACTTCACTTAAATACCTTAAATAGCAATCCAATAAAATTGAAAGTTGTGGGAAAGATTCCAGACAAATTAAATAAGCAGATAATACAGATTATACTGGAGATTAACATTTATATTAAAAAAGAGTAATATAGAAAACAAAATTATACCAATTGCCTA